>MU159014.1:269700-300565 GCA_015888305.1 Antheraea pernyi
ACCTGCAAAAGTGCTGCTTCACGCCTCGTTTGAAGACCCCATGTCATAAGAGGAAGGGAATACACACTGGCTGAGAGGCGATTCTTCACAGTACGACAAAAATAAGAGTTTTCTAACTTCTTTGTTCTTGCCCGGATGGTTGCTGCTGTGAAACTGTGGTGGTGTGTACCCACGGGATCATTCTTACCTGTACTAGGGACACACATAGAAGAGTTTTCAGCTCTAATAAAAATATGAAGGTCTGGCACTCACGGGCTCTTGGGCCATTATATAACACTTTATCTACTGGTGAAACCGAAGGACAATCCGTTCCGTAGTTTTTTAATTTATCGCGAACAGACAGACAGGGAGACGTGGCAGAGGACTTTGTTTTATAATATGTAGTGATAGTAATAAATACCAACAACAAATTTTATATATAAAGTGCCCATTTGACTTGTTAGGAGCCTTTACTTAAAAGTTTGTTAATTGCAATTCATATAGCCCAGGTACAAACACAATAAAGTTAGTCTTAAAGAAATAACCTAAAAAGATTTTTAGGGTAATTAAATAGGGTAAATTAAACTTTTTGTAATAAATCTTAAATGCCAAAAACAAACTCATTTCTGACATTAAAACCAGGTGTCAGGTGGGAAAGACGAGGGTAAAATGTCAGAGTTACGTAGAAATGATTATATTTTATTTTTTTTTAATCTAAAAAGTACAGACACGTTAGATTTACATTCTTATTATATGTATAGATATAAATATTTATGTTTATCATTACCCTTAGCCCTATCCTTATAGATTAAAACAATTGTGTTATTCATCAAGAGGTGAATCGTTTTATTTAAACCTCCTAGATGTTATATGTAAGATACATACATCGAACGTTCACTTAATTAGAATCTGAAATAAATACAGTATATTCTTTGCATGCTTTATTCCTTTACGATTTATCCCGAGAGCAGCAAGCTCCGGACGAATGGCATGCGTGTACTCTATAATTGATTTATTCTTATAATGATCACTATTCCCAAGCACCGGCAAGATGATAAAGGTGTGGTGAGTTAGGCCGGGGAGTTGTTATCTCGAGCCTATTTCCGGCCGTCAACGTAGTGTCGCGATTGGCGTGACACCGGTTTATTTAGTTACTTCTATCAGTGCTTATATGAATAAACATATGGAATGCTTAGAAGTTATGAACAGTTTAATCAATCTAAATTACTCAATAATTTACAAGAATCCAAATTAACAATAATTAAATAGAAGTGCATTAACAACACATTGCCTATATTGATTAACATAGAAAATAATAGATGGCGGTGTTAGCTAACTTTCGACTGCTGGATGCTCCCACTATATATATATATATATACTATATATCATCAAGTTAAGACCAATGGGGATGGAGCATTACTGAAGAATGTTCCAAAACAGAGGTTTTTTTCGGGTTTGGGAGCCAAGAGTAATTACGTAACACGCGGACGAAGTCGAGGGTAGAAGTTAGTATGTTATATCGGTGTGTAAACAACTACCTTACAGAATTTCGTGAAAATCGCTCTAGTAGTTTCTGCGTAAATTTCTTCTCTCTTATGTTTTCTTAAAAGTAAAATAAACAGACATACGAATGTGATATATATGTAAAACATGGCCTAAATGTTATACCGGTGTATAAACTACTACCATACCAAATTTCGTCAAAATCCGTTCAGTAGTTTTTGCGTGAATCCTGTACAAACGACAGACAGACAGACAAAAATTTTAAAAACTGTATAAATGTATTCTGTCGCCGATTCTAAGCCTTCCCAGTGTATTTTTTCTTTAAAATATTTCATGTACAGATTTCGTCCCGTTAGCCTTTTATTATATGTATGTATAGACATAAGAATTGCTCGTTTAAAGATAAAGATAGATTAATTACGGTGAGCATTTAATGTAGATTATTAATATTGCGGTCAACGAATTTTTTAGTACATATCACGCGCAAAAAAATGTTTCTATGAAGATTGTTACAGTGGATTAGTGTCTATAATGCTAATTATCTGTAAATATCGACAGGCTAAATCGTTTACAAATTTACGCTATAATAGTAAGTACACTACACTCACACGGAGCATAAATAAAGGTACAAATCGTAGCCAAAACATTTTATTGAAAGCCTTATACGTTATTGTACAATACGTAATACATTATTATCTAACACGAATCCGCCCAGTACGATTACAACCGGTCTGAGAAGAACGGGCAAGAAACCCAGCCGGCGATTTATTTTTCTTATGTTAAATTATTAAAAACTAGACTCTGCCCGCGACTTCGTTCGCGTGGAATACTTACTTTGGGCTTACGCTAACACGCAGCGGAAAATCTCATGAAGGGAAAATCCCCCATTTTTTTTATTTATTTCATAGATGGCAAACGAACAGATGGGTCACTTGATGTTAAGTGATCACCACCGTCCATGGACACTAACAACACCACAGGAGTCGCAAGTGCGTTGCCACCCTTTGGGGGGGAAGGGTTAGGGGAGGGAAAGGGAGAGGAGAGAGGAAAGGGGAGGGGAGGTGGGCCTCCGGCGCTCTCACTGACCGAACGAAACGCAGCAATGCAAGCACTGTTACTTCACGTCGGTTTTCTATGAGAGGATGGTAGTACCCCGGGCGAGCCGACCTACTCATGCTGAAACCAGTAATAGTTTCAGCGTGGCTCTACCACCATAAAAATTCTTAAACATTCTTCATTGGTGCTCCGCTCCTTTTGGTCTTATATATAGCCTATTATTCCTAAATAAATTAGCTATATAATAACACAGAAAGAATTTTTCAAATCGGATCAGTTGTTCTTAACATTACCCCCTACAACATCACAAACTCACAAACTTTACCTCTTTATAATATTAGCATATACCTTATCTCCTAACTACCTACTAACTATAACTTATCAAGTAATTTAATCTGTGTTCACAAAGACATATTAAACGACAACCTAATAAATTTTAAGACTCGAATTTTACCTGAAATATCTGACGTATGTAATACTGTAATACTGTGCTCTACTAATAAAATACTAATAAAAACTACTGTACATTACAAGTGGGTACAAATGGAGTGATGGTCAAACAATCGTATAAAGTGAAAACTATTGTGGGACTATATCTCTAATATATGAATATTTAATTTTCATTATAAATCAAAATTATATTAGATGAAGTTTTTTAAAATTAAATTGAAGGGCAAAGATGTCACAGTATCCATAGAACGCCATCTATACATATAATAACAATATAAGTGTAATGTGTGTAATTTTTCGATTTTCGTGAAAAAAAAATGTAGCAGGTGTCTAGGGATAAGTAATAAAATACATTTTAATCATTTTTAGAAATGTCTGTCTGTCTGTCTGTCTGTCTGTCTGATTGTATGAACACGCATCACTGCTTAAGTACTGGGTTCATAATAAAAATTGTATAAGAAAATTATAAAGCTTATCTTCGGGCGTAACTTAAGTCTTCGTTTTATTAACATCGGTCCACCCTATCAAAAGTTATTGTAATTTTAATGGCGCCGCGACTTAAATATGCGAGACATGTAGATAAGCAAATGGACTAAATACGTTCAGATGACTTTATTGATCCCTAGCCGACTCGTGCCCACTTCGTTGGGCGGTAATAGGCATTGTCAAGCTACAACTTTTCTCAAGGACATCTCATGATCAAGGCAGCGTTTTTCAAACATTTTTCATTGTTGCTCCGCTCCTATTGGTATATCACCCTTAGCGTGGTGATATATAGCCTATGACACTTATAAATAACGTGGCTTTATACTGGTAAAAGAATTTTCAAAATCGGTTTAGTAGTTCCTGAGATTACCCCCCTACAACGTCACAAACTTTACCTCTTTATAATACTAGTATATAGATTATAGCCCCTGCCCGTAGTAATAGGTACTACTCTGGGCTACAGCTGACACACAGCAGAATCTCTCAAAGAATAAAAACATCTCGATTTTAAAACATTTTTCATTTGTGCTCCGCTCCTATTGGTATATCACCCTTAGCGTGGTGATATATAGCCTATGACACTTATAAATAACGTGGCTTTATACTGGTAAAAGAATTTTCAAAATCGGTTTAGTAGTTCCTGAGATTACCCCCCTACAACGTCACAAACTTTACCTCTTTATAATACTAGTATATAGATTATAGCCCCTGCCCGTAGTAATAGGTACTACTCTGGGCTACAGCTGACACACAGCAGAATCTCTCAAAGAATAAAAACATCTCGATTTTAAAACATTTTTCATTTGTGCTCCGCTCCTATTGGTATATCACCCTTAGCGTGGTGATATATAGCCTATGACACTTATAAATAACGTGGCTTTATACTGGTAAAAGAATTTTCAAAATCGGTTTAGTAGTTCCTGAGATTACCCCCCTACAACGTCACAAACTTTACCTCTTTATAATACTAGTATATAGATTATAGCCCCTGCCCGTAGTAATAGGTACTACTCTGGGCTACAGCTGACACACAGCAGAATCTCTCAAAGAATAAAAACATCTCGATTTTAAAACATTTTTCATTTGTGCTCCGCTCCTATTGGTATATCACCCTTAGCGTGGTGATATATAGCCTATGACACTTATAAATAACGTGGCTTTATACTGGTAAAAGAATTTTCAAAATCGGTTTAGTAGTTCCTGAGATTACCCCCCTACAACGTCACAAACTTTACCTCTTTATAATACTAGTATATAGATTATAGCCCCTGCCCGCGACTTCGTCCGCGTAGTAATAGTTACTACTATGGGCTAACGCTGACACATAGCAGAAGCTCTCAAAAAGAAAAAAAAAACATCTCGATTTTGAAACATTTTTCATCTGTGTTCCTCTCCTATTGGCCTTAACGTGATGATATATAGCTTTTTTTTTCTTTTTTTTTCGACCTGACTACGCTATTGACCAAGCAAGGTCTTAACAGCTTCACCGGACTACTAAAGCGAGCGCTTAAGGCACTCAGTCGATTTTATTTTGACAACTAGATCAAGGGTGCGCGGCACACCTCGGCTTTGGCTGTTGCCTGATACATGCAAATCGCGACCTATGTAAGCTAAGCTAAGCTAACTATTCATACATATATGAGTTGTTGAAACATATATGTGTACCAAACATACATACCTCAACAACCCTTATATATATTTCGTATCGGATAATATTCTAAACTATTTCAGTTTGATAAGGGAAAAAATAAAACCCTTCCACTTGCATGTGTAAGCGTGTATGCGTGCACGTGTGTGGAGGTGATTGTGTAAAGTTGTCGCAGTGATGTAAGATTTTGTGTCACTGTATCGCGCGTTGTTATATAGCCTTTAACCATTCTCGATGAATTACCTATATAACACTGAAAGAATTATGCAAATCGGACCAGTAGTTCCTGAGATTACCCCTTACAACGCCACAACGTCACAAACTCACAAACTTTACCTCATTATAATATTAGTATAGATTATTTGTACATCCGGTTCCACGTGGACGAAATCGCGGGCATAGCTAGTATAACTATAAATACGTAAGTAAAATTACCTAAAAATTACAATTACATTTTTAAATTTATTCATTTTTTTTTATAGTAGCACGGCAAAATGACTGCACTGTGCCTGATGGTAAGCACAGTACAATCCAAAAACAACAGCAACCACCGAGTGATATACTATCCATCGCCGGTCGCCGCTGTCATGCCGGCCTGCGAAAAGCTGGATATGCACAGGCTGATCCCGAAACGCGACTCGCAAAAGCGAATCACTATGACGGGCTTTTTCGCCATATACATGGTGGTTGCGACCCAGTCAGGCTGTAAAACCCTACCACCCACTGAATTTATTTAAACGAGAAATGAACTGGAAATCGGTTTCATTTTATATACATAGATAACATGACTTCAGAGCTTAAAACACAACCATTTATAATTTCTAATATGAATTATAATTATTCTAGTTAATTCTATTGTTATATTTTAAGTTAATTGTAGAATCAGAATTTAAATTGTAACATTGCGATAAAGTAATTCGTTAACAGGGATAGGAAGTTCAAACAGAGTCTCAGGTTGATAGGGAAGTCCGGCCATAGCTCAAGCGACACTGGATAAGCCTTGATACAATCCAACGCGTCGTTCATAGTGGAACGCACCTTTATATCTGAAAAAATCAAGTGGTTAATTCAGATTAGAGACGGTAATTATTAAAGTTTATATTAAACTAGCTGACCCGTGCGACTTCGTCTGCACCAAATCGGTTATTACCGGTTTCGATTGTACTTTTAAACGCGAAAAATCGAAATAAATCTCAAAACCCGATTGCAGCGATACCTACTGTTTCAAATTGTGAATCCCAACTATCCAGGGACTCACTCAAACATATACCCAGTTGGTATGTGAGAAATATTTTAAAATAAGCTTAGAACCCATTCGCAGCATCACCTACCGGGTCCAATTAAGACAAAAAAATAACCTACATATATTGCCGATAAATGTCTTCCCAGTACGTTGTCCCAGTACCTTCTGTCCCAATAAGCCTACAACCCGTTCGTAACATCATCTACCGGGTTCAATTAAAATAAAAACTAACCTACGTATATTGGCAGTAATGTAAAAAAAGCTTGAGAGGTCCATGGACCTCCAGTTGGAACGTAGTTCCTTTCCCTTTTTTGTAGGCGTTTACTATACGCTCAGTATAGTTTACATTATAAAATATCAAGTTGATAGAGTTAAATTGTAATTTAAACGTTAAAATATATTCATAAAATAAATAATGATAAATTAAACACTGAATGACATCATAACTATTTTCAACTTGTATTAAAACTTTTTCACACTACATTGTATTAAAGAAAAACATAAATATTAAAAAGATATGAGCAACATGTGTCATCTGTCACTTGCCTGTGACTATTTGTCTAAGAGCTAGGCAACGGTTTCGACAGCGAATTGGCTGCCGGTAAACCTTTACAGGCAAAAATATTGAACTTTATATAATTTTAGAATGTTTTGTTTTTCACTAACTTTTAAACGCTACTAAAACGTGAATTTATTATTGCCAGACATTTTTGATATTAACAATAATGTGCCCGATGCAATTTTTTGTAAATAAAGAAGTATGTTCAAACCATGTTAAGATATCTGTAATTTTATTGAAGTTATATTTCTTTTGGCGCGTTAGGGAAAAATGATGAGAGTAAATTTTTACGATGAACGCGCACACCGTAACAAAAAAATGATGAGAGTAAATTTTTACGTTGCGCGCACACACCGTCACGAAAAACCGACACCCTGAAGTTAGCTATAGTCAACATTTTGTTTCTTTGTATTTGTTGTTTGTATTTCTTTATATTAAAACTTTCATTGTATTAAATACCTTTTTTTTATTGTTAGTGTCGTTTTTTCTACAAACGTAGAATAAGGCGCAAGATAAAATTTTTGAAAAGATTTTTACTTGTTACGCCAAAGAAGTATAACTTCTAATGCGTGTACATAAGTACACACACACACTTTTTTTTAATATTATTTTATTTCAACATAAAAAAGGGTAAATTAAAAATATAATGTATTTTTTTATGTCATAGGAGGCAAACGGACAGGTGGGTCACCTGGTGTTAAGTAATAACTACCGTCCATAGACACTTGCAACACCAGGAGAGTCGTAAGTGCCTTGCCAACCTGTGTTGGAGGGGGAGGAAGCGGAAGGGGAGAGGAGGAAGGGGAAGAGAGGTGGGCCTCTCCGGTGCTCTCACTAATCGAACGAAACGCACTAATGCAAGCATTGTTACTTCCCGTCGGCTTTTTGTTAGAGGGTGGTACTACCCCGGGCGAGCCGACCCATTCATCCTGAAACCAGTAATAGCTTCAGCGTGGCTCTACCCCCTACCAAAACCTATGTATAGAATAACTTAGTTATAACTCTAGCTTAGCGCAACACTGGCTGTATAATAAAGATAGCCATAATTGTGGAAGAGCCTGGTTAACAAAATGAAATATGTTCTTTGCAAGGGAAAAAATAAAATGGTTTGAAATGAATTATTTTGTTTATAAAGAATATCACCAGGCACATTATTGTCAATAACAAAATTGTCTGGCAGTGAAAAATTCATGTTTTTAATAACGTATAAACGTTAAACTTATAAAAGTTACTGACAAAAAATGTTCCTTAAATTATTTATAAATCAAAATGTTGATCTGTAAAGGTGTAATTCGCATTAAAAAATACAACGTTAACCGGCTACCAGGTATCCTGAATCGTGTTTGGAAGGGCATAATATATCTTCATATTAAAGAACCAACTTTTCTCAAATTCTCGTTCTTCCAACGTTGCTGGCTCTTATACTAAGGTGTCGCAAAAAAGTCTAGTTACATTAACTAATTTCTTTTCTTTCGTTATCCTGGAGAACCCCTTGCGTTTTATGGGTCAAAAAGTATCCTAAATGTAACCTTGTAATGTACAGATTTGGCTTTGTTACAGTTTTATTATAGTATAGATAAATAAATAAATCTTGTCACCTTTGTTTAGCAAACATTTTTTTATACAATGAAATAAATGTAACAACATAAGTGACAGTTTCGTCTACATAAATGTTTCATACGTGGTCGATAATTACGTACAGTAATGTCATGTAGGCGTAGCTCAGTTGTAACGTACGGGGCTTTATATGTTTCGACGGAGCCGACGGTTCGAATCACGGTGGTCGTTTTTTTTTGGTATTTTTTTTTTGAAGTAGCATATGGAAATATACCTTAATTTTTTAGCTAATCTGTCTGCTATATATAGCACAAAGAAAATTTACCAAAATTCGTCAAGAATATCATGAACTACATTTTTTTTACTTTCGTCCGTTATCCTGGAGAATCCCTTGCGTTTTATGAGATAAAAAGTATCCTAGATGTAACCTTGTAATATTGGTTATTACTGTGCCAAATTTCGTCTAAATTGGTTCAGTACTTTCAGAGTAATACGTGTTTAAAGGGACAGACAAACAGGCAGATCCTGGAGAATCCCTTGCGTTTTATGAGAAAAAAAATATCCTAAATGTAATCTCGTAACATTAGTTATCACTGTGCCAAGTTTCGTCAAAATCGGTTCAGTACTTTCAGAGTGATGCGCGTTCACAGGGACAGACAGACAGACAGACAGACAGACAGACAGACAAAAATTTTAAAAAGGTTATTTTTGGCTTCTATATCGACAACAAAGCCTACCCCCATCAAAATTTTCAAAAAATATTTAATGTACAGATTTGACCCTGCTACAGTTTTATTATAATATAGTTAAATAAGGAAATGAGAGAGGTCTGCCGTTAGTTTTAATTCTTAGGCACTCGGGCCTTTTTCAATAAAAAGAGATAATTACGATTGCTTATTTTAATCTAAATTTTTAACCAACTACGATCGTTACGAACACTACGCGTTCAAAGATATGGTACATAAAAGTCGCAGGTAATAACTAGTATATATGTACATACATATAATAAAACTGTAACTAGGTCAAATCTGTACATTAAATATTTTTTGACCAATTATAATCGGTGTAGACTTTGTTATTGATATAGAAGACAAAAATAACGCTTTTACAATTTTTGTCTGTCTGTCCCTGTGAACACGTATCACTCTGAAAGTACTGAACCGATTTCGATGAAACTTGACACAGTGATAACTAATATTATAAAGTTACATGTAGGATACTTTTTGTGCCATAAAACGCAAAAGGTCTTCTAGGTTAACGGACGAAAGTCAAGAATTTGTGATTATTGAAATTCTTGTCGGATTTTGGTTGGGTGGAAATTATCTTTGTGCTATATATAGCAGACAAACTAACTAAAAATATAAGTTAAGTCTCATCTCCCTAAGAAGTATCTTAAAATGAAAACAACTAACAAAAAATATGACCACTGGGTTCCGAATCGACGTCTTCGTCTTCGTCGATCCATATAATGTACATGTACAGTAGGCTTATTTAAAAAAAGATTTCTTACATACCAATGGACCTTACGTACCATTGGATTCACAATTGGAAACGGTAGGTGTCGCTACCATCGGGTTTTAAGTATATTTTTTGCATTTAAAAGTACTATTGAAAGCGGTAATAACCGGTGAAGATGCACGGGTCAACAAGTTAAAAATAAAATTGACCATGCAAACTCCACATGTATTTAAAATGGAACC
Source organism: Antheraea pernyi (assembly GCA_015888305.1). NCBI lineage: Eukaryota > Metazoa > Arthropoda > Insecta > Lepidoptera > Saturniidae > Antheraea > Antheraea pernyi. The sequence goes on from MU159014.1 coordinate 279,882, forward strand.
TCGATAAATGCAATCATTTATAATAAATACTAGCTGATACCCGCGACTTCGTCTACTTCGTTTATTATCTTAATTGATTTGTTATATTTCAAAGGATTGGACAGCGTTTTCGACGAAAGCTGCCAGCCGGCTTGACTTCTTCCGACACTTCCAATTTTCTTGAGGTTTTATTGTGTGTACAGTGTTCAAACAAACAGACAGACAGGTAGACAGACATTCCTAAATATTTATTTATTTTTATTTATTTATTTAGGTTACCAACAGAGTCAACATCAGTACATGCTATTAAAATACAGTAAAATGTACAGTTCAATATTTTGCTAGATATGACCCTATTTACAGGCAACAACGACATGCATATAAAAATTATTAATGCATAATAAAATTTAAATAATTAACAAGTTAATAATTTCAATATGAAGTAATACAATTAATTATAAATGAACACATAAAGAATTGAAGAGTTATATAATATTAAAATGATTTAGAAAACTGAACAAGTTGGAATTAGAAATTATAATCGGTTTCATTGTTTAATCATTAAGAGCATATGATTTCTTAATATCCGTAATGGTTTCGAAGAAAATATCAGTGTTACTTGTAATTAGATGCAACGTTATATAGTCTCATTAGTCTATTGAACGGGGAGAAGTGGCCCAAATATGATTGAAATGTATTTTATTACGTATTTCAAGACACCTGTAATTTTTTTTTCTCAAAAATCTAAACAATACAGACACGTTATATTTAGATTCTTATTATATTTATTAAGAAAATTATAAAGAGTGATCGATGTTTTGTTAACTTCCAATAATAAATTTAGTGATTTTTGAGTGTTTACTGATATAATTTTGTTTTAAATAATTGAACAATAATGAACCCTGTTGCTACTGTAGCGCCATCAATAATTTAACGTTTTATGATGGACACTTTTTCATACACAGAGATGAATGATATTATAACTACAAAAGCTGAATATACGCCTTAAGCGCTTTAACAGCGCCTTTTTAAAACTTGGCTATATAACTAGCTTATTTTTGACGTTTTTTTTTCTTTTTTTTTCGAACTGACTACGCTATTGACATAACAACGTCTTAACAGCTTCTCCGGACTACTGACACGAGCGCTTAAGACACTCAGTCGATTTTGTTTGGGAAACTAGCTCAAGGGAGCACGGCGCACCTCGGCTTGGGCTGTTACCTGATACATGCAATTCGCGACCTATCTGAGCTAGTCTAAGCTAAGCTACATACTTATACGAGTTATTGAACCGGCATACCAAGCATACATAGCTCGACAACTCTTTCTATATATTATATGTCGGATAATTTTTCTAAAATATTTCAGTTCGATAAGGAAAAAATAAAACCTTTCAACGTTCATGTGTAAGCATGTGTGCGTGCACGTGTGTGGAGGTGATATGTGTAATGTTGTCGCAGTGATGTAAGATTTTGTGTCATTGTATCACGCGAGCAGCGTACTCAAGGGCTCCACGCCGAGGGTCGTTCCCGAACCTAGGCTTGAGCCGCTGCCGTGGAGGGGCAAGTCTGGTGTGCGGGAGCGAAATTCACCCCCAGACCACGGCGGCGTGATCTGTTTGTTTTTGACGGCTGCCCCGTTAATCCGCCTGTATCTAAGGAACATATAACCATTTTTTTTTCACCAACGATATTGAGAATATGCCATCCTACTTCCACATTTCACCTAAGACAATGTGGCGTTACAATATTACTTTACGTATGTGTGCGTTATCATGCCATTTGTTTCGTCAAAGTATCTTGTAGGTAACGTTTCTATAGCTTTTGATTTATATTGCACAGAGATAGTTCTTCTTACTCCTTAATACTTAAGCAAGTCGGTTGCATCCACAGAAGCTATATTTGAACAAAGTGTGTATACCCACCGGTGCATTTAAAGATCCGTCCAGCAAGTATCGCGGTCAAATTGTCAACTTCGTTCGCTGCGAGTTCAATAAACAGAGCAGGTATGAATATCGTGATAATTTCAAAGACCAAAGGCAGTATCCAGTATATTATATGTATTGTAGACTGTAAAATCAAACGGAATGTACGAGAGCTTAGCCAATACTCAAGTCGACGACATAGGGACAATTTTAAACAGCGAGAAATCCAACATTATGTGTTACATCAAAAGTTATAAGTAAAAAGGGTGTAATATCATTGGCTACGGAATTGCACATTGCATGCGAAGCCGAGGCAGGCAGTAAGAAATCCAACCTTATGACATACATCAAAAGAATGTGCGGTACTTAAGTATTAACGCCACCGCAACTGAGATGCGCTCGCTAACCGTGGTACGTATTCAGTTGCGGTGGTGTTAATACGTAAGTACCTAATATGCTACGGAATGGCACATTGTATGCGAAGCCGAGGCAAGTCACTACCTTTATATAAAGTTGACAGCGAACATGCTAGGTTATATATAAATATTGTAATATATAATAATATATATGTCATAGTGGGAGCATCCAGCAGTCGAAAGTTTGCTAACACCGCCATCTATTATTTTCTATGTTAATCAATATAGGAAATGTGTTGTTAATGCACTTCTATTTAATTATTGTTAATGTGGATTCTTGTAAATTATTGAGTAATTTAGATTAGATTAAACTGTTCATAACTTCTAAGCATTCTACATGTTTATTCATATAAGCACTGATAGAAGTAACTAAATAAGCCGGTGTCACGCCATACGACGCGAGACACCATCTTAAGAAATAGTGGCGTCGTGCAATAACATTTCTAACTTGATTTGATTCTTGATTTAAAGTAGACCTAAATTAGTGTCACGATAATTAAAATCGGACATGTGAAATTGTAATAGAATTATTCTAGATTTAAGTAACATTTGGAACCTTTTGTTATTTATTAAAACCGGAAATCCATTCTATGTGCAGTCGAGATAGAATAGTAAAGTTGCTATTTAGAATGAATAACAATGTAATTAAAACATATTGGCATTGTACTATGTTATTAGTATTACTTTGTAATTACTAGAATAATTGTCGATCTAAAATGAGTTTTATAGCAAATAAGGATTTGTAAGTACTTCGGTTGTTACAACGGTGAATTACTTTGAAATAATTAATGACAACGTAATTATTCAATGTATGGTGTTAAAATAGTTATTTATTTATAATTAGAATTATTAGCGAACATCAAGTGTAACTATGTACAACATCATAGATTAAGTACTTCGTTAAACTACGACTTCCTTCACTTGGATTGTCGGTAGGTGAAGGTAGGCGATTCCTTTATAAGTGCTTGCAAGAGTTTGTACAAGGTTCATTTATTCATTACTGTTTGTGAGATCGTGAGATCTATCGTTATTGTCGCTAAGTGATAATTATTGTCTCCGAGGGTTTGTCTCTGAGATTATTGTAAAAGTATTAAAAGACAAAGAATCGAAGAAGTCGTCGTTTCATTTCAAAGTGTCGGTCGTGTTGTGAAAATACATACAAATGGAGGATAATGCCATCCGTGTGCTCGGCTCTCTACAGGCTCTACATATATACTCTGAAATATATAATAAAATATATATATATAATAAAAATTGAATAAATGATCTAAACACCTCTCGTTCCTGTTCCTTACATATTAATTCAAGGATGAATACTTACCATTTGTTCATAATACGTCAAACAACAATATATCACGCACATAAATTTGAAAGTATTAAACAAGATTCCGATGAACATCTGAAAAAGATTACATTTATACATTGACTAGCTGTTATCCACGACTCCGCACGCGCTTTTTCAAAATATATTAAAGAAATGTAAAATTGTGAGTGAGTGTGTACATTACAGAAATGCTTTTTCAAAAACATGTGTAAGGACGACACGGACACCACCTACTGTAACATGTAACGTGTACATTAGATATGTGAATACTAATAGTATATCGAATGGGATGGGATTTAGCATCAGCAAAATACCTGGAACTTTAACCTATTATGTATATAGTAGTCACTCAGTGTAGTCACTCAGTGCTCACTAACACTATATAAGAAAGTAATGAACATTAAAAGCTATATATTATCTAACAATATATCTTAAATCTTTTATTATATAGATATAATATGCCCGTATTGTCGATATACTTAAGTTATTCTTACACGTTGCTATAATCACTGAGTTATGTAGAAGCAAACGCAGTAAATAAAACTTTACCTCTTTATAATATTAGTATTGATTTATAAATGCCTTTACACTCTTTACGCCTGCGATGCTTGTAAAATACTAACAATTACAAAAAAAAAAGTATTAATATATTTCTTTATGTCAAAAGGAGGCAAACGAACAGGTCGGTCACCTGATGTTAAGTGATCACCACCATCCATAGAAACTAACAACACCAGGGAAGTCGTAAGTGCGTTGCCAGCCTGTGTAGGGGGGAGGGGGAAGGGGAAAGGAGGTGGAACTCCGGCGCTCTCACTGACCGAACGAAACGCAACAACGCAAGCACTGTTACTTCACGTCGGTTTTCTGTGGGTCGGGTATTAGTACCCCGAGCGAGCCGACACATTCATGCTGAAACCAGTAATAGCTTCAGCGTGGCTCTACCACCTATAAAACAATTGAATAACTTAAAAAATCTTATGAACGGTTAAAATTGACTTTGGCTCATTTTAAAATGTAGCGTCACAATTGCGTTAATGATTTTTGGATGTATTGAAAGTCATAGTAATCAATACTATGCTATTCGATGTTCATTTTGAAATGAAGTGTTTAAATAAATGGGTAGTAATTGTGGTACACTTTGAGAATATCTTAACTTCATGTTGTAATTTCGCCATTAATGTAATAGGGCAGTGATAGTATTAATTTTAAAAGTAATTATAACGAGTCGTGGGAAACGTATTTTACCGCCGTAAGGAGAAACGGTGCATCTTAACTGAAACCAAATCTTTTTTTTTTTTATCATAGGATGTAAACGATCAGGTGGGTCATCTGATGCTAAGTGGTCACCACCGTCCATAGACACTTGCAACACCAGGGGAGTCACAAGTGTGTTGCCAGCTTGTGTTTGGGAGAGAGGGAGGGGGAACGAAGATGGGTATCCGGCGCTCTCACTGACCGAACGAAACGCAACAATGCAAACACTGCTACTTCACGTCGGTGTTCTCTGTGAGGGTGGTACTACCCCGGGCGAGCCACCTACAAAATATGATAATAATAACTTCTATATATTAACGTGTGAAGGAAAAATGATTTATTCCTTATTATAATCACATTTAGACCACTGGACGATTACTAGAAAAAGTACTTACCGTTATTTTTATAGGTATGCCCTTAGCATAGAAAGCGTGTACCAGTTCCTTATATGAATTTATGAATTTTTCAATATTCAACCTATCCTCTATTGGGTTGGAATACGCATAATTTTCCTTCAAATTCTTGCTCAACTCTTTCAATCTTTCGTACAATATCTCTGTTATTATTATCACTGGGTAGTTGATCGTTATGATATTGAAATACAACATATATCCCAGGATATGAGTGTGAAGAGATCCCACCAAGTGTCCGTAAATGAAGTAAAAATGAATCGGACCGCTATATTCGGCAATTAGACCGAATAATATATGTAAAAGTGATACAGAAGTATTCAATTTTGATAAGGATAAGTCTATATCACGATCAATGATGTCAATTAACGAATAATATTTAGCTAAATACGTCCCCTTTGTCATAAACGATGCAAGAGCATTAAGAGAAAATTGTATCACCGTCACGAAATAGTGCATAAATACAAAGGATGATATTAAGTTATTATGGCATAGCAAAATGAAATAAATAATATTACCGAGATAATAAAATACACAATAAAACTTTGCAAAGTTGCATATTAATTTTGATCTATAGAATTCGCTATAATGTCCAAAAACTAATCTGATTATCATTATGAAATCTATGGAGCGAATATAGTCATATATCGACGACATTGTTGTTTTTGCAAAGAGATACGAGTTCCAAATAAAGGCACTTTTTAAAGTGAATCCCAAATTGCACTACGATTATTAATTTATTTATCGGATAGCTCTTGGTGTTATTTCGATCAGCGTAAGCAATTTCTTTACAAGGACAGTCTTTAAGAGTACGAGGCAAATTTGCCTAATTTTGTTTATTTTAATTCAGAATTATCAATCAAAATAAAAATTAATGCTGCTGAAAATTGTTGTCTGCAAGTTGTACTATGTCTCTTATCGATTCATATAATAATATCTTGTAATTTATGTTTTCTTTTATTCCTTTTCTTCGTTTCAATTACTGAATTTGATTTGTTTTCAAAATAATTGTGACTTCAGTATTTCTTCCGGTATTCTTTATAATTCTATAGTAAATTTCAAATACTTTTATCTGACGTAATGATGAAAGCAATAAAACTAGAGCACACATTTTAGTAAGATTTTTCTAAAGTAAAAAGGGTCCACATTTTAAGGTAGACTGGAAGTGATGGCTTAAAAATAGAAAACACTTGGTAGACAGAATACCACACTGTGAGATGTAGTCCACTTAGACTTGAAAATGCTGGATGAGATGTGAACACGAGCGTGTAATAGACAATACTGGTGGAGGGGTGAGGAGTAGCCACAGGATCAATATGCCTCAATAAGTTATACTTCCAAAGAAACAATGTAGTGGCTTAAATGATTATTGATTAATTTACAATGTTGTACGTGAAAAAATTCCTCGTAACTGTACTATGTACATATGAATACAGGTATCTCTAACGGGATAAGCATTCATTTAATATTATTTCATCATACATTTGAGATTTGTTTAAGATTAAGATTTAAGATAAGATAGTTAGATAAGAAGATAAGCTTAAGATTTGTTTGTAAGTTAATAAATAACCTATCTTTTCATTGATAAACGGACTTGTGTTTTATTGTATTCTACGCAAATTTCCAAAAATGTTGTTATTCTATTCATTTCCTCTTACCTTTATAAATATTCCGGATATATCAAGGTAAGCTTTCTATACAACAAAGTAGTATAAACGTAGGACCAAGTAATAAAAAGCTATTTCGGTTATGGTATTTTAAGTCCAAACAACGACGTTCAAGGTTCGTTTACTTTGTTGCCAACTTTGTCACGATTTCTATAACCGTATCAAATTTTATATCGTTTTTATATATAATTATATATATACGACTCCTGTTTCTACCCATTCACAACTAACCTTTATCGCACATACCCTGTTTAGATAATTTATTTCGAAAATCAAAACCGCAGTTTATAGGAACATCGGCTTTTATTTATTTTTGGTGACCAGTGTTACACTAATCACGTATAGGGTCGATGCAGTCAGGATTGCCAATGAACACTTCGTAGATATTGTCACTATTTATTTGGCCAGAGCTTCGCCTTACAATAACCTCCACATAAGAGTGCGTCTAGATCAGCGACATCTTGCCCTTTATATGCCGAACTCCCACCAATGTAGTCTCACACCAGAATGAATAATGAACAGCCGATAACTTCCACCAATAGCGTTCGAGGTCATTAATAACACCCCGATAAAGTCAATAGCGCGGTATCGCCGGTCAATAGTGGTTCTCCGGGTGGCGTTGTAGACTCGCCTCTCGGGTGTGTCACGGTACCAGACGTAGAGATTAACACCAGTCTTCTAGTAGATTAAAATTGCCACAGTCGAATATGTATATTATATTACAAGTTTCTTGCGATCAAAGAAACTAATAAGATGGTGGGCATCTTGCTAAAACTTTCCAGGGAGTTTACGTGCTAATACATGCGCCGTGGTATTATTTATTATTATTTTACTTGTGCACGATAACCAAACTATATTACGTATAATATATCACCAGTAATATTACCAAATATAGAGCCAAATAACACGGGATTATGTCATCATTGCATAGTATAAAACAAATTCCTCTAACACGTCTGTATGTCTGTCTGTCAGCGATAAACTCAAAAACTACTGAACGGATTTTCGTGTGGTCTTCACCAGTAGATGAAAGCCCGCCGTGCCTTTTTTTTAAATAAAAAATTAATTAAAATATTATTACAATTAAAATAAACTAAAAAAATTTAGTTAAATTAAAAAAACTTTAAAATTTCATAAAATTTACATGACATTCCAAGATCCCTTCAAAAATATCGGTTACCTCTATAATTAAAATTCTGAACGTGGAAGTTGAAAATTCTCTCTTGTAAATTAGTGAATTGTTATAACAATGCGTTTATCAAAACTACATATTTATTTTACAAGTTGCAAGTGATATCGCTTTTAGCACAAGTGCTTTTTCACAATTGTGAAGTGTTGTGAAGTTAAACGATCTTGTTATATGTAACTTAGATATATAGCCCTCTTGTTGGGAATGTTTGGCAGCACAACGGCCAGAATGGCGCAGAATGGTGAACAGCCAAGTACGTGAGTTCGAGGCTCAGCGTAAAGCTAACCTTGATACCAAACATGACCAGTTAAAGGGTCGCCCTCCTGCTGCGATAACATATCATTATGAGAACGGCGTACTCACGTGCCCCCAATGTGCACGCCGCGAAAATAGGCTACATAAGCCATCTTCGAGCGCACCAGCGTCATTTCCAAGTTTAGGGGTCAAAGTGGTCGCCATGGCCGAAGCCGTTCGCAACAATCATCATCATCATCAACTTATTGTAAAATCTAACCTGAAAAAGTTTTACTGAAACTAAAATACGGAATGGCTAATTCGTGATTATTTATATAATTCAATTCATATAGATCCTAGGTATACAAACATAATTATTTATTGGCACGCAGACTTAAGATAAATTCCTGAAATTTGTTCTTGTGTGATCACGAGATAGATATATATCATATGGGAATATTGAAAGTTAATTGATTGCTTTTATAAGTGAACTGTTGTCCTAAACATTAAATTACCGTAACACATTAAGCTATGGAAGTAAGCGAAGTAGACTAAAATAACAATAGTAATATTTGTGAACTGCCGAATCTTGTAATAAGTTGTGGAGTTGTAGTGGTTTACCGGTGGATTATCATTCCGATGTGTGCAAGTTCGAACCATATAGGGGAAAGTAGGCGGCACCCTTCGTATGCGGGGCACTCGTACAGTGGTTATAAAACACAAATTACAAGGCATATGAGAGTGTCTATGCTCGTGTACATATATCGGGTAGATGCCCTTAAGCCAACGTAGGTTCGCGAAATTCGCGCCAGTGAGAGTGAAGTGATAGCTGGTTTCATAGTTTTGCGCTTGGTAAGTAAGTTTTTCATCAATGTTACACTAACTATGTTAAGCTTTGCCACACAGTATTTTTTCAGTAATTAGTTGTAGGAAAATGTTTGGGGTGTAAGGGGTGTCATATAACATCTAAGACTTGAGACATCCAAGCTAACCTCATCTGCACGTGGTGTACCCTGCTGAATAACGAACGACGCAATGGCGAAAGCGGGCTGGTAGGGTTTTACAGCCTGACTGGGTCGCAACCACCATGTATATGGCGAAAAAGCCCGTCATAGTGATTCGTTTTTGCGGGTCGCGTTTTGGGATCAGCCTGTGCATATCCAGCTTTCCGCAGCCCGGCATGACAGCGGCGACCGGGTATGGATCGTATGTCACTCGGTGGTCGCCATTGTTTTTGGATTGTACTGCGCTTACCATCAGGCACAGTGCAGTCATTTTGCCGTACTACTATAAAAAAAAAATCCCTAAGTCATGATTTTTATAATTTAAATTTATTTTATATATATTTAAATAATGTAATACAATATGTGTTTTTTTTTTCGTCTTATCTGCAGACTCTCGGTCCGCACCATTTTTTTGCTATAGTTTTATTTAATACTAGCTGTACGCGCAGCTCCGCACGCGTTTTTTAAAATCGTATTAAAGAATTATAGAATTGTGAGACTATGTACAATTACAGAAACGCTCTTTAAAGACAATTGTAAGTACGACGCGCACGCCACTAAAAGTAACATGTAACGTGTACATTAGATATATAAATACAAAGAGCGTGCCAAATGAGGTTTGTCATCAGCATAATATTTGGAACCATAACCAACCATATAACTACCTCAGTGCTCACTTACACTGTATAAGGAACTATTGAAACAATAACTAAAAATATTATTATAAAGATTTATATTTACATTACATTTAATATACATTGCCCTTATTATAATTAAGATTTAGTGACTATACAAAAAATAAACGCTTGTCTGTTCCGCAACAAATTGTATTATGGAACTCTTTACGTAATACTCTTATTAGGAAGACCTCTATATCATTAATGTTATTAATAATTATAATGTCGAATTGTAAACAATAAGCCGATAATTATTTCTGTCATTAAAAATAAAGAATAAGTTGAAATCTTGCTAAATTTCATGCAGACAAAGTCGCGGGTAACAGCTAGCCTAAAATAGAATAACCACAATTACTTTTTATTAGGTTCGTTATCTACCATTGAAAGTCCCGTGAAAATCGATGTAACCGTTTTGGTGATAGCACAGCGGGCGAAGCCACGGTTAACAGCTAGTATAAACTAAAATTGCTTAAATTACTTTTTATAAGATCAGCTATCTGCCAGTGAAAGTGATCTGAAGATCGATCGAATCGTTTTGAAGATAGCATGGCAGACGAAGCCGCGGTTAACAGATAGTCTAATTTAAAGTAGCCTAAGTAACGCGCTGTAATTTTCTCTATCTGCCAGTGAAATTCCCGACAAAATCGGTTCAGCCGTTTCGAAGATTACCCGGATCAAACAGACAGACAGACAGACCGACAAAAATTTTAAAAATTGCATTTTTGTTATCAGAAGCGTGTATACTTTCATACCCAATCAGTGAAAAAATTTATTTTGATATTACATACACACACTTCATTTTTATTATATGTATGTATATAGAAGAAGATAGATAGAATAGATGAACTATGCAAACAGTCAGTGTTATCGAATGCAACTGTTACGCCATGCGCCTCCGGAATACGTGCGTTTGCTGCGAATAATTGAATGCTGTAAGCAGCGGCACGTTTTTTTTTTCTTGAACTGACTATGCTATTGACCTGTTAAGGTCTTTACAGCTTCACCGGACTACGAAGCAGCGGCGCGGCTCTCGGCGCGCTTTATATACCTGCGCAGACGTGTACAACCTACATCACCAGCCTAAGCTGAACCCAATTTCATATGATTGATCATATAGATCTGAGGTCAACTGACATTGGTTATTTTAATTTTCCGAAACTGATCATTTTTACCTTATATTTATTATTATTATGTAATCATAATTTTATATAGACCATTATTATTATAATGAAATTTAGTAAAGTTGCAGTCAATGCTACTGAAAAGAGAAAGAACAGTAGATAGATAGTTTAACAAATGTTCGACGTGATTCTTTAAATTGGCATAACTTTTTTATTTACGAACCGATTGACATGAAACAAACACTAAATGTTAAGTGAACCTTACCACGATATATCAGTGAAAACCACATCTAAATCGGATAAGGCGTTTCTGAGATTAGCGTGCACAAACGCACAGACAAACAGATAAACAGACAAACAGACAAAAATTCTAAAAATCATTGTTTTGGGTTCTATTGCATTTATAAAGACCCCTAATAATAGTTTTTCTCATATATACTTAATGTACAGACAGCGGTCAGTTACATTTTTATCTACATTTTTACAGTGTTACAGTCTATAACTTACATATAGATGTAAGTTAAAAATCGTATTTGTGAGCATCTATTGGGTAGTTTTTTTTATATATTTATTTATTTAACTGTTTTAGACGTTATTGCCTTTATGGCGGTTTCATTCCGGTCCCCTATCGCCATCTTTAAGTTATAATCCACAATATGCCGCGCCGGAGCGTCCATGGCCCGATGGATGAACCTACTAACCGCGTCATCAGTCACGTCGGTATAGTAGACACAGGTGTGAGTGTGTCTGGATATTGCCACTATAGCATGTGAAACACTATCGTGGATTTGCATCCTTCTGCCCTTTGTTTGCAGGATCACCACCGATTTGAAGGTCAATCCCTGAGATTCGTGGACTGTCAGAACACGCGATCCTTCCCCTGCCCCGTAGCCCTTGTTTATCAGGGATTTTTTCTCTTCTTGTGTGTGTACCAGGAAGAGAGTGTCGGGGGTGTGTGAGGATATTTGTTCGCCCTGATAGCCCTTTATGCTCAGAGATCTCACTATCGGTTTCGGTGAGTATATACCGTCGTATACTTGACTCAGTGCATAGGCTACATCCATCGGGTTCCTGTATGTACAAGTGAGCTGTTGGTCAATACCAGCTACGGCCGTTGGTCTGCTATAAGCCATCCGAAATAAGTTTTCCCGATCAATGTAGGGTAGTTGGTTGAAATCTCTGATGAGGAGAATTTCGCTTGCTTCCGCCAGCCGGCCGGCAGTAAGAATGGTCCCGAAATGGTCCATGAGAGCTTCATCCACGATTAACCTTGGATGCTTATGGTGCTCTCTGATTTACCAGTATGGACGCCATGGTGCGCACCCGCTTTTCGACTTTTTTGCCGTGTGCCTGCACCAGTTTCTCCTGTAAGTCTTTTGCCGCCTCGGTTGTGGTGGTCGCCACAGCGTCCTTCTCCACATCGAAGTTTTTAACTAGCCACGTAGTCTTTCCACAGCCTGGGACCCCGTTCGTCGATTTGATCTTGGGTGTCATCTTGGTGCTTTCCGTCACTGCAGAATTTAGAACCCTCGAGGTGGTTTTTACCCTCTCGAGAATCTTTTCTTCAAGCATGATTCTTGTGCATCGAGCGACTACTACGATTTGATCCTCCGGGGGCGCTTCGAACTTCTGAGGTTGAGTTGCTTCCCGTGTCTCATTTTCGTTCCCTAGTACGAAACCGCTGGTGGAATTGTAAGCGGTCATATAGCTACCCGTCATTACTCCTGCTATGACTTGGGCAGTGTCGTTGTTATAGATGGCCGCTTCCGCTTCCTCTAGTCTAGCATCTCTCAAGTCCACGAGTCCCAGATGGTGGGCCTCTAGGATTTGTGTACACGTCAGTGTGTTTACTTTAATCGTTGCTTCGAGGATGGCTTTGAACTCGAGTATAGCATTTTCCATATGATCCAGTGGTCCCGTGACAGGAATTTGGATGGGTGGGATGACTTGCCCCATGTCCGCTCTGGTTTTCTGTGACTGCGGTTTAAATTTGACCTTTGGAACTCTCCTCCGCAGATGGTCTATCGCTTCCTGTTGTGTATTTCTGGTATGTCTATGGGTTTGGGACATCATTATTTGTGTTATTGTTGAGGATGAACTTCTGTCGGGTTTTCCTTCTCCAGATATTTTTGCGGCCTCTGCTCGTTCGGCTGTTTCGTAACAAGATGTGTTACAAGAAGTATTGTCATATAGAAAAGCTGCGGATAAGTACTTTTATTCACTACAAGAAAAGTAATTTATTTTTGGTATTTAATTTTATTACCAAATAAAAGAATTTTGATTCTATTTTCAGTGTTAATCGTTTATACATGTACCGTATGAAAGTGCCCCACAAGTGTCGCAAATGTTCTTAGCTATTATCAATATTAGAATTCTTTTATCACGAAATAGCTCTTACCTGGTCCTTAAGATATGAAACATTTAGCTGACATTATGACATTAAGCCTTTGAGTGCAAACTCGTTGTTTCTAACTATTATCTATACTATGATTCAGTTATGGTAAATACTGTCTTCAACAAACTTTAAAAAATTGAAACCTTGCTCCTACACTGGGAGATTAAACATCTAAGCACAAACCTGATGTTTCTAGCTATTATCTAGAGTATAATCCAGTTATCACAAAAAACTTAGTCCGGTGAAGCTGTGAAGACCCTGCCGGGTCAATAGCGTAGTCAGTTCGAGAAAAAAAAAACAAAAAAACTTTTACCACAATACTACTCCTCGTGAGAATGTTGAGATATGATACCTTGATCTGGCACTAAGGGGCTAAATATTTGAGCACAAATTAGATGTTTCTGTCAATTACGTATACATATTTAAATTTAGTTATAATGTTCTTGACGTAGTATGATCTTGAGAAACTATCATTTGTTTTAGTACTATAGCATCAAATATAACAAAAAGTAAAACATCAATAATAAGAAAATATTTTTTATACAAGTATTAAAGTCGTTTCAAGTGCGCTATAATTCCCCGGCTTATCAGTAGTCGTGTCTGTGTGCGTGAGCTATGCTATATCTAGTAGGACTCTATGCCAAAATTCTACTAAGCCTACTAAAATCAAATCACAGTAGTAATATTTTCTCACCGTACCAAGTAGAATGGTGACTTGCAACGTTTTCTATCCAAAAATAAACGTAAAAAAATATATAAAAAAAATGTACCGCGTTAAAAAATACAAGATCTCATAAGTGTAGAATACCATTTTATTCACTTCATTTACCATAACTGTTCGTGACAATTTAAAGTGATTAATGTTAGATAGTAGTGTATGCTAATCGTGTGTAGTGTTATAGTGTTTCGCCTTAAATAGTTCATAGATTTTATAATATAGTTTCATAATAAAATATTATAATTTTTTTTTTTTTTTATGTCATAGGAGGCAAACGAACAGGTGGGTCACCTGCTGTTAAGTAATCACCACCGTCCATAGACACTCGCGATACCAGAGGAGTCGCAAGTGCGTTGCCAGCCTGTGTTTGGGAGAAGGGGGAGTGGGGAAGAAGGGAGGGGGAGGGGAGTTGGGCCTCCGGCTTTCTCACTGACCGAACGAAACGCAAGCGATGTTACTTCACGTCGGTTTTCTGTGAGAGGGTGGTACTACCCCGGACGAGCCGACCCATTAATGCTGAAAGTAGTAATAGCTTCAGCGTGGCTCTACCACCTACAAAAACATTTTTTATTACATCGACGCGAGTTTGTCGAAGATGGTAGTTGTGCTGGCCAGCGATCCTATGTATTTAATTATATACAGGATATAAATTTACATTTAAAAAAAACTACTGTGTTTTATTATAAATTAGTATACTATCAACAATAATCCATTAAAGATTTTGTTAAACGGGGCTGACTAAAACCCGTTTGACATGGCGCTTAAATTTACAGTCCGGCAAATCGGTAACATGCTTTGGGACTTTATTGTAGAACCTAACACTATTACCTAAAAAACTATTACTGGTTTTGCTAAGTCTGAAACATGGGACCACCAGTTTATTACAGTTTCTAGTATTTAGATTATGCCGGTCTTTTACTAAATTCAGTTTCTCAAAGTTTTTCCGGATATACATTAAATTATCAAGAATGTATTGGGAGGGCAGAGTTAAGATACCGAATTCCTGGAATTTCGTTTTTAATGATTCGCGACGTCCCATATTATATATTGCCCGAACTGCCAGTTTTTGTAATAAAAATATCGTGTCTACCTCAGCAGCCGTACCCCATAGCAGAATGCCATAAGACATTAAGCTATGGATACTAACCCTTGTAATTTTATATATAGAATAATTTAATAGTTTAAAATAATGTTTCTAGCTGTAAGTATAACTGTAATTATTTTATTAAATAAAGAACAAGCGAAGGAATCTCGTCGCGCCCCCGTCCGTATAGTATAGTAGGTTTAGCCGAATCCTGACGTGGCACGTGGCTTTTAAGTGCTCTGATTGGCGGAGCACCGCCAGCGTCGGGCGAGCGATTCCGGCGACGTATAGACAAGGCCCGGAACGTGTACATTCAGGCGCGGGCGGCATAGAGAAGCAGTCGTCATATATAATAACCACGTAATAGATAGATAGTCATCATTAATACTAATACATAGTGAATAGTATTCTAATAGCCTGTTTTGTACGAGTCGGCAATACGAGTACATCCTTCGCTGCTCTACTAATAACAAGTCTTTTATTGCAAGAAAACCTCAACATCCTTCAAATTCAACTTCGGAATCAGCAATCATCGCTATAGTTGTGAGTCATTCGGAGGTGGCTTACTATAACAATTTGTCTTAATAAAAAAAATCGAGGCAGTTATAAGAACTGTCGACAGTGTGAATACTAAATACAATAGAATATGTTACATTAATCACATATAGAGTCGATGCAGTCAGGAATGTAATTGGATAGGGAGACGTTGGGGCTCCCTGTCGTTCAGACTGGTGCAGGTACTCACCGGGCATGGTTGCTTCGGGTGGTACTTGCACCACATCGCTCGTAGGGAGCCAACCGCCGCATGTCATGAATGTGGCGCTGCGGAGGATACCGCGCAACACACTCTATCTGAGTGTGCTGCGTGGGAGGGACAGCGCCGCATTCTAACTGCGGCGGAAGGGTTGGATTTGTCGCTGCCGAGTGTGGTTTCGGCCATGCTCGGTAGCGAAGAGGCTTGGAATGCGGTGGCCTCCTTCTGCGAGGACGTCATCTCGCAGAAGGAGGCAGCGGAGAGGGTACGCGAGGATTACCCTCTGAGTGGCCCTCTCCAACAACGGAGGACCGAAGGGACGAGGCGACGATTTGCCCTTCTCCTCCCTCCACCGTAGCCGGACCTGAGGGGATGGGCCGGGGGGCCCATCTCCTCATTGCACAGGTCCGGTAGACGAGGGGACGCGGCTGGTGTGTGCCCGGTCTGTCTCCCTATTAGGATGGAGCCCGGCGGCCAACTTCCGCAGGGCGGACCGTTGGGGCGGCTATCCAAGGGGAATAGCGTAGATCGATCCCTTGCCGCCCCAACAGTACGGTCGGATGGTACACCGTGGGGTTTTAGTCCGTGCAAATCGGACATAACCCACAATCAATTACCTAACATTAGCTAACATACATTAAATACAAATCTGGGTATGAGACCTAAAACAGTGAACACAGCTTACTTACAAAATTACCATGCTTAGAAATATAATTATAATTATTAGGATGGAGCCCGGCGGCCAACTTCCGCAGGGCGGACCGTTGGGGCGGCTATCCAAGGGGAATAGCGTAGATCGATCCCTTGCCGCCCCAACAGTACGGTCGGATGGTACACCGTGGGGTTTTAGTCCGTGCAAATCAGACATAACCCATCCTCTCCCCCGAGAGGGTGGCGTATCCATAAGGGATTTCTCCACGTTAATAAAAAAAAAAAGGAATGCATTTATTTGGGCAGAGCTTCGCCTTACAATACTTTGTACATAATAATGCGTAGATATCATCGACATCTTGCCTTTTAAAGGCCGATCTATATAAGTCAAAGCGATTACTATTTACACATAATTCCGCAAAATAATTTAAGTAACACAAAAATAATAAAGTAGGAACAAATTAATGTTATTTAAGCTATACAAAAATTTCATATAATTATCCTTATTTATATATCTCTAATGTGTTTTCTAATCTGTTTCGACATGTAGATCAGCGACATTTAGCCTTTCATGGCCGAACTATGAAGTCAAAGAATATACTATTTATTCATAATTCTGCAAAATAATCGAAGTAAATATAATAAGGATCAAAGTAATGATTCAATTCTATATAATAATATTAATTCTTATTTACGTCTTATTGAAGTCTATATTCTTATCTAATTCTATATTCTAATTCTTATTTATGTATCTTTAATATGGTGGCGCTAGTGTCAATGTGTCTCTCTAATGTGGTGGCGCTAGTATCAATGTGCGGATCACCTGTTGGTAAGTGATCACGGCCGTCCATGGACACCTGCGACACGAGGAGAATCACAGACGTGTTGCCGGCCTTTGAGAAAGGAGTAGGCTCGTTCCTTGAGAAATGGCAGATTGTAATGGTCCGGAAACGCTGCCGCTGGGAGTTCATTCCAGAGAACAGTCGTACGCGGAAAAAACGAACGTGAGAATTATTCTCAACTGTGTTCTGTTTAAAAAGAAGTACCCAATCGAGTTTCTTGCCGGTTCTTCTCGGTGACTGGGTTGTTTTCCGAACCGGTGGTAGTTTTGACGTTCATAAGTGCCTTATTAGGGCCTAAACTGAATAAAGTATTTTTGATTTGATTTGAACGTTTTAATTTATTATAATATGTATTATTTAAATTTCGTAATTTGTAAGTTGAAATTATTATCAGTAGTCTGGTATTCGCATCTATTGTTACTCCGAACAATAGTAATATACATTGTTGTACAGTTTATAATTAACTAGCTGACCCGTGCAACTTCGTCAGCATCGAATCGGTTATGTAATTATTTACGACATAACATTAGAAACCTCAAAAATAACAGTATTTCTCCACTATTTAATGGATATTATTATACTTATAAACCTTCCTCTTCAATCACTCTATCTATTAAAAAAACCGCATCAAAATGCGTTGCGTAGTTATAAAGATTTAAGCATACATAAAGATATAGGGACAGAGAAAGCGACTTTGTTTTATACTATGTAGTGATACATTATAGGATACATTATAATCTCAATACAAAATAACAATATTATATGTACACAGGCCCCTATACTACGCGTTGCTAATCTAACGTGTCGCGCCAGCGCAATATGATCGGTCACGCTTACTAGCATGTCATAACGAGAGATAAAATTACCTCCCAACAGAAACCTACCGCTCAACGCGTCTGAAGAAAAGTTCTTCAAAAAATATGTAACATCCAATTACAACATTCAATTATTTTTTTAAGTCGTCGCCAAATAAGGGCTTATGTTAAAGAGAAAAAACATTTACTTATTTATATTTTCCTGATATAAAATTCAAATTAATACACACTACAAAATAATATATAATCGCGGACATACATACACATATAAGGGTTGAATACAGAAACTCTTCGTTTGAAGTTGGTTAAAAATTGCATGAACTATTCAAAATCAAGCCACTTCATTCAATTTAGGCCCTGAGAAGGCGCTTATGAACGTAAAAGCTATATCACAGGTTCCCCCGTTACGATCCAGGACAAAGCGTCTTGGGTTGAGATTTGTAGCCTGCTGGAAACGGCAGGTATCCCTTACACCTCCTCTGTGAATACCGCTGTAGGTATTCAGGTGAAGGTAGCCACGTCCACCGCCCATCGGTCGCCGAAGCACTTAACGCACCTGGGTTTCAGGCGACAGTTTCGTGCGGAGTGTCCGTACACCTGGCAGTTGTGACACTGCGAGGGCACAGACGTTTTGCGCGGCGGCTCGACTATGACGCCGGAGAGGCCGCAAAGGGATGTAAGATTAAAAATCACTTAAACTACGGGTTGTGATCCGTAGAGTCCCCTCAGAACTCCCGACTGACGACATTTCAGACGACCTCAAGGAACAGAAGATTCCTGTTAGCGAGGTTCATCGTATGCGCTCTCCGCGCACCAGGGCTCCATATGACATGGTTCTCGTTGTCCTCGATCGCACCCCTCAGGGGAAAGCGATTTTTAATCTTACATCCCTTTGCGGCCTCTCCGGCGTCATAGTCGAGCCGCCGCGCAAAACGTCTGGGCCCTCGCAGTGTCACAACTGCCAGGTGTACGGACACTCCACACGAAACTGTCGCCTGAAACCCAGGTGCGTTAAGTGCCTCGGCGACCACTCCACTAGGGAATGTTCTCGCACGAAAGACGCCTCCGACCCTCCGAGATGTGTTCTGTGCCGCGGCGTGGGCCATACCGCGAATTATCGCGGATGTCCCCGCGCCCCGCGCACAAAGCGCCCTCGATACCCCAGGCAGGCGTCGCCGTCTAAGACGGCCGCTGCCCCCGCCCGTCCTCGACCTCCGCCTCTCATGTCTCGAGAGGCCTTCCCGAACCTGCCGAGCACGTCTTGTGCACCGCCAGCGTCCGTACCCGCGACTAGTGCGCCCCCCCGCCCCTACCGGGCCCCTCAGGCCCCGTGGGCTCCTAAACCCACGTCCCAGCACACTCCCAAACCTCCGGCGGCTAATCCTTCACAGGATGACCCCGCATACTCCTTTTCCCTATCGAGTATTGACTACGCAGGTCAACTACTCATTTTCCACGAGATCTCGGAGATCTCGGCGTACGAAGAGTGCTCTCGTAATCCGCTACTAGGTGCCGTCACGGCAATCCATAGATTTCCAGCCATCGCGGCTACACTACAAAGGCTCGCGCGCGCAGCTGTTAAAAAAATAAATAACTCAAATAAGATAGAGTAAATCGCGTATTTACGTCTATCTTCCCCTAAAAATAACCGTCAAACAATAATAATAATTTTTGTTATGTCTATTTTTAGACTTCGGTGCCGTCACCGTTAGTAAATTTAAATTCAATCTTATAAAATGCGTGTTGCGCCCACGCTTTTGTAATCGATCCCTATTAGCTCCCGCACACTTCGCGGTTCTCAATAATATCTCGAGCCTAGGTCGTCCCCGCGCGGAGCCCTCTTGATATTATTTACGCGATACAGTGACTCACCTACATCACTTGAACAGACATATGAGATCATCTCTCTCACACACGTGCACATATATACACATGGTGGGAGGGTTTTGTTTTCTTTTTCCCTCATCGAACTGAATCGAATAGTTTAAGTTCGTTTCAATCCGATATACACGTATTCATTTGTGAATCATGCAATTTCGATTGTATGGTTCACAAATGTATATATGTATGAATAGCTTAGAATAGTTAGCTAGGACAGACGTGTCTTTTTCCAGGAAACAGCCCAAGCCGAGGTGTGCGTGCACCCTTGTGTATGTTACCCAAAACCAAAATCGGCTGAGTGCCCTAAGCGCTCGGCCTTAGTAGTCCGGTGAAGCTGTAAAAACC
>MU159014.1:309578-333605 GCA_015888305.1 Antheraea pernyi
AAAAAATATAATAAGTATAGAAACATATATGTATATAAAAAAAAAAAACATGTACTTAGTAATGTCATGATTGTTAACACTAACCTTAATACTACGATTTTGTTACGTCATATTGTATGTACACCCTTTATAGGCTGCAACTTCAATAGGTACAGCCCAACCAAATAAGAGCAAAGAAACCCACGCCGTTACTCTTCCCCACGCCATAAAATGTCTCTGACCTGTGTCAGAGGAATTAAAGCAGGGAAAACAAAAAAAAATCGTTCGCTCCCTCTCCCTCTCCGCAGCCTCCTTTGCGAGCATGACTGTCTCGCAAAACGAGATGGCAGAGATCCACCCGGCTTCGCTCTCGACCATCTTAAAAATGACAGTCGGAAGCGAGAGATACGGGCCAATGACCGCGACTAACTCGCTGCGTGGCACGTCCCAGGCGGAACACTCACTCAATCAGGAAACCTGAACCTGAGAAATATTCTTGTAGTACTATTGTATGTGGGAAAATATAGAACTGTGGATTTCTTAGAGTTTGAAATCGCCAATACGTCGTCTTTATTATGCCCATATCTTCTTACCAGAAAAGCCCTATGGCCCTGCAGTGGGTCTCTTACAGGTTGATGATGATTATTCTGTTGTTCAATATCCGCTGTCCGCTAATATATTGCTAATAATAATTGTCCGCCCATATTAATGTGTGAGCAAGCAAGCATTATACAACAAGCAATACATATGAAAGGGAGAACACTTCACGTCGCTCACACTCAAAGTCATTGTTATAAAATAGCAATATTATACAAAATTGTTATTGCGATTTCAATTAAAATTGTAGTTCGATAACAGTGGTGACCACTAGGAACTTATCTACCATGACGAAAATCTATCTGGTATTAATGTGCGCAATTATGAAAGCATTCGGCAATAAGCAATAAATTCACGCAAATAACCCATCATTTTTATGGGACGTCCAAGAATCCAAGAGGATATCTATATTATAGTGGTGAGCTTACTCAGACAACGCGACAATCGCCGTACGTTCCAATACTGGTGAATTAGCCAGAGCTTTCGGTGAAGGAAAAACCTAGCATGGTGGAATTCTGTCGCCAACCTGTTGATGTTTTCCGGCACTCACTTGAGAGCCACTCCTTCTCTAAACTTAACCATAGTCATTTACCTTTAGGCAAAATTACGATCAAACGCTAAGGCCTATAGAGTGTAAGAAGAATCAGTCAACCCGTGGGAAGAGGTCACATCCTTAGGGTAAGGATATTGTACAAGGAGGATATACGTGTGCTATTAGATGTTTCTGGGTGTTCTCAGCTCAGATCATTCTGACCTACAATATTTATGACTATTTATGGGCACAGCTGTGCCCGGGACAAGGTTCTCGTGGAACTAAGTGTCCAAAAAGAATTGGTTGTCTGTAAAGTGGGTTTACGGACGATAATTTTACGTGATAACGTCTCAAGAAAGCATTGATGAAAAATTGCATAGTTTTATGAATTGAATTGAATAATTCTATGTATAGAGAGATGCGTCGCAAGCCGAACGCTTAGGCCGATCGCTCCTCTCTATCGCTTGCTCCGCGCTCTCGCTTGTACCGAGCGCTCAGCCGGAACGTGACAGTGAGTCATGCTTTGAGTTCGTTCGTGAGTTCGAGTCGTGAGGCGTTCATTGATTTACAAGACGTTATCACGTTAAAAATTATCTATACTAATATTATAAAGAGGTAAAGTTTGTGAGTTTGTGACGTTGTAGGGGGTAATCTCAGGAAGTACTGAACCGATTTTGAACATTATTTTACCAATAGAAAGCCACGTTATTTGTGAATGTCATAGGCTATATATCATCACGCTAAGACAAATAAGAGCGGAGCAACAATGACGAATGTTTTAAAATCGGGGTTTTTTTTTCCTTTGAGAGCTTCCTCTGCGTTTTAGCGCAGAATAACCATTCCACGCGTACGAAGTAACGGGCAGAAGCTATTAACTAATTATATTATCTATACCTATATTATAAAGAGGTAAAGTTTGTGAGGTTGTAGGGGGTAATATCTGGGGAGTCGGAGAAAAAATGGGAAAACGTTGCTTACGAACGCTGCCTTAACGATGACAGATATATGATTAAGTTCTACAAAAAAGTTGTAGCTTGATAATGCCTATTACCACCCAACGAAGTGGGCACGGGTCAGCTAGTATTTATTAAAGTGATAAGGAAAGAAGAACGCTAATTAGAACGTGACAATATAAGCTGGCATATATGACTACAACAGAGAATCTAATTCGTTCGCAAACAAAAGAACATTTTTGCAAGGAATAAAAGTTCTCTAATTTACAACCACCAAAAAATAAACATGCTGTATAATTGGTACTCACTCTGAACCTCAGTTTGCCCACAGGTGGTTTAGCGTAAGGTATTCCCTCAAAACTGTAGTACTTTTTCCCATAGTAAGTCGTACATTGCTTGCCATTAACAATGCCCTGTTGTGTGCTCACATGACACGACATATTTTCTGAAAGAATAAATTACATTTATTCGCCAAATAATTCGTATTCGTAAAACTCAACTGGTAAACAATGGCTATTATGTAAATTGCAATAAAAAAAATAGGTACCTATGAATTTATTTACATAATAGCTGTACCCTCGACTCCGTCCGCGTAAAAGTGTTGCAAATTTATATTAGTCAATATACGCCAATTTCGAAAATTCGTTGGTATATTGCATTGATATACCACTACAACTTACATAATATCTGACAATTCTGCCTGCCGAGATACTCTACGCACCAAATACCAAATGAAATGAATGAAAATCTAAGTGTTACTCAATACGACTTCTTCAAAGCAGACTACGAAAAAATTTCTCACTATCTGGTCAACAATTTGAATACAGTAAAAGAATCTGATGAAGATATGTGGTTCACTTTCAAAAACCAATTGTTCTACTCAATAGATAATTTTATACCAAAAAAGAAAATATATAATAAACGTTGCACCAACAAACCCTGGATTAACAAAGAAATAGTCAAGTTAACTAAGTTAAAAAAAGAACTGTGGAATAATTATAGAATTGATTCAAAGGAACACTCATACAAAGAATATAGAAAGGTCAATAACAAAATTATTAAACTGTCCAGAAACAGAAGAACCGCTTTTGAATCTACCATTATAGACTCAGGACCTAAGGCTTTTTACAGTTATATGAGAAAACAACTCAACTCAAAAATCTGCATCCCAAATGTAATAAAAAATGTCTCTAATAAACTTGTTATGAAGCCTGAGCAAATTGCCGAAGCCTTTGCTGAGCAGTTTAAATTGAACTTCATCGACGAGCCTGACGGGCCGATGCCAAATATCAGCTTTCCTAGAGTTACAAACGCTATGCAAGACTTACATATTACTGGGGACTTAGTAAGAAAGACGTTATCTACCTTCAATGATACTACAGCATCAGGGCCTGACAACATACCCTCAGTGGTATTTAAAAAAATGCTCACGAGCTCTTAGCAAGGAAATAGCTAATATCATGAACAAATCTCTGAAGGATGGAGTCGTGCCAGCCGACTGGAAAATGGCAAATGTAGTGCCGATTTATAAAAAAGGAAATAAATTGCTGCCTGTCAACTATAGGCCCATAAGTTTGACTAGTGTTTTGTGCAAAACCATGGAGAAGATGATAGCAAATCACATACGACAATTCCTAAAACAAGAAAAGATTACCCTGGACGAGCAGCATGGTTTCATCCCAAAACGATCTGTTACAACAAACTTATTAAATTGCTTAAACGAGTGGACACTAAACCACAGCAATGGACAGCCGATCGATATAATTTACTTGGATTATGAGAAGGCATTCGACCGTGTTCCTCTGAACGACACTGCGTCGATGGACGTATATTCGAATCCTTGCAACTATGACGGAGCTTCCGGTAATTGTTTCATATGACACGGACTTCACAAAACTAAAATCCTGTTTTCGGTGTTCGGACACTGCGTCGATGGACGTATATTCGAATCCTTGCAACTATGTCAGAGCTTCCGGTAAAGTAAAACATCGCGATGGCATCGCCTGGCTAGTTACCACCCTCAAGTTGAAAGTTTGTCGCCAAGCACCTGTTGGTGTGTTCTTTGCACTTAAGAACCAGTTTCTCTCTATGCTTAGCGTGCTTTACTATCTAGACCATTACTTAAACTAAGGTAAATTTGTCATACGCTACATCTATATAATAAAGAAATGCTTATTTTATTTTAGTAATGAATAAAATACTAAAATGAAAATCCGTTTGTTGCAACTTCGAATATTACTATTAAATACGTCTGACTGCGTGTTGTAAAATGTACAGAGAAGGGCTACCAAGATGGTATACGCAATACGTAATTTACCCTATGAACGGCGCCTCAAAAACCTTGGCTTTACCACATTAGAACAGCGTAAGCAAAGGGGCAGGTTAATCGAAACATATATAAATCCTCACTGGTTATTACAATGTGCCCAGCCTTAAAGAAATTTACAAGCTCAATGACAATAAACATTTACGTGGTCATCCCTTAAAACTTTGTGAAACGTTAGCAAAAACAAACCCAGTCAAGCACTTCTTGCCTAATAGAGTGGTCACAGCATGGAATAAGCTCCCGGAGAAAGTTGTGATGGCTCCCACTATAAACTCTTTTAAGAATAGTTGGGACCACGAAGATATCTCCAAGTTATTTAATACACACGCATCAGCTTATTAGCTGCTAGTGTGTTATACCAAATAATAATAATAAAAAAATGAAAGATGAGTCAAGACGCCGTATCGTAGGTATATCTACCTCAGTTACTCAAGCAAACATATGTAATGTTTGCCATCAACTAAACACAGTTACAATGTCATAGAGACTTGCCAATAAACTGAGTGTTTAATGCTTTACATACACAAATGAATTTCAACACCTATGAGAAACACCGATTAATACAACAACAAACAAACAAACGATTAATATGCAAATGTTGTGTTTACGTGCAAGAAACGATTTTTAATTAGAATTCTGTAGGACAATGTGTTTGAATTCTATGTCTATCTATCTAACTAGTCTGGCCATAATATAATATAATACTGTTACATATAAAACTTTCTTTTTTTCAACTTTTTAATTATTTCGAATTTGGAACACGTATGTTATTTTTAAAAATTCTTTCGATTTTGCGCCTTTTCACATATTTTTTCATGTTCATTATCAAGTTACAATATGGAATGGGGTGTTAAAGAAAATAGGATTGCAGTGATCGCCTTGTACAAAGTATGTATGGAGCCTTCGGTCCTATTCCAGATACTTCAAAAGCTTGGTATCAGCCGTATGTTCGTATATCGTACTATTAGGTCTTTACCTATGAAATTGCCGTTTTATATGGACAAATTTAAACGAATTTTTTTCATGTATTTTTTATTACTGTATTAGTCGAAGTAATCAACCATCAATCAATGCATCTTTGGCAACGCAGTGGCAGTTTATTGATGCCCTTCTTAAAGAAATCAGCTGGACGGGAGGCAACAAATTCTTCAAAGGCATTATGTACTGCCTCTCGGGTATTGAATTTTTTTCCCGCCAAGGAGTTATCCAAATTCTGGAAGAAGTAGTAGTCTGTAGGTGCAAGGTCTGGTGAGTAGGGCGGATGACGGAGAACTTCCAACCCCAGTTTTTGCAACTTGGAGACCGTCTACTGTGCAGTATGAGGTCGCGCGTTGTCGTACAGGAGCAGCGGAGACGAGCGATTGACCAATGCTGGTTGGAGATGTGCCAGCTTCTCCATCATTGTGTTCAGTTCTTCACAGTACACATGTGCAGTAATGCTCACCCCGTTTGGTAAGAAGCTGTGATGAATCACACCGGCGCTAGACCACCAAACAGTGACCATCACTTTTCTAGGGGTAAGTTTTCGTTTAGGGTATTGTTTAGGTGCTGAACCAGGATCCAACCACCTTGCTGAGCGCTTGCGGTTATCAAACAGAATCCATTTTTCATCGCAGGTAACAATGCGGTTCATAATTCCTTTATTTGTGTGTCTGTTGAGCAGTGCAAGGCAAGTCTCGACGCGTACTTCGCGCTGGCAATCATTGAGTTCGCGGGGCACCCATTTGTCAAGCTTTTTTACCTTGCCAATTTGACGCAAATGGAACAATATTGTAACAAGCTACTGCTAATTCAGCCGTAGATTGTGTATCATCAGCTTCCATAATCGCAATTAATTCGTCATTGTTGACCAAAGTCTTCGGACGACCGCGAGGTTCATTTTTCAGGTCGAAAATCCCAGAACGGAAGCGAGCAAACTAATTACAGGTGGTGCGTTGGTTTGTAGTGTTAGTTCCCTAAACGTCGTTGATGTTGCGTGCCGCTTGTGCCGCGTTGCTGCCACGACGGTACTCATATTCCATAAGTACTCGAATTTTTAACGTATCAATGATGACAAAAAAGATTGAAATGCGATGAAAATGTAACACTGATCAATAAACAAATGACTACATTTGGAAAAAGAATACCATGTTTTTAAAATAACATTAATTTGAAATTAGAATTCTTAGCCAAACCAAAAATTATTTTGATTTGAAATGGCCAGTACTGCAAAACGGCAATTTCATAGGTAAAGACCTATTATTAACAGATACAACAACAATTCCTCTGTCGAAGAACAGAAAAGATCGGGGCGGCCGCGTGCTGTCAGAACTACAAATGCTGTTAAAGCTGTTAAAGCCAGAATTCGCCGAAACCCCATTAGGAAGCAAAAAATCTTATCACGAGAAATGAAGATTCACGTTAGGACTCTGTCGCGTATTATAAAACAAAACCTGAAACTCGGTGCTTATCGTCGCTATACAGAACTTGCCCTAAATCAATCTTTACAATTAAAGATAGTGGATCGACCAAAAAGCCTTCTGTCGCGATACGCAGGTGAAAGGCAAAGAAATATCCTCTTTACCGATGAAAAAATGTTCACGGTTGAAGAACACTATAGTAAGCAAAATGATAAAGTTCTAAAGAAGCTGCTCAAGTGGTCGGAAAAGTACAACGTGATCATCATCCTGCTTCAGTAATGGTTTGGTGGGGTGGTTCTTATCAAGGAGTCACAAAACTACATTTTTGTGAAAAAGGAGTGAAAGTTTCAGCCTAAATGTATCAAGATACAGTCTTGAATCATATTGTGAAACCTCTCAGCAATACACTGTATAAAAATATAGCGTGGACTTTCCAGCAGGACTTTGCACCTGGTCACAAGACGCGAACTACCTAATCCTGGCTAGAAACCAACGTTCCGGACTTTATAACAGCTGAAGACTTGCCCTCATCTAGCCCAGACCTCAACCCTTTAAACTTTTTTTTAACGAGCCAAAAATCCTACATGGCATACCCCCACATTGCCTAAGGACAGCGTGAGGGTTATTTCGGACTCTTACCGACTAAAAACCCCTCGGCCGCTTAGCGCGAATGTGAACCAGGGTGCGGGGTGACGAGTAGCAAAACTACGCTGCCCTGGCCACGCGCTTGGGTCTCCCGTGTATAGTAGAAATGCACGTGGAGCGGCAGCCAAATGTCGTGCTTTGTCCGCACGGGCCTTAATCTATCGGTGACGGGCGCCTCCGCACCCGCCGCCTGAAGGTTCGTTAGGGAAGCATGTCATGGAATACGCCTGCACCTCTCCGTCACCCTCGGCCGGCTCTTCCGCGCTGTATAGCCGGGGCGTCGGGCTCCGTCTCTCGCTGTCTTTCCGCCTCCTCTTTCTGACGGATGACGGCCTCGGAGAACGCGACCACAGCGTTCCATGCCCTCTCGCTGCCGACAATGGATAAGATCAGGGCCGACAGCGAGAGATTACCCACGACGGCAATAACTCCGGCGCGTTCTACCACCCACGCAGCACACTCTTCCACCGTCTGTTGTACGGTGTCTTCGTCACACCCGGCGCAGTGTTGACATTTCCGGGACACCTCCCTCCCGCCTATTTGGTGAAGGTGCTTACTAAAACAGCCGTGTCCAGTAAGCACCTTTTTCTTACATGGTAAATCCCTACAGATTCCCACCCTAGCCGGGCAGCTGAGGATGGGTATGTCCGACTTGCACGGACTAAACCCTATGGTGCCTTCAATCACCTATAGGCCAGGGAGCAGGAGCTGCCGAACTGGCACTGAGCTGGCACTCACCTCATATACCTCACCCTCAGGTGCCCGGCTAGGGTGGGAATGCGTAGGGATTTCCTCATATAAAAAAGGTGCTTACTGAACACGGCTGTTTTGGTAAGTACCTGCAACAAATAGCGACACGTAGCATAGCAACCTGTGTACATGTAATATTGATATTTTGCAGCTCATCATACATTCGATTGATTAATAAACTTTATAAGAATGTGAAAACCAGACTTATAATATTAATAATTTTGATATATAAATTATGAAATTTAAATATTAGACAGTATAATTAATTTAAAAATTCAAAAGAGAACAGTTATTCCGTCGTTTTGAGTTTTCACTTCAGTTGGCAATCCATTTGACTGCCTTAACTTTGTTTACATATTAGGTTATACAAGTTTTATCGTTTTACCACAATCTTATCTG
The DNA here is from genome assembly GCA_015888305.1 of Antheraea pernyi. Classification (NCBI taxonomy): domain Eukaryota; kingdom Metazoa; phylum Arthropoda; class Insecta; order Lepidoptera; family Saturniidae; genus Antheraea; species Antheraea pernyi. The sequence continues at coordinate 318,159 of MU159014.1, forward strand.
CTGTTAAATGATGACATAGTCTAATAGCCGGTGCCAATAACGTATCTATCTATAACTGACAGTTAAAACAACTACCTTAGCTAACTATTGGCTCGTTTTTGCGTTTCAATAAACACAGATAGATAAAGAATTCTATCTTTCCTTATAAACTACCTGCCGGAGGGTCTATCCGTTACCTTAGTTATATAAGATCATAGAAAAAAAAAGTAAAGCGTTTCAATAACATTTTTACGGTTAACTTTCCTCTGTTCACACTATCCTTTGTTTGATCTTTGTCTATCGCCCGATTTTGAAGGATAATGCGATATTGTAGGGTTCTTAAATAATATATTTTAATATTAAAAACCATGGATTTGTTTTGTGATATTAATGATATTGATTTATATGAAGCCGGTGTATTTAATTAAGACTCAGTTGATTGGAATTTGAAGATCATAATTTTGATACTCGAATAAACTACGAAATTCAATTTACAGAATCTGAACCTATATATTTATAATATGTAAATGTAAACAATATTATGACAATATATTCTTCTATATATAATACACTATATATGCAAATCACGTCGACTTTTTTTAAGTAGAGTCAAGAATAGCGTTTTGTTATTTTACGTTTCGAATTTTAAGTAGATTGTAAAATGACAAGAGCAAACAGTGTTCAATAAATATTATTTTTCAATAATAATAATTATGTTAAAATATAGTTTTTAGCGATTCATAATAATTTTAGTAAATATAAATATTAAATATACATATAATGTTTATCTTAAACATGACAGTAAATATTTTAAACGCAGAAACAAAACGTTAAATATTTTAAACGTAGAAACAAAACGTACCTGAGGGACGTTCTTAACTGAAGTTAGAAGATTCTATCTATCTGTGACCTTATCCGAGCTTGAGGGAATACTGTTATTGAAACACCAGTAATAGATAGATAAGAAGACACGATATATCTCAGATAGCTACTTACATTTAACTAGAGTTAGATTATTGAGACCGGCCGTAAGATGGTAAACACGCTAAACTTAAAGGGAGACTAGGTCAAGCACTTGTGCTGGGACACACCAACAGGTGCTTGGAGATGTACTTTCAACTTGAGGGTGGTAGCTAGCCAGGTGTGGTTAGAAAAAACCATACCAACATGCTATAGTTTCTTCACGATGTTTATCCTTCACCGGATGATTCGTTCATTTGCAACTTCGATCAACAATAACTAGATATCGGGTCAGCGCGAAAAATACGTCTAGATAAATAACTTGAAACGTGAGCTTTTATTTTGCTTAGTTTGTTTGAAACACAGCCAATGTAAGCACGTTTCACAATGCCATTTAACGCCTGAGCCTGCCTGCCTGAGCAATTTAACGGCCGGTGTATCTTACTTTCCCTAAATACATATTGAATAAGTTATATCTTAAGCTTTAAACTAACAAATAATATTAAATTTTGAACAAAATTACCGATTTTAAGCCTGTGGTACAAATGTTTGGTCGAGGCTCGCCAATCACGCACAAACATGCAGAATAACGGGAAAAAATACTTTATTCATTGCGTGTTAAGGTTGAATTCACACTAAATATTGTTTGTTGTCTTTTCATTTGTAAGTGACGGGAGTAATTTATTGCTTTTTCGTTTTATCGTAAATATTAGATAATATTTTAAACATTCGCGACTTTATTACTAGGTGTCATGGTTGTAATTAGGTTGAACTTAAAACTTTTTTCTCCCTTTCTTGCACGTGACCCTTTATCTAGTTATTGTTGATCGAAGATTTGCAAGGATTCGAACGTAAGTCCATCGACGCTGCGTCCGAACACGCTATCAACTAAGCCATTATTGATTCACATATTAAGACAGCGCAAACTCTCTGGGGCTAGGCCCATGAATATTTGCAACCTACTGAGCACTAAAGATTTTTAGAAATTTAATCCTTTAGGTCAGCTATACTCCAACTGTGGCCCGCGGGTCGCATGTAGGCCAACGGGTCTTTGTAGTTGTCCCAACCGATTATACTTTATTTTCAATTATTTTAAATTTCGTGCCTATCAGAAAAAACTATGAGCATACTGATTAAATTAAATAGGTCCCAGATAACCCGACCGCAATGCGTTCCTTATGATATAAGGATTATACCAAGCTTGTTTTATTGGGCAACCATTTTTCACTACATAAATACGTGGTTAATTTGAAATTACGTTTTTGTATTTGAAAACCAAAATATTTATAGTTTGCGGGCCCTTTAAAAAAAGGTTGAGTATCACTGCTTTAGATGATATAGCTATACGCGTGACTTTGTCCGCATGAAATTTGATGTAAAAAACAATGACTTATAAAGTCATCGGAATGTATTAACTCTAATTATTATCTACTCTCGTACTTACAGTCCTTGGCCAAATTATTAGACGCACCGTTGTTTTTATCTACAAAATACATGTTTTCGACGAAGTTTATAAACAGTTGTGTTATATTTAAAGGCTGATTAGTATTTATTTAATGATCTTTTATTCAGGAGATGAATTTGAATTGAAATTTGAATGAATTTATACATGAAAAAAGAAGTGACTAATGTGGTGATTACAAAGAAAACTGAGCTCTTAGCAAAGATTATTCATGTTTAGAATCATCATCCTCAAATGCAGAACTCAATACAGTCTTGTATCGACAGCATGCCGCGCAGAATTAAAGCTCTCATAGCAGCCAAAGGTGGATCAACAAAATACTAACTTTTCACTACATTTTCTTCATTTTTGTTCGAGAGTTAATAAATACATATTTTTCTTTAATGACGATGTTTTATTAGTTTTACAGGTACTTACGTTGTTAATGACACAGTAAATATACATTGTCATATACATCTCATAAAAACAATACATCTGTACAGTATCACCTGATAATTAACATTTTATATAAGGTCTTATGGTGCGTCTAATAAGGCCAGGGACTGTAAGTCGTTTCGTCATTAAAATTACAATAACTTTAGATAGACCAAACCGATTTTAACGAAACAAAGACAAAATGTTAGTTGAAATTTATTATTTTCTTGAAAAAGTTTCATCATGCACGCAGTACTTTAGCAGTGATGCCTGTTCAAACAAACAGTCAGACAGGCATTTCTAAAATTGATTCAAATGTATTTTATTACTTATTTCTAGAGCCCTGCAGCAATTTTTTTTTACAAAAGTTAGTTTTATATTCTTATTATATGTATTTTTTTTTTATGTCAGCTGGCAAACAAACATGTGAGTCACCTTTTGTTAAGTGATCACCACCGTCCATAGACACTAACAACAACAGGGTTGTCGAAAGAGCGTTGCCAGCCGGTGTTTGGGGATACTTAGGGAGGAGGGAGAGGAGGGGGAAGGGGAGGTGGGACACCGGCGCTCTCACTGACCGAGCGAAACGCAACAATAAAAGCACTGTTACTTTACGTCGGTTTCCTATGAGAGGGTGATACTACCCCAGGCGAGCCAACCCATTCATGCTGAAACCAGTAGTAGCTTCAGCGTGGTTCTTCCACCTATAGTATGTATAGATATAAGATAGATAAAATAGTTTATAAAAAAGTTTTTATTTTCTTAAAATAAAAATTCAGCTTCTAAGGTGTGTAAATAGGTCCGTCTCACCAGGAGGATGCAATGAACATAAAGAGCGTGTGGAACGGTTGGTGGCCTTGCCCTATAAATAAACAAAATAACAAGAACCCCACATAAAAGTGTGGACGAACCGGCAACTCAGCACTTCGTACGGGGTGTCGCAAGTGCGTTGCCAGCCTGTATTGGGGGATGGGGGAGAAAGGGCTAGGGGAGGGGATAGGGGAAGGGATAGGGGATAGGGGAAGGGGTAGGGGAAGGGAAGGTGGGTCTCCGGCGGTCTCACTGAGCACTGTTACTTTACGTCAGTTTTCTATGAGAGAGTGGTACTACCCCGGGCAAGCCTCCCATTCATGCTGAAACCAGTAATAACTTCAGCGTGGCTCTACCACTACTAAATGTGTGGTATATTGTACTCCTTCTCTCCAGCAGGGGATATGAGATGATGCGATGCAGTATACATTATACAATATACTTTCACTCGTAGCGGATAGAATAGTGTATAGCACTATAGCACAATGTCTTGCATTCAAAGCTGTGTAATTTGTAACAATAACATTCAAAAAGTTCCTTTGTAAGTGCAGCTCTTATAAGGGGCTAACCAAAAGGTTTAACACACTTGGGTCTTATCTAAAAACAAAATATCAGGATACTTTCATTTAAAGTGATTAAAGTTTTAAAAAAAACTTTTTTTATAAACATTACAGATTTAGAAATGTGTTTTTTTACGTTGGATAAGTAGGGCAAGCTGTGTGGTGCATATATTTTATCCTTTGTGCTTGAAATATATTTTAAAGATAATGTGCAATGGAAACAAAGACCCAGTTATCAGATAGTATTCATATAGAAAGCAAGACTTGATACCTACAAAAAATGTATGTAGTAACTATTTTGTTAGTCATATACATTTAAAATTATATACATTTGAATGGTGTAGTCTTTTGGTCTACTTTCAGCTGCTTCTGTGCTGAGAGCTGTTTCCAAATTCCCACAGAATAATAATTATTTGTGTCACACAAATGATGTTTGTTTTATTCCCAGTTACTTTGCATAAAGCAATCAAGACTTGAAACATACAAAAAAATTGTATAAAAAACTATTAGTTGCTTAATTACATTACACATTACATTGGGATTTATATATGTTTGGATGGTTCAGTGTTATGGTCTACTTCCTGCAGCTGTGTAATGTTTTCAAATTCCCACAGAATAATTATTATTTGTGTCACACAGGTGATGTTTGTTCTTATCTCGGTTATTTTGTGTCTGTTAATTGTGCGTATGTAAAGAAGTATTACACAGAGCTCAATCCCTACAACTGTCTTATTAATAAGAAAATGAATAAATATAGTAAACACATTAAAAAAAATACTTGTAGGATTTTAAATAAATAAATAAAAATGTTGTAATTGAAAGTAATAGTGAATTATATTATACTAGCTGTTGTGGTGGACATTATCCCACCCTGATAATAAATATATATATAAAACCTTGAATTATATTATGTGTGATATGAGAATAATGTGTGACATAAGAACTAGAAACACTGTTATTATTTTTATTATAAAGTCACTGAGAGCTTGAGAGCCGTTGTGCGTTTTTTTAGAATATTTTGTGAATTTTAGCATGCATATACAGTATAATCTCACTAATACGGCACTATTAAAAACAGGAGGGTGAAGGATTATTGAAATGTTCGGATTACTGGATTATAGTGCAAGAGTCATAGGTAATAAATAAAAAAAAGCATTTCATAGAGGGAATAAATGTGTGTAATGTATTCAATTAATATATGTAATTACATAGTTTTAAAATGATCCTTAATTGAGGTCTGCTTTTGTGCAACTTGTAGTCCATGCTTAAAAACCTTTTCTCGCATGTTGCGAAGAATTATAATATCTTTGGCAGATATGCCTTTTTCTTCTGACCATGTTATGCACATATTGATACAAATCAATGCCTCATAGATATAGAGGGGCGAGACGATGTGGGCGGAGAGTGCTGGATTAGCGACATTATCTATACTAATATTATAAAGAGGTTAAGTTTGTGAGTATGTGAAGTTGTAAGGGGTAATCTTAGGACATACAGGTCCGATTTCGAAAATTCTTTCAGTGTTATATATCTCATTTATCAGGAAAGGTTATAGGCTATATATCATCACGCTAAAATACATAGAAGCGGAGCAGCAATGAAGAATGTTGCAAAGTCGGGGTACTTTTTCCTTTTCAGAGCTTCCGCTGCGTCTTTGCGCAAAATAACCATTCGACGGGTACGAAGGTGCGGGTAGAAGCTATTGACTAATTATATTATCTATACTAATATCATAAAGAGGCAAAGTTTGTGAGGTTGTAGGGGGTAATATCTGGAGAGTCAGAGAAAAAATGGTCAAACGAAAACGTTTCTTATGAATGCCGCCTTAACGATGAGAGATATATAATTGAGTTCTAGAAAAAAGATGTACCTTGATAATGGCTATTACCGCTCAACGAAGTGGGCACGGGTCAGCTAGTACTGTATATTCGGGCAACCCATGCCATAGAAAGGTGATATCACAGAGTACTTGGTACATAAAAAAGGTGATGTCAAACATTTAGAAAACTGAGATGTCTTGAAGTGTATACATTATTATGAACAACAAGTCTACTTTCATTTGTCTGCGAAAAAGATATTTCTCAAAGATAAACAATTTTGAATGAAATATAATAAAATATATTCATAAGCTTACCAAATATAAGCAAACACTGTCCCGGTCCCTTCCTTCACCTATACAAGGTCTCGATAAAAAACATAAAAGCAAATAGGTGAAAAACGAGTTATGTACAGACAAAAAAAAAGTTGTTTTACATCGAAATAAATATTATTATCGAAATCTATGATAAGGAAATAATAAAAAAAATTAGATAACCTTCACGAGATAACGGGACATACTGCAATGACATCATTATCTATAGTAAAGTATAATAGTATTTACGTTTTGTATATTTACAAAAAATATACAAATTTCTCTATACCATATTCCCACAATATTAAGTATAAACCTACTACTTTACGACAAATAGTCTGTGGTAGAGATGTGTAACACTGCGCTGCGCCGGGACATTGCGCCAACTCAGTTCACAGTACTGGATGTGTTAACTCACTTCTTCAAAATGAGTTGGATCACAGCGTAGGACCGGGAAATTCGAATATCATTTTTATAAACTGCAATTCTGTGAAATGTAAATGGAGTTATACCTAGGTATTATAGATGCTGTATACTTTCTAGATTTCTTTTTACTTACTGACTATAAGGTTCTATTTTGAAATGTGACTGTGTTGACAGCTGTGTGTAAAATAAATGACGGGATACGTTTATGTTCGAAAATCAAAACGAATGAAATATAGTCGATTCTGTCGGGATTATAGTCCGAGTCATCGTTTTTGGCCGCTCTGAATTTATCTTTAAGTTCGGTCTTGCGCATAGTACAGTCAAGAGGTACATACAAAACAAATTCATAATATTATGATAGGAATTTAATATTTATGTTTATTAATATATAACATGTGTAGATATTATACGTACAGTATGTCAGGTTTAATGAATTATGATTCAAGTAGATATTTGCCTGTTATATTAAGTAATAAAAATGTAGCGGTATAACGATCATGTTGCTACTTTCAAAAGATTTTGTATGTGCAATGAAAGTTTGATTACTATTGTGTCATTTTGTAAACAGTTTGACAGCTGCTTTACGAAAACTTGTTTATATATATGAATTGGGCAGACATATACATGCATACAAGATATATAGACATATAGAATATTTGCAAAGAATTGGACATAAAACGAACAAACTATAAAAAAAGAGCGCGTGTAACCGTTACACGCGATTGAAAGAAGACTTGTTATTTAAGTTCCGAACTAGCTGATGGAAGGCACTACAGATAATCAAGCTTTGATTGAATTTGTTACTTACTTACATTGAAATCAGATGGCAGGACGGTCGTGCGCTCATATATACATAAGTAATTCTATTGTATGATTTTTATTATTATTCAATTAAATGTTTTTTTTTTTTTTCAAATATTTTTTTTTGTTTTTTTGACAAAATCAAGAATATTTAAAAACCAGATGGTAAAGAAACGTGACACCATATTGGCGTAACGGAATTCCGTTGCATTGTCGTCCAGTTACATCCTAGTCGCGCCTAAAGAAGTATTACTTAAAAAATTAAGTCAATCCTGGGGTAATTAAATAACAGTAAAAACTAGAAATGGACGAGTTGAATGATAAAGGAACGTACCCAAACCACGTAATCCAAATTTGTCAACTTTTTAACCTCCTCCCTTCCCCCACAGTTTTCACGAATTTATAAATACGATTTTTAATCATTTTTTGCAAACAGAAAGTACAAGAAATATATATATATATATTTGGCTCACATTTGTCTCTATTAATAAAGTGTTTGCTGCTTGACGCCAAAAGTACACACATATTTATAGTTACCAGTAAAAATAGTATATTACACTATATACCAAGGCCAGTAAAATAATCCCAAAAAACATGTAATTGTTGGTCGAGACAAAGCCGAGGCTGAGAAACATGTGATCTGGGACTTTTGTGTACTGGTAAAGATGTTTATACTATTTTAGCTCGATAAAACTTGAAAAGTGGTAACTTCGTTTAGCACTGCAGCCTGACAGTTGTCATTTTCCGGCCGGTGGACAGAAAAAATATTACAAAGAAGAAAAACGTTATATAAAAACATATTCTAACAAAACATAATTTACAAAACAAGGATTTCTTTATTTTTGTATTGATAAGGACTCCTTGAACTCATTATACATATTATCGACTCTATATTGTCCACCGAAGCACACTATCAGAGAGGAGCAGTAAAATGATTTGTTCAAAACCTTGAGAGATCATTTGATAGCAGCAGGTGATTAGAGAGCCAATCATTCATTTTGGGACTACAGATTCTAATTATCTAGGGACCGCAAACTTCTGCAATATGTGCCGGCAAGGATTATGAATAAGATTTCAACAGGTCAATCCAAGTCTGATAAAAATAAGATACCAGATATTATTGACTTTTATATTACTAAAGGAATAGCAAAAAATTACATATCCTGCTTTAGTTGTTGTGATGCTAAGATTGAACCACTCTCCTATTTACATTAAAATTAAAACTAAGGTCAAAGAAACTATTAAAAATGCATACTACTCAACAAAAGAACTAACTCGTCTCTTTTCCGCTATCATAAAAACACAAGAAGCACAACAAAATGCACAAGAACAGAGCAGTCCACAAATTATTGAAATAATATAGATGCCTCAAGGTAAAAAATGTTTAAATCATAGGATAAGTGAAAACGTTATTGAACATGATGGAAATTCAGAAATACAGGTATATTTTAAGAGCTTCGATTCGACCACATCCACATGTGATTCCTTATGGAAAGCAAAAAGGGAACATTAAACGACCCATATCTATTTCCGCTCCACTAAGGAAAACAAACAAAAACTGGTTACACAGTAACCAGGAGAAAGCTTATACGTTTTCAGAACGTCTGATCAATGTTTTTTAGCCCCTACCTTTAAGAAGGTATACTATTATACTATAGAGTATTCAATACTCTACTCGATCTATGTATATACGTGTGGTCTACCTACTTGAGATTGTATCAGTATTGAAACATTCGCTGAAGATGTTGCAATCTTAGTACCTCACCAGGTTCCATCAGTGGTAGCGGAAATGCTGTAAAAGGAGCTAAATGACTTCTCTACCTGGTTAAAAATGGAGAATGAATCCAAATTATATAGTATAATGGTATCTTTACCTGAAGAAAAGGTATCTGGCCGTCACTGAAGCTGAAAGACCTAGAAATTCTACGAGCAGACCACATATGATACCTAGGTTTACATCTGGACAAACGTTTCTCCTGGCAAAAGCATATAATTGGCAAATGCAAACAACTTGTCTTACAAACAAGGGAACTCTATTGGTTAATTGATATTCGGCACAATTGTTACTATGCAGTAAATTCCTTATATATAAGCCAATTCAAAAACCTATATGGACTTAAAGGATCCTGTTATGGGAACCAGGATTTCACTGAAATGTAGAAATTATGCAAAGATTCTAAAATAAATTGCTGTGAATAATAACTAACGCCCCTTGATTTGTTATAAATAAACAACTGAATTATGACCTTCTAATAAAAATAGTCATGAAAATCCTGTAACAACCAGAAAACTATATAACAAAGGTTATGAAACCACCCAAACAGCTTGGCAAGGGAATGGATGGATGAAAATCAAACATCGTGCAGATTAAACTGCAAAATACTCTAAGATATACTTAAATCGCAGTTAGGATGTGACATAAGGCACATACCGAGCATGCCGATTTAAACTCCGACAAATAAACTATTTATTGTAATGCAAAGTACACAACAAAATAAAAATAAAAAATAAAACATAGGCCACTAAGATATAAAAAGTCTCGGATCACATTTAATTGTAAGCCGAGGTTAACCGGGGGCTGACAAACATGTGATCTGTGGCTTTCTTTTCGGTTTGACGGAGCCGGAAAGTGACAACTTTCTGGCTGGAAGACAGAAAATATATTATCAAGTAGGAAAACTATGGTAAAAACATATTGTACACATACAGGCACATAATTTTCAAAAACAAGTATATCTTATTGCTTTCTGTAATGCCTGAATTGACAAGAAATCCTTGTAGCATTTAATGAACACAACGTAAAGTCGATCGTACGATATTATTGTATAACCTACATATATTACCTTTGAGCTCGACGGAGTCGGAAAGCGGCAACTTCTTTTAGCGCAGCAGCCAGAAAGTTGCCATTTCCCGGTCAGAGGACAGAAAGATTATCATCAAGTAGAAAAAGTTATGTAAAATCATATTGTACACACACAGGGATATAATTTACAAAAACAAGCCTTTTTTATTCTTTTTCTATTGCCTGCATTGACAAGTAATCGTTGTAACTTTCAACGAGTGCAGTGTACAGTACAATCGATTGTACGTCATTATTATCTCGGCATAAGCTCTCGTCGATTTGCTTGTCAACCTCACTGCCCTACAAACTGTTAGTTTTCAATCAGCTGACGTCTTGGTATATGTACGTCACTGTTGCTGCCAGTAAGTTTCAAAAACACGAGATTTCCTTTTTAGGATATGGGCTACGTGACGAAAAGCTAACCCCCTCCCTGTAACCAAGCGTGGTACTTTGACGACCCCCCTCCAACCCTAAGTGGGGCACGTGGTTTGGGTACGTTACCTAACGTAATAGATAAAGCTAAAATATTAACAGTTCGCCACATCATGTATTTGTCAATTATAATTAAATCCAAATAACATTTAATCCAGGTAATTAAGTTTGTGAGTTTTGGTTGATCGCTTACTTTAATTGAATGATCTCCTTTATGCAGTATTTATTTCTACCTGTGGGATAAATCTTGTAGGATATAGTATGCAGATATTATGTGTGTTACAATTGTAAAAGAGTACATTCGTAGTAAATAAATAATTTGTAAAAATAAAATAAACAACGCCTTTCATAGAATTATTATGTTTCGAAGTGGATGAGTCTTCATTAGATTTATGATAAATATACAAGAAAAAGAAAGCAACGAAAATAGCGATAACATATAATTACAATAACAAAACTATTCTGAATGTGACTGTACTGGAACTAGTAAGGACAGGACACATGTGTCAACGTGGGTGGAATAGAGGGGAGGCACGAACGCGGGCGAGCCTGCTCCCCTTTTACTTCACCTACGTCCCTCCGATACCTAAATTTGAATCTACTTCAGAGCGGTTAAAAAGTATGACGCGGACTGTAGTAGAAAGAAAAGCATGGTTGATTTATTTTAATTTGTTATTAAGAATGTTTTAGTGTACGAACGTGTTGCTGTTTTGTGTTCTAAAGTGCAGCGAAGTAACAGAGATGAAAATTCATTGAAATACATCTTTTTTGGACATGCCATCTTACAATAAAGATACATAACACATACAATACGTGAATGAATATAGCCAAGTGCCTAAGTCAACAGTCATGCTTGATATTATTCATTCTTCACTCACTCGATAAGTAAACAACGAGCCAATGCAGTTTGCGTGCTGTTTGTGCTAAGTACCTGTGAGCGCGGCGTGCAGATGGCGCACATTTCGTTGCTCACTCGACATGTTTTAATTTTGTTGCACCTTGGCGCAATTTTGAGTTAGCGCAATGAGCCGGCGTAGTTTATTTCACCTGAGTTACTGTTAAGATTTTCGCTGAGTTACCTATTTCTAGTCTGTGGTACCTAGGGCTGAAAACGACACATCGATGTTTTAAAATATCCATGTATCGTTCATAAACATCAATTTTAAAACTCCTAAAATAGATGATACGTTGCATCGCTCTATATGAACGATATTTAAAGAACGATGTTTCGTGATGTGTAGTGCCATTTATTGTACTCCCTACTAGCTCACTTTCTTAGTCACACGTAAGGATACAAGTGACACAACAATGTGTTAAAACACCAATCTATCGTTCATAATCATTTATGTTTTAACATCTTTTAATATTTACGTTCAAAACACCTGACTTGACATTGACGATATATCGCTGGCTATAAACGATGTTTTATATGTATGGCGCCATCTGTTGTATTATTATCGGTTGATTTTAGACACTGTCAGTATATAGTATCTTATCTATGTTAGACACAACCTATGATTAATTAAGAAAGGAAAATTATTGTTTTTAATTCTATTTCGTGAAATAAATATTAGTTTAGTTACCGTGATAAATCACACATTTTCATGGTTGTTTCGATCCGGCACACCTGCGCTTCACAGGTGCGCTGCACCTGCGTTCTTTTTCTTGGAACTGAGTGAGACCTTTCCTTGTATTTATTTATTGCTTTATCTATTTCTTGGTATATTTATTTATTTACTCTTTTGTTTATCTATTTATTTACGTATTTCTTTAATTCTTCAGTGATTTATTTTTAAATTTATTTTCTTTTTATTGTTTGTTTATTTAAGTAGTCTTATGTTATTTTTCCCCTGTCTCGCTCAGGTACTTATTTGCGTTGTTTTCCTATTTTGTTTAGTTTTAAACAGCTCCCTTTGATCCGGACTCGGGATAGTCCGTTAAATTCATTAAGGCGCGCCCCCCTGCCCCTCTGGCAGGGAGGTTTCACATGTCTTCCCCCGCCCCACTCCCCTCCTCAGGCCCCGGTATGGCCGCTGAACAAGAGATCAGTCTCTTAGAGACTGAGCTCATTAGCCTCCGCGGCTTCATAGCCGCTATCTGTCCTCGTCTCGTAGACGATTACGATGCGTACGCTGCAAAGCGTCGCACCGAGCTCCCTCATTCCTCGAAGCCCGCTCCCTCGATCTATGCCAAGATCGAGGCTTCCAACAACTTCCCAATCCCAGCCGATCGCGATAGCGATGACTCCGACTCCGACTCCGGCTCCGACATGGAGCAAGACCCTCCTGCTCAGCAGGATCCCCCTGCCGAGCAAGCCCCTCAGGCTGAGCAAGCCCCTGCTGCGGACGATGGCTTCACCACCGTCACGCACCGCAAACCGCGCAAGAACAAGAAGCGCCCGAACTCCTCTTCCGATCCGGAGGACAAATTGCCCTCTAAAAAGATCGCAAACGTCGATGGCGCGAAAGTGCCAAAGGCGACACCAGCGCCCTCTAGACCCGACTCGCCCGTGGCTGCGGGTTCCGCAGTTTCGGGCAAGAAGCCCCGCCCACCGCCCCCCGTTACGATCCAAGACAAAGCGTCTTGGGTTGAGATTTCTAGCCTGCTGGAAACGGCAGGTATCCCTTACACCTCCGCCGTGAATACCGCTGTAGGTATTCAGGTGAAGGTAGCCACGTCCACCGCCCATCGCAACCTCACTCGTTTCCTTCGGGACAACCAGTGGGGCTATTTCACGCACTCTCTCGAAGAGGAGCGTAAACTACGGGTTGTGATCCGTAGAGTCCCCTCAGAACTCCCGACTGACGACATTTCAGACGACCTCAAGGAACAGAAGATTCCTGTTCGCGAGGTTCATCGTATGCGCTCTCCGCGCACCAGGGCTCCATATGATATGGTTCTCGTTGTCCTCGATCGCACCCCTCAGGGGAAAGCGATTTTTAATCTTACATCCCTTTGCGGCCTCTCCGGCGTCATAGTCGAGCCGCCGCGCAAAACGTCTGTGCCCTCGCAGTGTCACAACTGCCAGGTGTACGGACACTCCGCACGAAACTGTCGCCTGAAACCCAGGTGCGTTAAGTGCCTCGGCGACCACTCCACTAGGGAGTGTTCTCGCACGAAAGACGCCTCCGACCCTCCGAGCTGTGTTCTGTGCCGCGGCGTGGGCCATACCGCGAATTATCGCGGATGTCCCCGCGCCCCGCGCACAAAGCGCCCTCGATACCCCAGGCAGGCGTCGCCGTCTAAGACGGCCGCTGCCCCCGCCCGTCCTCGACCTCCGCCTCTCATGTCTCGAGAGGCCTTCCCGAACCTGCCGGGCACGTCTCGTGCACCGGCAGCGTCCGTACCCGCGACTAGTGCGCCCCCCCGCCCCTACCGGGCCCCTCAGGCCCCGTGGGCTCCTAAACCCGCGTCCCAGCACACTCCCAAACCTCCGGCGGCTAATCCTTCACAGGATGACCCCGCATACTCCTTTTCCCTATCGAGTATTGACTACGCAGGTCAACTACTCATTTTCCACGAGATCTTGGAGATCTCGGCGTACGAAGAGTGCTCTCGTAATCCGCTACTAGGTGCCGTCACGGCAATCCATAGATTTGAAAGAAAGAGAAAGAAAGAAATATATTTATTGCCATAGTATAAGTGTACAAACAAAAACCTTAAGCGTAAAAAAGTAAAACTATGACAAAGAGACCTAGCGTCAGCGTATTGCCGCCTTTGAAAGCAGCGCTGGTTTTCAGCTAGGCCTCAAGATTTCCCGGCTGAAATACAAGTAAACATTACTTATTATTTCGCGCCCAAGTCGTAAACATAAACTTATAATATCTATCTATTGCTATACATATAATTAAATTAAATCGTATCGATATGTCCGACATATATAACAATCCGGTTCTAAAATTTCAAAAAAAGTAAGTGGTCATTTTAATTTTATATTTTTTATTTCTGATTGTCAAACTAAAATGAATCTCTCAACATAAAGGCCCCATTGTAAATTTGTTATATTTACTGTATTGCAATTACAGTAAAATATTATTTATTACGTAAGCACTACATAGAAAATGTATTCCATTGTAAGTATATTACATAGGTACTTACTTATTGTTGCGATCTATGTCATGGTATTAGAATATTTGTATAACAACCACGTCCTTACAAATTTAAACAGAAACATTAGAATCACACGTCAAGATACTAAAGATAACTTAGATATTCGCTTGTTTATGAAAATCAGTAGCAAAATTTTTTGTTTCAGATATGCGATACCATTGGTAGCAACAATTACATTTATCTTGCCAACTGTTGCCCCGATATACTTTTGGGGTGAATCGTTAAACAATGCATGGCATGCAACAGTTTTCAGATACGCTTATAGCTTGAATGTTACATTTTTGGTAAATAGTGCTGCACATATGTGGGGTTACAGACCTTATGACAAATCCATACAACCTACACAAAATATTTTTACTACTTTGTTTACTCTTGGAGAAGGTTTCCACAATTACCACCATACTTTCCCATGGGATTACCGTGCAGCAGAATTGGGCAATAATTATTTGAACCTTTCAACTAAAGTTATTGATTTCTTCGCTTGGATTGGTTGGGCTTATGATCTGAAAACAGTTCCAGC
>MU159014.1:334412-421016 GCA_015888305.1 Antheraea pernyi
AAAAAAAAAAAAAAACACATTTTCATTATATTTATATCGAAAAGTATTGAGTTCAACAATCATCAAGCATGTGACTTGTATTTTAATATTTATCAGTTTATATATTTTTAATAAATTTTGTTACATTCAAACATATTATATTACTTTAATTAAATATTGTACCAATGGCTGCCACACACCAGTCCTTCCCATTTTTATTATTAAATTAGGATTAAAAACCGCGATTTTAATACCCTAAAACGAATGATTTTCCATAATTTTAACGTTTATGCCGTTGATAAAAAAAAAATAGTTTCACTTGCATCGTGGTTTCATATACCCACAGAGTGTTTTTATTTGTTACGGTTTTTCGCCCTAACCACTCAATGACATTTTGTATGCACATTGACAAAGAAAGAGAAAAGAATATTATATGATACTTTTCATTTAGAAAACAAGTACTGTTCCTATGGAATATATAATCTAGATTAAAATGAGTTAAGCCGCAATCATACGCGAGTTATTGATTACTGTGTATGGATATATGAACATTAAATTATGTTATGAAAACAATAAAATAATATTTTTTATGGTAAATAGTACACAATAATACTGTAGGTACAAAAACAAACAGAAATAATTCATAACAAAGGAAATTAAAATAACCTTTTAATTAAATTTCTTCACAATATAGTAATCTTTTTCAGAGAAAAAAAACCTTTTAAAAAAAATCACAAACTGAAAAAATCAAAAACATATGTAAGGAAAAATTAACAGCCTTAAAAAAACACAAACTTAAGAGTGTAAAATAACGTTTTATTCACTCCTTTTAATATAACACTTTATCTTAAAAAACCGATTACTACATTCAATTATATTACCCATTATACATTTTTAAAACAATTCCTGAATAAATAAGCTTACAACAAAAAACTTCATTTAAATGAGATCAGTAGGTTTTGAGAAAATTGTGGACATTCATGCATGCATGTCAAATATATCCTCGAATACTTTCTTTTTTGAAATGGATTAAAAATAATTTCCTTTAATATATGTAACCACTACTGGTCCAGTTATTTTGTTTGGTTTGTCGCTACGCAACCTTATAGTTCGTAACGTCAATCCATAATAATGTATTCCCACAACTACATTTATTACGACCATAGACGAAACGTAAACAATACACCTGGGAATAGTATTATGCTACTTAAAAGTAATATCACAATAAATAAATATTGAACTTTTGTGAAACTCCCTACAAAGATTTATTAAGATGGTCAACTGTAAAAATGATCGTATATATTTTTCATTTGGCAATACTCAACTGTTGATGAAACTGTCATGGCCGAGACCGCCATTGCGACATATGTGCGTGACAAGTCATGTCATTTATGTGCATGATATATGAAAATTTCCAATGGCAGATTCATTCTTCGGGTTTGATACTTCGTTATCGGTAAGCGGCAATATTGTACAATACATATCATTATTCATTTATATCGAAAAACATGTCCGAAGTTTGGTTCCACAACACCTTGCCAACACGCCTCCGTCCGAGTCAGGGTGAAACTTTCGCGATAAAACTAACTTTTAACAGACTCTTAGTTTATCTAACACTTTTTTAGTCACGTTTATGTGTTGTAATACAAGTTTTTACTCTCATGTTTACAATTCAAAAGTGATTTCCAACTTAAAAAGCGGTCGGTTCTAGTTTTGTGTACTTGACTGGATGTTATATTTTGTTTGTGATGTCCAAAACATTTTCGTGGAAAACACATTACGCAGCTGCCAAAAAATCATTTCGTAAGTATCTCGACGTGTTATTCTTGTGTACTGTTTGTTTTTCCTCGTAAATACATGTTCAGGTGTTATTTTTTTTCTGAATAACATTGACTCATATTTGTTCGTATGCGAAATTTATTGTGACGTGTGTTGCAATAACTCTACTATCTCTTTTGCTTATCATAGTTTTGAGACGTAAAGAGAACAATACAATAAAAAAACCTACAGAATAATTGTATAGAAAACAATTATTACAACATTAAAAAAAGAATATTGCAAGCCAAGATTTTCTTTTGAACTTTGTGATAAGGTTTTTCAAAATCAGTTACGGGCTGTTTCTAATAACTTATATTTCAGTCAATGAAGTTTATATGAAAACTTATTTATGACAATGATTCAAGATAAATATTTTAAAACTAAATCCAATGTAAGTAAATACTTTGATGATAAAGTTATTTATTTTGATAAGGATTAAAGTAATACAGGTCATAAGTGAATGTAAATATAATTTAAACATATTAAATACCCTTTGTAGCGCAATATCTATTACTATTTTAATATAAAGTTTAAATATATTATGGAATGTTTTTATATTTTACACATTTATTGTTACATTTTTATCTAGATAAAATATTAGAAGAATATGAGCTGAAGGCAATTTTATTTACAATTATTATCCTTTATTCAGCAAAAATAACATGATAACTGATAGTAGTATGGTTTGGCTTTGACATTCATAAGTGCCTACTTAGGGCCTGATTTTGATAAACATACAAACAAATATTGCATTGTATGTTTTATTGCTATTCAACAAGAACTTATAAACAATTTGTTCTGCAGATATTGTTAAGTCCTACAGGACATATTCAAATGTCCTACCCATACACACTATTGTTTACATTTGCATATTTAGGTTAACAGTTGTATATATTATAACATAACTCTTGTCTATTATTCTTCAATGGGGTATTTGTATTTGCAGTTTTGTCATATTTTAAAATAACAGCATAATTAATCATTGATATAAAGTATTTATTGTCAACTTCTTCTTACCCTTATCCCACATAAGTAGGGTCGGTACAACATGTTTGTTATGTTGTGGTGTATGATTTGGCTTAATTTTTACGATCGGCCGCCTGCCTGACATCAACCCTCCTTGGGATTTTTTAAAAGTATTTATTGTCAACTATCAATAATTAATGATGCTGTTAGTTAAAATAACTGTTATTAATCATTCCTCTGTACTGTAAATGGCTGTTTGTTATACTGCAGTTTTTTAAGAATATTTTTAATGAAATGAATATTCCGTATTTGTGTCGTAATCATAAAATTATATTGATTATTGCATAACGCTTATTAATTCAGAGACTGGGGTAATACTGTCTGTTCATCATCATTATTAATCATATGACAGCGAATGGAATAATCAACAGTAGAAAATTGTGTATATAACAATTTTGCATCATTCTGTAATAATAGTGTATTACATTACATATTAGTTATTGGAACAATAACAACTCCCCTGTGGTCTCACCATATGTTTATATACACTTCTATGATAGTCTTTGATTCACTTTACACACCTTTTTGATAATAAGTCCTTGAAATTATAACATTATGCCTGTAACTGCTTTCCACCATCGCACTGCTCGTCATCGGCAGTGAATTCATCCCCACACATTGGAACCGAAATGGTCTCGGACGGTCCGGTTCCAAGGGGGTTTCCTTCCACAAACGATCCGGTTGTAGAATGAGCTTCCTGCTGTACCTGGAGACTACAGTATGGGGTGCTTCAAGGGGAAAATAAATAGTTTACTTAAGGGTCGGCAACGCGCATGTAGCACTTCTGATGTTACAGGCGTCCATAGGCTGCGGTGACCGCTTTACATCAGGCGGCCCGCATGCGGGTTTGCTACCGTCGTGGTATAAAAAAAAAATGTTGCGCCCTGGAATGGGGGGAGGGGGTGAGAGAGAGGGTAGTTTCATACAATAAAGTTATTAGTCGTGGATACATGTTCAGACATGCAATTAAAAAATATTTGATTCAAGGTGTTACTTTGTGGAAATCCATCACTAAATATTATAGTGGACGCTACTTTGCACTTCCGCTCGGGAATTGATTGAACACTACAATTTCAAGAAGAACAAGAGAATAATGAGTCACTTAAGTACATAGACCTGACTATGAAAAATTAATAATATGAAATTATGTTCTTTGAGTGTGACATGACATGTCCTATTGAAAGAGTACTCGCCCGTTATATGGTGCGTAATTAAAAAGGGAGTTCCTCAGTTGAACAGGTTAATGATTTAACACATGAACAGGTCAACTGTTTCACTCATATTCGTTACTGTATACGCTCCTTGCTCTCCCAACTACTGCTCACTTTGAATGCGTCTGGCAAGATGATAGAACCATCGAAACTGTCCGGCTACTATGTAAACATAGTTTAATAGGCCCCCAAAAGTTTATATATAAAATTTAGGTTTTATAATATAAGGTAAGTATAAAAATTATAATAGTTTAGGGGTTCCAGCAGAGGGTTGTAACCATACTAACTGTCTGGCAATGAGCAATGCGAGTTTTTATATTATTATGAATCAAATATTTAAAAAACAGTTTTATTATATGATAAATTTGAGATAGCATTTTATACACCTTTGTTACCTGCCAAAGCCACCACTGCCTCAGCTTCATGGGTGGGGATCATTCTTACTTTCTTCTTACGTACTAGAGACACACATAGAACTTTCAGCTTTTATTACAATACGAAGGTCTAACACTCACGGGCTCTTGCTCTAATAGTCATATCAAGCCATTTTGCCTGACATGTCTTTCAGGTTATTTGATATTTTGATAAAAAATAGATGTATTACTACTATACAATATTATATGTAACATGACATAAGTAATTCTTTCATTTTCTGTTGTTATTAAATCGGGTACACACATGAGGTACAACATATGACCTAAAGATCAAGTATAACATGTGTTACAAGTTGCATGGAATAAGTTAACATCAGATGGGTTATTTGTTGCCCCTTAGCATAAAAGACAAAAACCTACATGCTATGGCTTTTCAAGTGACATAAAATTGACTCCTTCCTGAGGTAGGAGGCTATAATAGTTATAGACAATATTTAGGTTGAAATAGGTAAAATAAACATTACACTTACTCTAATATTATTTGTTTTTAATGCCATTGGAACTTGGATATTAAGACCTCGGAAACATTGTATAGATGTATACCATGAGATAATATATAATTTTTACATACACCTTTGTTATTTATTTTTTCAATATGTATAAACACTATCTTACTCTCCTAGTCAGATAGCGGAAGTAGTTATGAGTCTTCCAATTTTGGAAATCTGAGGACCTGTTCAATGAAAGCTCCCATGGGACTCTTAAATTTATCCGTTATTATCTAGGACCGGGACTGCTTTTGAAAACTGATCATCATTCTCATACTTTTAAAAGCTTTAGAACAATCTTTAACTAAGGTTCTCTTTATTGTTTATTAGTATTTGTTTTGATATTGTTATTTTATATGTTAAATGTGACCATGAACTACCAAACGATTGAAGGGTGATAAGCTTTAAACAGTCACTTGGTATAATAGTATGGTTTCAGAGGTCACTTGATATATATAAACCACTGATCATAATACTTTTTAATTTGTAGAACTTAAATGACGATGAAGGAGCCGGAGAGCCATCGGAGGACGAGTATGATGCCCTCAATGATGAGACCTTCGGACATGGCTGTAAGTGTATTAATTATTGTCACTTATGCTGTGCCCGTCACTCTGCAGGCATTAGTTATATTTTGTTGTGATGTACATGCAATAATACTCAATTGTTAAATGGTAGAAAAGTTTATATATTTTTTTATTTTTGTTATATCATAGTAGGCAAACGAACAGGTCGGTCACATGATGTTTAGTGATCACCGTCGTCCATAGACACTAGCAGCATCAGGGGAGTCGCAAGTGCGTTGCCGGCCTAAGGGGCGGGTAAGGTGGTCCTCCGACGCTCTCACTGACCGAAAGAAACGCAACAATGCAAACAGTGTTACTTCACGTCGGTGTTTCTGGGGGTTGGGTGGTACTACATTCATGCTGGAACCAGTAATAGCTTCAGCGTGGTTCTACTATCTACACTGATATATTACGCAAGTTTTTATAAATTAGCGAGATAGCATAAATATATTCTCGACTAGCTTTCGCCCGCGGCTTCGTTTGCGTAAATGCGTTAATAACAACACCTATCTCTCGGTAGTTATGCTTTTTTTCTGGGTGATAGATACCCGAATGTTATTTTCTGAACCCCTTCCAACATGTATTTTATGATGATCGGTTGTGTTGATAAGGGGCCGTTCAAATACTCGTATTACGCAAGCAAAGATTATAATAATTTCTGACCCCGTCCCCTTTGTCAGTAAAAGTAAGCAAAGCTCTTACCCCCCATTCTTCGGAGGTCCACCTCCCTCTCCTCTCCCCCTCCGCCACTTTCCCCCAAACAGGCTGGCAACGCACTTTCGACTCCCCTGGTCAATATGGTGTCTATGGACGGTGGTGATCACTTAACATCAGCTGGTCCACCTGTTCGTGTGCCTGCTATGACATGAAAAAAAAACGTAACAAAAAGTAAATAATAAATACTGCCGACGTGATCACCATCCCAACCCCTATGTCATCAAAAAAAGCAAATCAAACACCCTTCCCCCACCTCCCTGTAGTGATTACGAAAAACTAGAATGACCCTCGAGGTATGAACGCGTAACTGTAACAAACGAACCTACGGGCGTGTCATAGCAAGAGAGACGTAAATTATGTAAGTAGAAAAGTTTTGAAGGTTGAGGAATATAGGAGTAGAGGAAGATCGCGAAAGGTATGGATGGATTGTGTTAATAATGATATATATGTGTACTAGCCGACCCGTGCCCACTTCGTTGGGCGGTAATACGTAAGCGTGGAATGGTTATTTTGCGCTAAAACGCAGTGGAAGCTCTGAAAAGTAAAAAAATACCTCGATTTTGCAACATTCTTCATTGCTGCTCCGCTCTTATGGGTCTTAGCGTGATGATATATAGCCTATAACCTTCCCTGATAAATGAGCTATATAACACTGAAAGAATTTTCCAAATCGGACCAGTAGTTCCTGAGATTACCCCTTACAACGTCACAAACTCACAAATTTACAAACTCTACCTCTTTATAATATTAATATAGATAAAAGGTGTGAATACTGAGATGACATCTGATAGGGAAGAGTGAAAAAGAAAATGTTGTGCCGACTCAAGGTGCTAGGTGGAATAAGGGGTAAAAAGATGTAAGAGGAAATGATATGCTAACCCCACATATAGAGTTGTAGTAAAGCATAGAGTAATGGTTACTTTAGGCTAACGCTAACACGCAGCAACATCTATCAAAAAGGGAAAAATACGATTTTAAAACATTATTTATTGGCACTCCACTTCTATCGGTCTTAGCGTGATATATAGCCTTCCTCGATAAATGAACTATATAACACCGAAAGAATTTTTCATATAGGACCAGTAGTTCCTGAGATTAGCACGGCCAACCAAACAAACAAACCCTCCATCTTTATAATATTAATTATTAGCTGTGCCCGCGACTTCATTCGCGTGGAACATTATGTAAAAACAGTGGTTAATAAAGTTATCTGAATGTATTAAGTCCATTTACTTATTTCTCATACTTACGCCACGTCGTCATTAAAATTACAATAACTTTTTATAGAGTGGACCGATTTTATTCCCATTTAGAATATTGCCTAGGATTTTAAATGTGTAGAATCATAAACCATTAAAGTTTCCAAATGAGTAATGTTGCTAAGTGACGTATTCCGAGATTTTTGGATGGGTTTCGGGATCTTATTTATTCAATAAGATTAGAAACCCATCCAAAAATCTCGGAATACGTCACTTAGCAACATTACTCATTTGGAAACTTTAATGGTTTATGATTCTACACATTTAAATGCTGGAGCTTCTTTAGCACAAGTTTCACATTCTTTACTTGATCTTTCGATATCAGAATCAATTCCTGGCCACCACACGTAACTTCTTGCCATAGCTTTCATTTTTACCATACCCATGTGACCTATATGTAATTCGTTAAGAATTTGATTACGAAATATGTATGGTATTACCATTCGGTATCCCCACATGACGCATCCATCATCTAAATATAGTTCGTCTTTCCTGAGAAAGTACGGTTTTAATTCAATATTTTCCTCTCGAGTTGGCCACCCGGATTGCAAAAACATAACAATTTTTCTTAAAATCTTATCCCGTTTTATTTCTTCTTTTACTTGCTTATGCGTAATTGGTAAAAAATCGTTCACAAAATGTACATAAGTAACTTCTTTCGTACTTTCTGCCATTTCCTCACAAGGAAGCCGTGATAAAGCGTCCGCGACATTCTTATCCGTTCTGATATATTCGATGTCGTAATCGTAACCTGACAAGATGACCGCCCATCTCTGCATTCGTGAAGCTGCCATTGTTGGTATACCCTTCTTAGGACCAAATATAGCTACTAACGGCTTATGATCAGTTTTTAGTGTAAATTTTCTACCATAAAGATACTGATGAAACTTTTTTACTGCGTATATTATCGCCAAAGCTTCTCTATCAATTTGCGAATACCCCTTTTCTGTGGTGTTGAGCAATCTTGAGGCGTATGCTATAGGTCGTTCGCAACCATCGGGCATTAAATGTGCTATCACTGCCCCAATCCCTATACTACTTGCATCAGTTGTTAATATTAAGGGTAATTTCGGATCATAAAAAACGAATACCTCACTGGACATTCATAATTCTTTTACCTTGTTGAAAGCGTCATTACATTTCACTGTCCAGATATATTGTTCTCCTTTTTTAAGTAAGTTGTATAAAGGTGATAAAATCACACTAATATTTTTCACAAATTTACCATAGTACATAATCATACCTAAAAACGCCCGGAGTTCAGTAATTGTGGTGGGTTTAGGCACATTTATAATTGCTTTAATTTTTTCTGGGTTTGTTTTAATCCCTTCTGCATCAATTTTATATCCCAAATAAGTAACAGATTTAGAAAAAAATGAGCATTTTTCTTTTTATATGTAACCGACTCCATGGTTCCATTGGAAATTTCCAAGGCTGCGGCGGGGCTCGAATTGGTGCTGGAGCTTCTTTAGCACAAGTTTCACATTCTTTACTTGATCTTTCGATATCAGAATCAATTCCCGGCCACCACACGTAACTTCTTGCCATAGCTTTCATTTTTACCATACCCATGTGACCTATATGTAATTCGTTAAGAATTTGATTACGAAATATGTATGGTATTACCATTCGGTATCCCCACATGACACATCCATCATCTAAATATAGTTCGTCTTTCCTGAGAAAGTACGGTTTTAATTCAATATTTTCCTCTCGAGTTGGCCACCCGGATTGCAAAAACATAACAATTTTTCTTAAAATCTTATCCCGTTTTATTTCTTCTTTTACTTGCTTATGCGTAATTGGTAAAAAATCGTTCACAAAATGTACATAAGTAACTTCTTTCGTACTTTCTGCCATTTCCTCACAAGGAAGCCGTGATAAAGCGTCCGCGACATTCTTATCCGTTCTGATATATTCGATGTCGTAATTGTAACCTGACAAGATGACCGCCCATCTCTGCATTCGTGAAGCTGCCATTGTTGGTATACCCTTCTTAGGACCAAATATAGCTACTAACGGCTTATGATCAGTTTTTAGTGTAAATTTTCTACCATAAAGATACTGATGAAACTTTTTTACTGCGTATATTATCGCCAAAGCTTCTCTATCAATTTGCGAATACCCCTTTTCTGTGGTGTTGAGCAATCTTGAGGCGTATGCTATAGGTCGTTCGCAACCATCGGGCATTAAATGTGCTATCACTGCCCCAATCCCTATACTACTTGCATCAGTTGTTAATATTAAGGGTAATTTCGGATCATAAAAAACTAATACCTCACTGGACATTAATAATTCTTTTACCTTGTTGAAAGCGTCATTACATTTCACTGTCCAGATATATTGTTCTCCTTTTTTAAGTAAGTTGTATAAAGGTGATAAAATCACACTAATATTTTTCACAAATTTACCATAGTACATAATCATACCTAAAAACGCCCGGAGTTCAGTAATTGTGGTGGGTTTAGGCACATTTATAATTGCTTTAATTTTTTCTGGGTTTGTTTTAATCCCTTCTGCATCAATTTTATATCCCAAATAAGTAACAGATTTAGAAAAAAATGAGCATTTTTCTTTTTTTATTTTTAACCCATATTTTTGTAATCGTGTTAGTACTTTGTACAAGGTATCTAAATGATCCTGTTGATTTTCCCCTGTCAAAATAATGTCATCTAAGAAAACACCTACTCTAGGCATATCTGCAAACATTTGCTCTAAAACCCGTTGAAAAATACCAGGACTGGAAGACACGCCATATATTAATCGGTTATATTGAAACAATCCACGATGTGTATTAATAACGGTATAAGGTTTGGAGCTTTCATCCAAAACTAACTGTGCATACGCTTGAGATAAATCAATTTTTGTAAATCTTTGACCCCCTTTTAATTTTATTAACAAATCTTCAATTTTTGGTAACGGAAAACGGTCAACCTCTAAACATTTATTAAGTGTTAATTTAAAATCGCCACAAATTCTTACCGTACCATCTGGTTTAATTATTGGTACTATTGGCGTTGCCCAGTCAGACGAAACCACAGGTGTGATGACTCCATCCGCTACTAACTTATCGAGTTCCCGCTCGACCGGCTCGCGAAGCGCGTATGCAAGCGGCCGCGCGCGCAGGAACACCGGCTTCGAGTTCGGCCGTACGCGTAAACTTACTTCGCCTCCCGTGTATCGACCGAGCCCCTCCGAAAAAACATCACTGAAGCTGGAACTGAGATCATTCATCGTGATTGGTACAGATACATTTATATCACTACAATCTATATATTTCAATTCAAACCCTAATTCTTTAAGCCAAATCCTACCCATTAAAGGTTTTCGGCCATTATCTACTACATATAAATCTAATCGTTTACATATATTCTTAAATTGAACCGATAGGGTTAGCTTTCCTCGAGTTGAACTCTTTTCACCTGTATAATAACTCATTAAAATGTCTGCTTTTTTTAGCGGTACATTATAAAACCATTTATAATATAAACTCGTACTGATACACGATATAGCACACCCCGTGTCCGCCTCAAAGTCAATTAATTTACCTTCTACTAAAACCTTAATTACAATAGGTTTACAAAAACTAATATTATTAACATTTAATTGTGTTTTTACCTTATTATAGTGATCACTATCATCACTCGAAAACACCTGTACTTCGTTATTCATATTTCTACAAACTTTCATACTTTTTTGTAACATTGGGCACATCTTTTTGAGATGACCTTGTACATTACAAACTCTGCACACATAATACTGAAATTTACACCGTGCCGAATCATGCTGCCGACCACAAACGTTACATTGTAATCCAAATGTAATTTCCGATGCTGTTGATGTCTTTGTATAGCTTGGCGGTGACTTGCGATTTGAACCCTGTACTTGTGGCTCCTGACAGACTCGTGTGCGCTGTACCCGCATTGTTTCGGTTGTACGTCCTGTTGTACCCCCCTTTATCACTGTTTGTCGTCCACTAGAGGACACCATCCCACAGTCCGTTACCTTATGTATATGTTTTTTAGCATAATGATGTTCGAAATTATTCTCTACCATAGCTGCATTTTTCTCCGCGGCTTCCATGGTAATGGCTAATGTCACGGCTGTTTCCCAAGTCAAATCGTCATTTTCCGCGAACAAACGTTGCCGTATGGTGTCACTGAACAATCCACATACTAACTGATCACGTAAATTTTCTTGCAGACTATTGCCAAACTCACATCCCATAGATAACTTCCTAAGTTCAGCTACAAACTCCGTGACTGATTCATTAGCGCTTTGTTTTCTTTTTCTAAAATAATAACGTTCCGCTAAGATACTTGGTTTGGGTTGTAAGTGACTTGCCATTATCTTGACTAATTCATGGAATTTTTTTGCTGCTGGTTTATCCGGTGTACACAATGTCACCAATAACTCATAACTCTGCCCACCCATCACTGTAATTAATGTTGGCACTTTGTGTTCCTCTTTAACTTCATTCACCACAAAGTATTGTTCCAACCGTTCAACATACAAATTCCAATTGTCACTTCCCGCTTGAAACGGTCCAATCTTTCCAATAGGCATTATAATTATGTGTTTTGTTTACAATCCACACGCGTATGTCCACAACTCGTCGCCAATTGACGTATTCCGAGATTTTGGATGGGTTTCTAATCTTATTGAATAAATAAGATCCCAGATAAAAACACTGCAGCTTGTTTGTAATCCGTTTATTACCAAAGTGTCAAAATCACGAAAGTATATAAACTACCCACATGTATTTATATATATTGCCTATGACATACCTTACACTAAGACATGTGTTAAAATATATATTTTTTAGAGAAATAGTGGTAATGATTTACGTTTTTCAAAGCCAATATTTAATTAAATACATATTTTTTTATTTTCACTCCTATTATAGACGTTTTTAGTTTACAATTAAAAAAAAGGTGTGTGTGCGATTCACGCACGATAGAAGTGAAACTTCAGTAAATCGACAAAAGAATGAGATGAATATATATAACAAGGGTAGGATAATTACAAAGTTTATTTGTTTAAATATGAATTTATTATTTAGCACAGCAAGATATAAAAATACTCACAAACACTGTTAAATAATAACACACCACACTGACTTCTTATTAAAAAGCTGTAATACGTAGCCGCATACAGTGTACAGTAGTATTAGCCCACATACTGTTCACATATACTAACACACATTAAATCTTCAAATACAAGCAAGTATTAAACAGTGTGCAATATACATACACACCGACATTTGCTCTCTCGCTCTGGCTCACTAATTTTTGTATTTGTGTCTCTTACCTGTCATTTTTCCGTTGCATCCGGTTTGAAATCACAACGATTCTAAGCAAGTTTAATTTCAACAAAACTATGGATAGTTTTTTACTCTTATTTTTGGTAACCAATGTTCTAGATCAGGGCTGTCCAAAACAGGGGGCGCAAAATATTTATAAAAATAAAATACAAGTATAATAGGTACCATTATTTTATTATCTACTTTTTCATTAATTTGTCTTTTACGATATGCACTTTCATAAAGGTCTGCCCATTTTTAGCCCGAAATTCGTCATTTTCGGGAAACGTTCAATAGGAAGCTTAAAAAATTCAATTCCTGTTTCTGTTCTGCCCTTGTAAAAGGGGTCTGATTACAGATCACACAGTTCCAGTTGATAATCAATCTTCACACTCTCAACTGCTATCGTTATGCATATGAGTGAAGAATGCTATATCACTCTCAATTTTTTTTAAATCTACGAAACTGATAAATGATTAAAAGTGCAATATACTTAAACCTTCGATCAACAATATATAGATAGATATTTGAAGCTAAAATTTGTCCGCGTAAATATATACTTATGTGTAGCTATTTGTTTACTAAGAAAGGAAGAAAAAATGTTTTAAAACAGTTTTAAGTTCAATCTAATTACAACCATAACACCTAGTAATAAAGTCACAAATGTTCAAAATATTATCTAATACTTACGATAAAACGAGCAAAGTAATAAAATACTCCCCTCACAAATGAAAAGACAACATAAACAACATTTAGTGTGGATTCAACCTTAACACGTAATGAATAAAGTACGTTTTCCCGTTATTGTGCGTGTTTGTGCGTGACGAGACCAAACATTTGTATCACAGGTTTAAAATCGGTAATTTTGTTCAAAATATGATATTATTTGTTAGTTTAAAGCTTAAAATATAACTTATTCAATATGTATTTAGCGAAAGTAAGATACTCCGGCCGTTAAATTGCTTTTTCGGGTATTATTTTTGCATCTTTTGAATACACTGCGGCATGTGAAACGGGCTTGCATTGGCTGTGTTTCAAACGAACTAAACAAAATAAGGGCACAGATTTCAAGTGAGCTCTTATTTACCGAGACGTATTTTTCGCGCAGACCCTTTATCTAGTTATTGTTGATCGAGGACTTAAACAACCAACGAACAACGCAATAACAAAATTTATAATAATGAAAAAGTCTTTAATAACGTGGAGTAAGTAACCTTGCGTAATCGAAACTTTCGTCGGGTTGAATGACAAGTGACTAACAAGCAACAATGAACGACGCGCGGTTTACCTATTTTGCATTCGGGGAATTTATCGAGTAAATAGTGACGTGTGCGGCGTGATTGAATACATACCCATAACATTTGAATTTTATCGCGAGAAAAGTAATTTGCTCATTAATGTTAAACAATGAATATAAAAAAGATTCTGCGGGCCAAGATTATGGTTTGGACAGTCTTGTTCTAGATTATTACTGTCATTCTCGAGTGGGTAATAATGTTATAAGTTTCTTATGGTAATTTCAGTGTTAAATGTTCTATCAAGATGGTGGCCCCTGTGTTAGAACTTCCCCGGGAGTTTTTGTGGCATCTCAGAATTCATGCTCTGTGGTATTATTTTCCATCCCCTTCACCTATGCAGAATAACCGAACTATATTATGTAAAATGCCACCAATATTAAAGAATATAAAGTCAAATAACACAAGATTATTATGAGTAAAATATAAAGCCACCACATGATTGACTGAGATCCCGCCAAAAACTTGCAAAGAAACAGATTGTAGGTGGTAGAGCCACGCTGAAGTTACTACTGGTTTCAGCATGAATGGGTCGGCTTGCTCGGGGTAGTACCAACCTCTCACAGAAAACTGACGTGAAGTGCGTTTCGTTCGGTCAGTGAGAGTGCCGGAGGCCTACTTTCCCTCCCCACTCCTCCCACCTCTCCCTTGGGCTTGTTGGCAAAGGATGGCAACGCACTTGCGACTCTCCTGATGTTGCTAGTGTCTATGGACGGCGGTGATCATTTAACATCAGGTGACCCGCCCGTTCGTTTGCCTCCTATGATAAAATAATAATTAAAAAAATATTATGATGCACTATGTTATAAGACGTGAAATTGCTGAGATATAACCTTCTTGCACTTGGCATGCGATTTAATATAGAAAAAAATTTATATCCAGCTGACGAGTATGATTGGGAGGTCGAACACGAACAACGCGCCGAGATCCATGAGAGCAGTCGACGACAGAACATCAGCTTCGACGACTCCAGCCTCCAGATTGGTTAGTCGTATTAATCCGCCTTAATTAATTATTAATAATTAATTATTAATCGTATTAATTAATCCGTCGTCGTTTTCCATGTTTCAGGCTCAATAAGAACAGTTTTTCGATAATAATGTTAGGTTTTATTTTATAACAAAGTTTCAAAGCATATTACCGATTTGCCGGATAGTGAGTTCAAGCACCATGAACGAATATAACTATCGATGTTGATTACTTTGATTACGTTGATTAACACTGGTCACCTCCGGACACGGACGGAGGTTGTTCGCTCACGCAGGCCGGCATGAGAGCGGCGACCGGCGAGCGATAACGCATCTCTCGGTAGTCGCCATTGTTTTTGGATTGTACTGTGCTCACCGTCAGGCACAGAGCAGTCACTTTGCTGTGATATAATAAAAAAAAAAAGAAAAATGTTTGTAAAAATATATATCATGAAAAGATAAATCAGATCTTTCTTGTCGGTTCTTCTCCATGAGTGAGTTGTTTGTCCGAACCGGTGATAGCTTTGACGTTCATAAGCGCCTTCTCTGAGCCTTAATTGAATAAAATATTCTAGATTTTGAAACTCATAAAATGTATTTTAAAACTATGTGTACATCAAATGAACACAACTGTGGAAAAAAAATCATACTGTTTTGTGTCTGTAAAGTGCTGAAAATGCAGCTTGTCTTTTGCAATTTGTTTAAACTTACCAGCAAGTAATTTGACTCGTGTATTGTATTAATAAATGTAACAAAAAATCCCTTTAAAAAAAATTGTACTCTAAAAATATGCACTAGAACGATTTTGACTATAATTTTTGACAATTATAAATTATTTACTATTATAAATATCGAGTTTTCTAGTTTATCTTCAAAATCCAAGGTTCAATACTAATGAAATTGAAATAGGAACTCCTTGCAAATATAATAACAAAGAATTTTCAAAGATTATCAAGTACAAGTTTAAAGAAATATAATTGAATTGAATACCAACCTCTCTTTTAGAAATTACTTAATAATGATTGAAGAAGAAAAAAATTATTTTCGTAACATACCGTATTATACAAATGTACATTTGCAAACTTAAGTTAACCAATATGTATGCAAGAGATCATAAAAATTGCTTAATAATATATGGTCATATAACATACTTTATAGACGTTTTCTTTACATTTTTGCGGTAAGACAATCTGTTATTATTGTCAATGATGTCGTTGATTCGTGCAATGGAACTTTCTCGGGGTCTTTCTTTATATTCGACTACTATATTGAAGGTAGGCGACTTCAGGTAGTCTTTCCTTCGGGCAGAGTCACAGGTACTGGGACTACGTGGTCTTTATATCCTTTTACATGCCCATACTATCTAAGATGGTGTTCGGCCATTTAGAGGCGATTTTAAAAC
Organism: Antheraea pernyi; assembly: GCA_015888305.1. NCBI lineage: Eukaryota > Metazoa > Arthropoda > Insecta > Lepidoptera > Saturniidae > Antheraea > Antheraea pernyi. The sequence goes on from MU159014.1 coordinate 350,878, forward strand.
TCCTATACTATATATATGTATGCGCTAGAATTTAGATTTGATCTATCCTTTGGGTATGGTACAATTTAAGAAGAAAGGTTCGTTCGGGCAGAGTCACAGGTACTGGGACTATGTGGTCTTTACATCCTTTTACATGCCCATACTATCTAAGATGGTGTTCGGCCATTTAGAGGCGTTTTTAAAACTCCTATAAGTACTATATATATGTATGTGCTAACATTTACATTTGATCTATCCTTTGGGTATGGTACAATTTTCGAAAGAAAGGTACCCTGTCCTTTTCTGTGTGTATGCCAAACTTTATGAAGAAAGGTTGGAATGGTTAGCATGTGAAAGAGTGACAAATAAACAAACTTTTATCACATATTTATATTATTGGTTAGAATTCGGTATTCCATCAAACCGAGTCATAGTCCTCGCCCATTTCAGCGTTTTCATGTGATTGATACATCACACGTATATATCCTAATTTTAACTATAATATTATAAATGTGAATCTGAGATTGTCTGTGTGTTTGTTAGACTTGTACGCCTCTACTACTCAAATAGTACGAAAGTTACTTTGGTCTAGAAAATGTACCCTTTCCATGGTTATACACCAGGGGTGGCCTAGCTCAATGTCAGTCGGTGCCATATTTCAAAATTTTAAAATTTTCGCCAGCCGCAATTAAATACGTTTTTAATAGGTATGCGAAAAAGGATTTTTTTTTACAGAAATGACATTTATTGTAAACTTATAAATAAAAGTTGGTCGATTACGGACGATCAGGTCACTGTTTATATTCGTTCGTGAAGTTTTCGATAAGTTCTATCATTCTTAACTTGGACGGAAATGAAATTTGTTACAACATTGCGCTTAGTTTTTCATATTTGTTGTTAGTTATTTAGAAGACAATTTGAAACACATACGGAACGATAATAATTTTTTGAATTATATATACGCACAAAAATGAATAGGGAACTCGGGTACATTCATCGAGAGCCACAAATAATCCTCCAAAAAGCCGCAGGTTGACCACCCCTGGTATAGACTAAATTTGCATTAACACAAACGAAGACCCATTAGAAAACTATGCATACGTATTTCAATCAATCTTCTTTTGTCTTTCCACAGAAGCGTCATTATCGCAGTTAGTTCTCGATGAGACTGACGCTCCACTACCTCGGACGCTCGGTTCAAGCGTTTGGCGGAGCGATTTGCCTTTCCCATCAGCGCCTACGGTGAGCAAATAACAAATAATCTTTTTATTTTTATTTTGCACCACGAATATACCGCGTCCATCGACGTGGTTTCGAATGCTTGCGACTGAAACTGAGCTTTCAGTGAAGGAAACCATCTAGATGACAATATAACGTGATGGTAGGTTTTTTAAGCCCATCTGGCATGTTACCACCGTCAAGTTGAACATGGTAATACCAAGCACCTATATTTTTGGCTTAAGTATGGTACTTGTTAAGAGATAGTCAAGTGCTACGAGCTTTAGAAATAGGAAAAACATTGTTTTCCTTTGGTTCAGAAATTTTGTTATGATATTAAATATCAAAACATTACAATTATTACTTAAAATAATAACTATCATGAAATCTGATTCTTAAAAGTAATCTTTGAAAAGTCGTGGTGGCCTAGTGGTTTGACCAGTGGAATATTATTTCCATGTCCATAGGTTCGAACCCCGGCATGTACCAACGACTTTTTGGCATTCGCGTACATTTACTAATGTTAAATTGGTAACACTATCGGCTGACGGTGAAGGAAAACATCGCGAGGAAACCTGAACCTGAGAAATGTTCTTGTAGTACTACTGTATGTGGGAAAAATATAGAACTGTGGATTTCTCAGAGTATGAAATCGCCAATACGTCGTGTGCTGGCGTGGTGATTACGCTCATACCTTCCTTCCGGAAGAGGTTTATGGCCCTGCAGTGGGTCTCTTACAGGCTGATAATGATGAATCTTTAGATAGCTAAACAAAATCTGTTGTGAAAGACGTTGAGACATTAGTAAATTTAAATATTGACTGACTTGCTATAATTTATTCATGACATCAGTTGTTCGGGCATAAATTGATTGGGGGTAGGCAAAATTTATTTTTGACACATTGTCATCGGACATTCGGGGATGATCGGTCACTTGCTCGCGGACCTGACCATATAGTTCTGAATTTTTACGGTATTTTATCGGGTCTATATTATTTAAATATACTTTCAATTGAAGGGTGCTTAAAGTCTGTAAGTGACGCGCGGTACTCTTTACATGGTTTTTGCTACGGATCCTCCATGGGTTTTGCCGCTTCGGTTTATCATAGATCGGAGGATTATAATAGTGTTACCAGGGTACGTTTATCAATGGCTAAGTCTAGGGTAGCCCCCCGCATCGCTCACGGTGCTGCAGTGCGTGATCCATCACGCCTTGGACTGACACGGGTCCGAGAAGCCTGATATAAACGATAAGGTCAGGTGCTTGAGCATCCCAGTCAATTTTTTTGTTAGCCGCGCTGCTAATTAATGCCTGAAGTAAAAGCTTAAATCTGAAAATAACTGGACTGGTCCAACCCAACGAATCATATAGCCGTGCCGCTATAGATAAAGTGCTTCGCCTGGTAATTTTATCTTCTTTGAGCGGTAAATTCAATCGATAGGTAAAACTATCTAATTTGGGATCCCATTGTATTCATAATACTTAATATAACCTGGACCGAAAAGACCTAGGTGTCTCCAAATGATTGCTTGAAACTGTTTAAAAGGTCAGGGAAATTGGAAGACCATTTTAGCAACTCATATCTGGCCGTATTTATGAGTGCTATAAGCTCGTCTTATAGTTCGCGAGCTTGTTGTAAAGTATCGCCTCCACCATTTAAATCGACCACATCAGTCTGTAAGAGGCCCACTACTAGAGGAAAAATCACCGGGAGAGTTCATTTTCCCACATACTGTGCAGCTACAACAACATTTCCTTCACCCTCAGTTGTTAGTGTTACCTATTGAAATTAGTACATGTTCAGAAATTCCGAAAAATTATTTGGTACATACGATGGTTCTAAACTGTATACATAGAATTGACATTCCATTGGTCAATCGACAATGAATTTTCATACATTCTCTGGGTGGTAGGGTTTTACAGACCGACTGGGTCGCAAACACCATGTATATAGCGAAAAAGCCCGTCATAGTGATTCGCTTCTGCGGGTCGCGGTTCGGGATCAGCCTGTGCATATTTCGATTTTCGCAGGCCGGCATGACAGCGGCGACCGGCGATGGATAGATTCTCTCTCGGTGCTCGCCATTGTTTTTGGATTGTACTGTGCTTACAAATGGGGCAGTCATTTTGCCGTGCTACAATTTAAAAAAAAAATACATCTACTGAATTTAAATTGGTAACACTATCACATGACAGTGAAGGAAAATATTGTGAAGAAGTGTAAACTAGAAATGTTCTTGTATTACCACAGTATATGGGGACAAGATAGCACTGTCGATTTCCCTGTGTTTGAAATGGCTAATACGTTGTGAGCTGTCGCAGTGATTAGGCCTATACCTTTCTTCGGGAAGAGGCCTATGGCCCTGCAGTGGGTCTCTGACAGGCCGATGATGAATTACTTTAGTGCTTTTGGTCTTCAAGTGTAAAATAATTCCCAATTTTATAGATTTGTGTTTGGTCCATATCCGTTTGAATGTAGCCAAATGGTCTATGATATAGTTGGTTGGTTTGATTCAGCCGGTGCCAACTCTCAAGAATGTGTGCACGGTCGAGGAGCTCGAACGGCAGCTGCGCCAAAAGCAAATGCCGCAGTTGCCACAACAGCCCCAAGTTTACAACACTCAGAACTACTACCAGGTATGTTAAATACATGTGAAATTTATAAATAGAATCAAAAGGGCCTTTCTGCCGGGATGCTGGAACGCCATGTAATGGATTTTATATATTTTTCATGGTCTTGTATTAATTGGCTATATATTTTGTAATAATGGTAGTGTTTTACGTAATATAGTTTGTTTATTGCGCACAAGTGATGTGGAAGGAAAATAATACTACGGAGCATGGTTTCTGACTTGCCACAGATTTGCCTGGAAAGTTGTAATAAAATGGCTACCATCTTGTCAGTTCATTGAAATGATCGCAAGAAATATCATTACATACTCGACAATGGCAGTAATAATCTACTGGAAGATTGGTAGCCAAAAATTCAATAATATACTTAAATAGAAATAAAATTGAAGTGTCTATAATTTATCCAGAATTAATCTGTAAAATGGCTAAACCGATTCTGCTGACATTTTCCAAGTCAATAGAGTGCTCTTCAGATTAGCCAAAATTTAGAGAATAGTAGAAGAGCTACTATAATTCAGATAAAGTACATAGTAGGCATGACAGCAAAAACGAAAATCTTAAGCACCTGCTAGTTTTATTAGATATTTAAAATCAAAAATACTTATAAAAGGCATCTTTTGTCTATTTATGGTAGATTGATTTTAATCCTGCTGGCTATTTTGTATACTGGTGTAAAAAAACAAATATTCTCAGTAGGATAATTCTTCATAAGAAGGCTGTTCTTAGACTATCGCTTTTGTTGTATAATGTCTTTACCAGTACTTATACCCCACCTTTTTATTTTTTATTGTATAAGGAAGTGTATTTCCTTTGATGTAGTGTGTAAATCTTATTATTAATTGCTTCCAGCCAAGATTTCCACCTGTCATTTTGCAAAGACCACCAGGTTTACAAGCGCCGGTACCGTTACCCTTCGCGAATCAACAGACGATGACACACAATTTGAATCAAATTAACCAACAAAACCAGCCACTAAACAAAATCATAGGCCCGAACAACCCAATGGGCCAAAGCAACCAGTTAATGATGAACCATGTCAATCAAATGGGACAGAACATGAATCAAATGGGACAAAACGTAAATCAAATGGGTCCTGCTATGAATCAAATGACCCAGAATATGAACCAATTCATGCAGAACACCAATCAGATGAATCAGTTTCATAATAATCAGATGGGGCAAAACAATATGATGAATATGCAACAGAACATGCAAAATGTGCACCCTATGGGGCAATCAAATCAATTCATGCAGAATCCAATAAATCAGAATATGAATATGGCACAAAACATAAATCAAATGGGGCAAAACATGAACCATTTAAATCAAAATTTAATGATGGGCCAAAACATGGCTCAACTTAACCAAAATATCCCACCAATGGCTCAAAACATGAATCCACATCATCAAAGTCTACCAATGAATCAAAATGTGACACAACTAAATCAAAATATGCCGCAAATGGGACAAAAAATGCCTCAAATAAATCAGAATCAAATGGGTCCTAATGTTAATCAAATCCCTCCATCAATAAATCAAATGGGTCAGAGTGTTAACAAAATGGGACAGAATGTCAACCAAATGGGACAGAATGTCAACCAAATGGGACAGAGTGTGAACCAGATGATGCCGAATGGGAATCAATTTGGACCAATGAACCAGTACCCCCATTCAATGGGCCAGTCTAGAATGATCGCTCCACCGCCAGGCATTAACATGCCTAGGCAGAATTTTAACCCAAATGTGACACAAGTTAACCCTACTTTTCGAGTAAGTAACTAGTATTATTTAAATCTATATATTTATATTATAATTTCTGTTGCTCCACTGGATTATTAAAGGTAGAGTAACAGAGTTTTTAACCCTACATAAAAAGTAGTACACAGCATACACTTCTTTAAAAGGCCGGCAACGCACTTGCGACTCCCCTGGTGTTGCTGATGTTTATGGACAGCGGTGATTACTTACCATCAGGAGACCGGCCTGTACGTTTGTCCCCTATAATATATATAAAAAAGATGTACAAACGTTTTTTACTAAACCCTTGAAATCTACAATTTCTGATGTCGTGAAATAAAATAAAATTAAAAACATGTTCTGTCCGATTTTGATATGTGGGTTTTGAAAAATCAACGGAGGGGTTACATTTCCAGGGTCAAACGATGACGAAACCGGATCAACAGCCCGCGTTAAACCAACAGATGATGATGAAGAACCAACAACAGCAGCAGCAGCAAAACACAAAACCGACTCAGACGAATCATTCACCTCAGAACACAACGACGAATTCAAAGAAGATCGAATCGAAACAGAAGACTCGGGTCTATAATTCGAAGAACATCACATCGCAGAATCTGGTCCATCTGATACAGAACACGCAAGCCTGGATGGTCAAGAACAACTGTTACAACAATGCGAACCATCATCCCATGTTGAACAGGAGCATGTATAACAACCAACATGGTATGGGAATGATGAATCCGAGGCAGAATGGAATGTACAATAATAGCATGTAAGTTGTTTTGTATTAGCTAATGTTTCACCCATAGTACCTATTAATACGTGAAGCGAAAACTTTGTACCCCTTTTTAAGCGAATTGCGCGTACCAATGAACGTGAAATTTGGTATACTTAAAGTTTATATGCAGGTGAAGTGCATAAAGCTATTTAAAAAAAAAATGCATTAGAAATACTTTAAACTAATTAAAATATAAATGAGTCACACTAGTGCTTAAATGACACACAACATATACACACATGTAAATGAAAAAGACGTTTCGCCATCCTTCATTTTACTCATATGTTCCAATTACCTTTTTTCATCCTATATTCAATATTTTTAACATGACTTACGTTCCATACCTTACATGCCCTTTGAATTTAACTGGTCAAATTGTAGGTTAATATTATAATAATACTAGCGGGCCCGGCAGACGTTGTCCCGCTCTGATTATGAAAAAAATCCTTGACTAATTATATACTAAAATGTTTTTCATCGATAACTCCATCCATCCATCCACCAGTGAAAACCGTATGAATATCCGTTCGGTAGTTTTTGAGTTTATCGCGAACAGACAGACAGACGGACGCGGTAGGGGACTTTGTTTTATACTATGTAATGATTATATGTAAATTAAGAATATACATTAATAATTAATTGATAAATAATTTATCTTAGTAAATGTATGAAACTACTGAAATAATTATTATTGTCTTTGGTTTTATTGAATGCCAAAATGAATTATGGACGATTTTCGATTACTAGTTGTTATTTTATTACTAGGAAACAGTGCCACGCGTTGCTGTGGCTCAGTTATTATATATTGAATTAAAACGATGATAAAGTATTTTGTATTATGTAGTAATGAGTTACCTAAAAACTTGCCTAAAGCTAAGTTACGTAATAAATAGGTTAACAGAACATGTGCACCATAAAATAAACTGGAGTTGAAAAAGTAATATAACAGATGGTCCTATAGTTTTTGCAAACAAACTACTTTAAAGCGCCATCTGTTCGAGACTGTTGAAACTTACAATTAATAACAATAATCAACATTGACAGTCATTTAGTTTGGCATTTTAAAATATTGAGGCCATTAATTGAAATATAAATCCTATCTCTCAAGTCGGACCACATTTTTTTTTTAATACCAAAGCAGCCAATTGAACAGGTTGGTCACCTGATGTTAAGTGATCACCACTGTTCATAGACACAATTATACATATAATTATAATAACAGTATAAGAGATAGTAGTAGTTAAAACATGGGTACATCATTTCAGGAGTCCGATGAACGGTGATGACTCTGGAAGCGATACGGACGAATATGCTGGTCTGATGACGCAAAGGGAGAAGCAGTGGCTCATCAACATACAGATGCTACAGTTAAACACTGGAACTCCGTATATACACGATTTCTACTATACGGTGAGTGTTCTTTTCATTTATTTCATACCAATGATATTATAAGTAAAAAGGTGTTGATACGTGACCTACATGATGTTTTGATGAAACAGATGGCAGGATAACGCACACATACGTAAATTGATATTGTAACGCCACATTGTCGTAGATAAAACGTGGAAGTAAGATTGAATTTAAGCCCTAATGAGGTGCTTATGAACGTCAAAACTACCACCGGTTCCGATAAACAGCCTACTTATTAAGTAGAATCGGCAAGAAAGTCTCGACCTGGCTTAGCTTTTTAAAATACAAACGTTTTTAGTGGATGCACAGAAAGAGGTGTCAATTGCAAACGTCACCATCATTCACATATCTATATAGTCTTTTGACAACAAAACACTAGACATGGTACGTTGCGGCCGTGTAAATAGTCAATTAGGAAAAATAGTGTCAGCGAAGGTGGGGTGGGAGCACTTTGTTTGTCGATCTCCCCCGGCGGTTCTGACGGCGGCCCAGTTCGATCGCACACATCGTAGGCGAAGCTCGTCGCGCCTTAAAGGAATCCTCGTATCGCTATAACCTATTTTGCACCATCGGAACTCGCGAACTCGAAAATTTGCGACTATCTCTCTCGTTGACCTCGCATTTGATTCGCATCAAAGGTGGTTTCCGATCAAAGGAATCCCCACCACGGTGCTTGAACTTATTATCAAGTAAATTTTTAATGTGTTTTGGGATTTTTTTGTAAAACCTAACACTATTACCTAAAAAATTGTACTAAACATCAGACGATATTCTGAACAACCATTCAACCCTATATAAGCAGTTACTTCCTACAAGTTTTACTATTTTTTTTTTTTTATGTCATAGGTGGCAAACGAACAGGTGGCTCACCTGCTGTTAAGTGATCACCACCGTCCATGGACACTAACATGGACATGGACACACAACACCAGAGGAGTCGCAAGTGCGTTGCCATCTTTTGGAGGGAAGGGTTAGGGGAGGGAAAGGGAGAGGAGAGTGGAGGGGAGGTGGGTCTCCGGCGCTCTCACTGACCGAACGAAATGCAACAATGCAAACACTGTTACTTCACGTCGGTTTTCTGTGAGAGGGTGGTACTACCCCGGACGAGCCGACCCATTCATGCTGAAATCAATAATAGTTTCAGCGTGGCTCTACCACCAAATATATATAATGCCGCTCAGTGATAGCATATATAGAAACCACTTCGGCAGATGTCAGTTTGAATCCATATACAGCAAGTGCTGTGTTAGGTGACTCTAGATACAAATAACTTATATGTGTAGTGGTTTCACCGTCATAGAAGTATAATATGTGTATAATAGAAGCCGTTTAGTCTATTGTTCTGATCTTTCCAGGTCTTCTTAGAGAGACAATCGAATAAGGAAAAGGAGGGTATCAAAGAGGCTCATAAAGCGAACCAGCAGAACCATCCGTTCTATAGCGGAGGTAATTATGTTTTTTTATAACTAAAAACAGGTGACATAGTCTATTTGACGTTAAATGGACACGTCATCCTATTGCTGACCATAAATGAGATCGCAGTACTGATGTGATACTTCAGTAGGCCTCAATTGGAAAGGTTCATCTATACTAATATAATATTATAAAGAGGTAAAGTTTGTGAGTTTGTGACGTTGTAAGGGGTAATCTCAGGAACTACTGAACTGATTTTGAATTCTTTTACCAATATAAAGCCACGTTATTTGTGATTGTCATAGGCTACATATCATCACGCTAAGACCAATAGGAGCGGAGCAACAATGAAAAATGTTTTAAAATCTGGGTATTTTTCCTTTTGAGAGCTTCCGCTGCGTCTTAGCCCAAAATAACTGTTCCACGCGTACGAAGTCGTGGGCAGAAGCTATTAACTAATTATATTATCTATAATAATATTATAAAGAGGTAAAGTTTGTGAGGTTGTGAGGGGTAATATCTGGGGAGTCGAGAAAAAATGCCTTAACTATGAGAGATATATGGTTGAGTTCAACGAAGTGGGCACGAGTCGGCTAGTCACTAATAAATAATTGTTGCGTTTTTGCTTGAACCATTAACTCAATCATTTTTTAATTAAGTGAATTCTAAACGGTTAACAGTTTTAAACTGATTATACAGAAAACTGTAGGACCAACAGTTGACATTTCATACTGACAACATTCAAATACTTTCTTTTCATTCACTTTGTTTACGTATCTGTTACAAGAAAATTCTCCGTTAAATTTTCTTGCCTCCCACAAACAATTTAATCTATCTCCGGATCTACTTATAAACATTGACTCCTGCATATACATACTTGGATTTAGATTTGCCTTTTGATGAATATATTCATTACAAATAAAAATGATCAAAAGCTTGTATAGGCTGTATGCATACATACATAGCTATAAATGTACATCTATAACCAACAGATATTAATTCGAACGCCGTATGATAGAGGCGCTGATTGGAAAGAACGAGTGCGACTTCTATCTATATAACGTACTCTGTGGCCACAGCAACGGGTGGCCGGGTCAGCTAGTATAGATTTATAGTATACAGTAATGTAATTATTGCAGCTGTGAAACAAGACGGACACGGACACAGAGAGAGGCACAACTCGAACCGGCACAATTCGACAGGCGAAGAGGGCGCCACTCCCCGAACCTACGTGCCGACTCAGTTCGAGAACTCCTTGGGGAAATTACAGGTGATTTTAATTGTTCATTTTAATGTGACTAGAAAAGTTTCGAGTATGATGGTGGAGATTCTTAATTCTTTTTGTGTTTAAATAAATAGTTCTTTTTTTACACCCTTGGTAATTTCACAGGCTAACTTACGTGCATTTTTTTATAATATGATCGTGGCAGACAAGCATACAGGCCGTCTGATGGTAAGCGGTCACAGTAAGCTATGGGACGCGTGCAACATATAAAACTGTTTACTATGGTCACTTAATTTATTATTTAACTATACTAATAATGCGATAACAACGAATTAGTGTTGTGTCACATCATGAATCATTACATTATACCCACGATTTTATATTTATATTTTATATCGTACAGGGGAGAAGAGGCTAAAAAAAAAGTATGGTAAAAATATACTTTGCTTACAAAAAAAACTTTGTAAACAATTATATCCGTCATTGACAGTGCAGTAATAAGTAACAAGCTAAGAAGTTGTGTGGTATGTTAAAGAGATGCATGGGAATTAGCATTACTTGAATAATGTAATTGACAGTGCAGTAATAAGTAACAAGGTAAGAAGTTGTGTGGTATGTTAAAGAGATGCATTGAAATTGGCATTACTTGAATAATGTCATTGACAGTGCAGTAATAAGTAACAAGCTAAGAAGTTGTTTGGTATGTTAAAGAGATGCATTGGAATTGGCATTACTTGAATAATGTCATTGACAGTGCAGTAATAAGTAACAAGCTAAGAAGTTGTGTGGTATGTTAAAGAGATGCATTGAAATTGGCATTACTTGAATAATGTCATTGACAGTGCAGTAATAAGTAACAAGCTAAGAAGTTGTGTGGTATGTTAAAGAGATGCATTGAAATTGGCATTACTTGAATAATGTCATTGACAGTGCAGTAATAAGTAACAAGCTAAGAAGTTGTGTGGTATGTTAAAGAGATGCATTGAAATTGGCATTACTTGAATAATGTCATTGACAGTGCAGTAATAAGTAACAAGCTAAGAAGTTGTGTGGTATGTTAAAGAGATGCATTGAAATTGGCATTACTTGAATAATGTCATTGACAGTGCAGTAATAAGTAACAAGCTAAGAAGTTGTGTGGTATGTTAAAGAGATGCATTGAAATTGGCATTACTTGAATAATGTCATTGACAGTGCAGTAATAAGTAACAAGCTAAGAAGTTGTGTGGTATGTTAAAGAGATGCATTGAAATTGGCATTACTTGAATAATGTCATTGACAGTGCAGTAATAAGTAACAAGCTAAGAAGTTGTGTGGTATGTTAAAGAGATGCATTGAAATTGGCATTACTTGAATAATGTCATTGACAGTGCAGTAATAAGTAACAAGCTAAGAAGTTGTGTGGTATGTTAAAGAGATGCATTGAAATTGGCATTACTTGAATAATGTCATTGACAGTGCAGTAATAAGTAACAAGCTAAGAAGTTGTGTGGTATGTTAAAGAGATGCATGGGAATTAGCATTACTTGAATAATGTAATTGACAGTGCAGTAATAAGTAACAAGCTAAGAAGTTGTGTGGTATGTTAAAGAGATGCATGGGAATTAGCATTACTTGAATAATGTAATTGACAGTGCAGTAATAAGTAACAAGCTAAGAAGTTGTGTGGTATGTTAAAGAGATGCATGGGAATTAGCATTACTTGAATAATGTAATTGACAGTGCAGTAATAAGTAACAAGCTAAGAAGTTGTGTGGTATGTTAAAGAGATGCATGGGAATTAGCATTACTTGAATAATGTAATTGACAGTGCAGTAATAAGTAACCAGCTAAGAAGTTGTGTGGTATGTTAAAGAGATGCATGGGAATTAGCATTACTTGAATAATGTAATTGACAGTGCAGTAATAAGTAACAAGCTAAGAAGTTGTGTGGTATGTTAAAGAGATGCATTGGAATTGGCATTACTTGAATAATGTAATTGACAGTGCAGTAATAAGTAACCAGCTAAGAAGTTGTGTGGTATGTTAAAGAGATGCATGGGAATTAGCATTACTTGAATAATGTAATTGACAGTGCAGTAATAAGTAACAAGCTAAGAAGTTGTGTGGTATGTTAAAGAGATGCATTGGAATTGGCATTACTTGAATAATGTCATTGACAGTGCAGTAATAAGTAACAAGCTAAGAAGTTGTGTGGTATGTTAAAGAGATGCATGGGAATTAGCATTATGGTGTTGGGAACTAACATAAAGTATTTTATTTAACAGTGTTTTGGCAACACCGCGTCGGACGCGGAGAGGGGTTGCGGGCTTACATACATCCTTTTTGCTTCTAATTTTTTTGTACTGTGCACTCATATTTTAGTTACATACGAGTTTTAGTCTGCATATGGGATATATAATGGGAATAAGCATTAGTTGAATTATGTCATTGACAGTGCACTCATATATAGCATGCTAAGAAGTTGTTAGGTATGCTAATGCGATCATTACTGTTTCAATCCATGAGGTTCATTTTGTTTGGTGTTGTCAGTGGTCCTTATCCACAATTCAGCCAGTGTCATGTAGCGATTATAGTAATCCAAGTAAAGAAAGATTTCGAATGGTAGATGAATATTATAATTCGAGTTCAATTTTATTACATGAGATGACTCCACTGCATATTATAAAACAAAGTCCGCTGCCACGTCTGTCTGTTCGTGATAAACTCAAAAACTACTAAGAGGATTTTCATGTGGTTTTCACAAGTCGATAAAGTGATTTGTGAGGAAGGTTTAGGTGTAGAATTTGTCAAGGTCTTTTTTTTATTATCAGGGTAAGACAACATCCGCCAGGCCCGGTAGTTACTTATAAGATTGATTTAAGTGGAGAAGGTACGGTGATTTTTCATGCTGGTGGGGGTGAGAAATTTCTTGGGGGAGGATATCGTAGAAGGAAAAACGTAGGTTATGATAACTGAAGAACAAGTGATCTATGTGACCCGTCATCCAGTCCATATTCGCGTATATAGAGTGGTCTCTAATTCTTAATTTAGCTAGATGAAAAGGTACATTTATTTATTCAATTAAAGTAATGAAGTTTGCAATTGACAGTGCGGTAGTGTGACTGCTCCGAGGAAGATCATAGATGTGGAGGTAGTCGGGGCTGAACCAGCTCCCTCGAGGAGTTCAAGGGCGCCGTCCGTAGCGAGCACCACAACCGCTGAGGTATTGTATCGGAGTTCACTTTTTTGTTATTATAGTAGTAAAGTGACGTCACACTCGTAGTATTGCGTTCGAGTGTTATGTAAAGAGAATTTTTGTGATTTCTTATTCCCCTCTCCTCGTTGTCAGCAAGTAGTAAGTAGCAATGTAAGTATTTTATATTAAGTTCTGGTTTCCTTTATTGATTCATGGGCAGCAGATAACACGTATAGATTAGGGTGGATCATTTTCTTTCATTTCAATTTCTTACATTTTCTGGTATAAAAATGGCTGTAAATTCATTAAACATTGGTATCAATTTTTTTCTTATGAGTCAATTCTATTTTTCTTCCTACTTTTGGCGGTTTGCTCGAAAAATTAAGAGAAAATATTTTTTTTTTGCAAAAACTTGTACTTTGACGACTCCTACTGGTGAACCAGTGCGAGTTACACAAAAAAACACAATTCCCCACAAGTTCCGTCAACCCGATTTGCAATATTGTAAAAGCCGAGAAAAATGCGTTAGAAAAATGAAAAAAAAAAGAAGATTTTTTTGTATGCATTTTGAATGCTAAAACTTTAAATTTAAATTGTAAGTACTTAAAATTAAAATTAAGAGCTCAAAGGCGGTGAGATTTTTTTTTTCTATATGTAGATTAATGTTTAGCATGAGCAACGAAAAAAAAAATGTTTGCGGAAATTAACTACCCTTGTATATATATAAGTAGTTAGTAGTCAACGTAGGAATCAACTTATAGTGTTTCGCTACGAGGGCGATGGTAGCGCAGTAGATAATCCATATACCAGCATGCCTTATTGCCAGATATGTTGTAGTCCGGTGAAGCTGTGAAGACCCTGCCGGGTCAAAAGCGTAGTCAGTTCGAGAAAAAAAAAATTGCCAGATATGTCATGAAAAATGAGCAAATTAAAGACATTTTCGAACCAATTGTTCGTTCTTTTTAACCGACTTCAAAAAAAGGAGGAGGTTATCAATTCGACTGTATTTTTTTTTTTTTATATTTGTTACCTCATAGCTTTGGACTGGGTGAAGCGATTTTGATTATTCTTTTTTTATTTGAAAGCTGGTACTTCCCGTGTGGTCCCATTTCAATTTGGTCCAGTTCCGACAACGGCATCCAGTGCAAAACCGTACAAGTTTTAAATTTGCATTAAGTAACACGCGTACACGTGTACACGACAAATAGACGAATAACTCAATATCACGTTAACCGATTTCGATGATTCATTTTTTATTGGAAAGGATGTACTTCAAGGGTAGTTTGATGAGAGTTTGGTTAGGTTCTGATTATGGGATCCGTGACAAAGTAAGAAAACTCTCAAGAAACGAGCCTACTCCTTTCTTAAGGGCCGGCAACGCATCTGTGTTTCCTCTCGTGTCACAATTGTCCATGGGCGGCCGTGATCACTTACCATCAGGTGACCCGTATGTTCGTTTGCCACCAATATTATAAAAAAATTTCTTCAATTCTTAGGAGCCTATTGTGCTTATGTTCGTTGCTGTGTTGCAACATGACGCAAGCATTGTAATTACATTACTTAAGGTGTATTATATGTGAAGCGATGGTAGCCGAGTTGGTGGTAGAAACTATCGCGGATTATTGATAAGGTTGCGTTCGTTAATTATTGTACAACCAATTGAAACCATATCGCATACCATACCGATAGATACCATACCGCAAAAATGCACATATTTTAATATATTTAAGGGGGAACGGAGTTCGCGGGCACTGCTAGTAAAATATATTTATGTGGTACCGACTTCCAGTACATCTCTAGGTAGCACACATATTCATAAGTTTTATTTAATTTGGTTAATTTGATAAACTATTTATTTTCCGCTTTTTAGTGCCTTATGGTTTTTCGATTGATATTGAAGTCGGTTAATACTTTTTTTTTTGAAAATTTACTTTATTCTTGTTTTAAAGCCTTCAACCTAAGCACTAAGCAATGAATAATAAAAAAATTAATGGTCGAAGTTCGCTTACTGGACTAGCACTCGTATAGAGAAGAGAAGAGAAAATGTGTGTTTTATCTTCCAGGTGCCGAGAGAGATGAAAAGAACGAAGCAGTTGCTCCTCGACATTGAAGCCTTATTCCTGATCCTGCTCAGACTTGAGGAACTGAACGATCCACTCGCTATAGCGAACGCTGTCATCCTCAGAGTGAGTATTAGATTATTTGCAGCATCCCAGGTCTGAACATGAATACTCTTCGCTGAGGATGGCGATCTTAGGTCAATTCATCGAACGATTTTCATACATAGAAAAATCGATTATTTTAATCGATATTAAATGTTTAATTTCTTCATCATCTCCGAGGGTGTGAAAAGACATTAACAATATGTCTACAGTTCTAGACAGTAGACTAGTTCTAGATTCACATCAAAATACTCTTTATTCAATTTAGGCCCTGAGAAAGCACTTATGGACGTCCAAGCTACCACCGGTTCGGAAAACAACCCACTCATCTAGAAGAACCGGCAAGGAACTCGATCTGGTCTATCTTTTCATAATAACATTTTTTTTATCAAGCTCTCATTAGCTCCACCTGTATGTATGTATGTAACCGACCCCTTTGAGCTCGAATTTGTCGTACTTTGAACGATCAAATTTAATTCCAACTTTGCACACCTGTCAAAGGTCGATGACAATACAATAATCCGAAAAAAAAAGTTTAAAAAATTAAAAAAATAATTTAAGTAAAAAATGAAAAATAAATAATAGTTTAAAAAAACTAAAAAAAAACACGCTTTCATAAAAAATCCAACTAAAAAACAGAAAATAAAATTAAATAAATAAATAAATTTAATAATTTAATAAAATACTGATATCTGGAGGTCCCGATATTAACAGTGACGCATGTTTTATTTGTATTATTTTTTTATTATTACAACATAATAGACACATAAAGCTACATTCATTTTTAGTGGTTGCACAGACGACGACGAAGCGACAATAAAATGTAACTTGTATACGATTTTTCAAGGTTTGAAACGAAATATGCAGTTTTTAAAGGGAGGGCTGCCACGCTGTGCCATGGAGCGTGCCATGTTAGGCAGCACCTTGAGAGATAGAGTAAAAATTTCTCATATAACAAAAACACTGTAGTACAGGGCATTAATATATGTATTACTAAACTCAAATGACGTTGGCAGGCCACTTGGCCAGATGATGGCAGGCGGAGTAGGTACCTAACCGAGTCGTGGCAGGGAGGGGGCAGATGGGTCTACTGTATAGCATATCTTGTATGCCAAACCGTGACAAGACGGGCACACAGAACAGAAAAGAATAGCATAAAAAGAAGGACGAGATGCTATCACTACATATTATAAGTTAGTCCTCCGCTACATCTGTCTGTCTGTTCGTGTTAAATTCAAACACTACCGACCGGATTTTCATACGCTTGTCATTAATAGATATAATGATTCATGAGCAATGTTTAGATATAGATATATATTAGATATAGATAGATATTAGCTTAAAATATAACGATAATCGTTGGAAGTGTCGGAGAAAGTCAAGCGGCTGGGAGTTTTAGTCGAAAACGCTGCCTAATTAACTCCTGTGAGATATAACAAAACAATTGAGATAATAAACGACGCAGACGAAGTCGCGGGAATTAGCTAGTTTTGCATATATTTATGCTAAATATGCTTATGACCTGCAAGAGAGTTTGTCCATGATGCAGTTATCTACTAATAGATAATTATTTAATTACAGGAAAGGGAAGAGAAACAGAAACAGCTAGAAGCGGCGCAGAAGGAAGCCGACGACGAAGAGGAGGATACGAATCTGTTCTTGAAGAACATAGAATCGGTCCAGAGGAGACCGAAGCAGGATAGTCCGAAGAGTGAAAACATTGATAAGAGACAGGTATGGGTTTTGTCCGTTGTCCTGTCCAGTATTATTGTTGTTATTTTGTCAACAGGTACGGATTAGTGACGTCACAGTGCCTTATAGTGACCACATTACAATCCGAATACAATGGTGAGCACGATCCCATCTAATGTTAAAGAACGATATATTCTACAATAAAAAAACTGCTTTAGACCACGCAACTGAAGTAGATCTTCTATAGCTCTATCTATATGACTGTATATGTATATAAGTATAATATATTAATTTTATAGATATATTAAAATTTATTATGGGTTTTACTAACTATGGGCTATCTTCATTAACGTTATATAACTCCCTCGTCAATATCCGTTCGCGTCACCCAATCACACGTTTTCGTAACGCTCTCGTGACGCATTCACTAGTCAAGCCTGCGTAAAGAAGTTTTACTTCAATGATTAACAAAAAAAACTCACAGACAAGGCTTGTTAAATATATTATTATTATTGTATTATATAGTAAAGATCGTGTTTCGCACTCAAATGCCATTTTTTTTTCATACTCTATGGGTTTTAATGTTTTATTACTTTATGTGTGACAACAATCTCAGCTGATATTAAATGACCATGTGGTCTAACATGGTAAACCTAGAGCGAGCTGGCTTTCAAATGCGTGTGCCTGAAAAGACCAACAGGTGCTTGCCGACAGAATTTTAATTTGAGGGTGGTAGCTAGCAAAGGAGGCCTAGAACGAGCCATACCACCATGCTATGCTTTCATTATAATATTTTTCTTCAATGAGCATCCCAGTTTAAACCAAGCATTCGAGCCTATCTCGACCGAGGCAGTGTCTGAACTGTTAACTAAGCTGTCATCTCTTATCTGTAAAGCTGTCTTCAACTAGATACATACAGGCTGCATATGATGGATTTATCACCACGTATATGGTAGTTATGATACTAAGATAACTATATGTACAGCAGCTGATTCCGGAACATGTCGTTCTGACAAATGTCACTGTTGAGTTGAATGTGGATACCATATCTCATCATTCGATGAGTTCTTACTCTCATGTGGACTTGCTGAAACATACATATTGGTGCTTGTTGAGGATTGATTTTAAAGAATAGGTCCAATGGTTTCCCTTTCTGAGTCACAAAATAAAGCGTTTATCTAGGGTTTGATATTTGATCTGTTCGGTTATTATGAAAGTGTGCTTAAGAAATTGAATTAATTGAGTATGTTGATTTTTTTTTTCTTTTTTTTCTCGAACTGACTACGCTGTTGACCCGGCAGGGTCTTCACAGCTTCACCGGACTACGCATTTCTAGTATACTTAGGATATATAGCTAGTCCAGTGAAATTGTGAAGAACTGTCATGTCAGGCCAATAGTGTTGTGGTAATTTCGAAAAGAAAGCATATAGCTTTCAGTGTTAACACGCGAAACAAAAATTCTATCGTAGCCATGATACATCTGTATTCTCACCAAGCACAGTTGTGTATGCACACCAAAGAACTTTTTTTTTTTTCGAACTGACTATGCTATTGACCAAGCAAGGTCTTAACAGCTTCACCGGACTACTAAGGCGAGCGCTTAAGGCACTCAGCCGATTTTATTTTGACAACTAGCTCAAGGGTGCGCGGCACGCCTCGGCTTTGGCTGTTGCTTGATACATGCAATTCGCGACCTATGTGAGCTAAGCTAACTATTCATACATATATGAGTTGTTGAAACATATATGTGTACCAAGCATACATACCTCAGTAACTCTTATATATATTTTGTATCAGATAATATTCTAAACTATTTCAGTTTGATAAGGGAAAAAAGATAAAACCCTTCCAATTGCATGTGTAAGCGTGTATGCGTGCACGTGTGTGGAGGTGATATGTGTAATGTTGTCGCAGTGATGTAAGATTTTGTGTCACTGTATCGCGCGAGCAGCGTACTCAAGGGCTCCACGCCGAGGGAACGGACCTAGGCTTGAGCAGCTGCCGAGGGGGGCCTAGTCTGGTGTGCGGGAGCGAAATTTATCCCTAGGTCACACACACCAAAGAACATCTGTATGCTAAAATATAGTTAACATTATATTATATCACAACCAGCTCACAACATACTTAATATAGAAGTCGATTTATTTATTATTTCGTCAGGTGGTGAACCTAACGATGCTACAGAAACCGGCACCGGTGAAGAACCTTCTAGACGAGGATAAAGACGAGCTTGTGAATAAGATGTTCTCCGGCCTCCTGCATGGAGACAGACTCGGACAGATATTGACTGTCAGGAAAGGAAGGGTGAGCTTTCCCCATCACTATTTAATATGTGCATATATGTCTAATTGCATGGGAATGGAGTATAAAAGTGAATGGAGATATTCATAATGTTCTATTGATTTGTAATGGATTATGTGAAGTGAAGATAGCGTGATGATGATGATTGTGCAGTCTTTTTACATAAATGACTTAAAAAAAAATATTGTGGTATGTGGTATCCTCAGAGCCTGGTGTCGAGGTTCCTATCTCGAGCTGGTTCGTCCCACGGCAGGCTGCGGAGCCTGTGGGCTCGGATATTGCGTGCCCTCCCCTCTGCGGCACGGCGTGATGATGGATCCCTTGTTACCCTCGCCCCGCACTACTCCAAGTAAGCTCTTCTATACTTTCTTATGAACTAACTAACAACCTACTCAAACGAGGCATCAAGAGACACTGTCTTTGCTATTTAACACCGACAGTCACCGTTATTTATGGACTGTAACTGTACTTTCCATCAGATACTGTGCAGTCATTTTGCTGAACTAATATACAAAAATATGGTTGCCATAACGAAGTAAAGGATTTAGATACCTTTTTTTAGTGGTATCATATTTAAAGCGGATCAAAGTTATAGAAGGTACGTAACAAACTTTACACAAACAACTTGCTTTGGCTACAGAAAGCCAAAAATGCGTATAATTCTTGAACTAGAAGAGATGTAACATGCGAGAGAATGAGATAGAATACATTATACAATGTTTGTCGTACTCACAGTCCGTGGTATATTGCAGTAATTAACACTTCTTCTGGACTGAGTACTGTACGTATGTGTGTCTGTACGTGCGTGTGTGACGTATATCATTTACTTGCTTCTGTCCACGACTTCGTCCGCGTGGAATAGTTACTTTGGGCTAACGCTAAAACGCAGCGGAAGCTCTCAAGAGGAAAAAACACCCGATTATAAAACATTCTTCATTGGTGCTCCCCTCCTATTGGCCATAGCGTGATGGTATATAGCCTATAACCTTCCTCGATAAATAAGCTATTTAACACAGAAATAATATTTCACATTGGACCTGTAGTTCCTGAGTACCCTACAACGTCACAAACTTTACCTCTTTATAATATTAGTATAGATTTACTTTGCTTTGACGAAGAAAATGAAATCGAATTTGTCACTCTACAGTATGATTATATAATGAAATAAAATGACGGCTAAACAATTGTACATCGGTCTGTCAATTTTGTCAATATTATTGAAGATTTCTGTATTATTTCTGTCTCATGCACCCGCTCTTCAGACATTTTCTCTCATACAAACCTTGTTCTAACGATTACAAATACAACAATAAAAGAATTAGCCAAATAAATCCTGACGTTCTCAAGTGTATGCGCCTACGTACCTTCGGCAATTTTTTATTTATTTATCTGTACATTAAAATTTAAAAATATATGGACGCTTTTGACATAAAATCCCGTTTAATTACTACTGTGATACGCTGTTTTTTAATTTGGCATGCAATATATTGTTATTTGGTCCTTCCAGTTACATCCAGAAGACGTCGGGCTGGTCAGCTGTTTTAGAATCCTGCGGAATGCTGTCGGAAGCTTTGGACCCTGCGAGGACACCTCATGCCCTGACCACAGCCGTAAGTTGCTGTTGTCTTTTCTATGCAGTTAAAAGAAATATACATTATCTTATATCTCAAATTGGATCGAATTATACATAAAGTCTTTGCCAATCTTTATGGCCACTCCGAAATACACGTAAGTTATTGTTTTTGCATAATAGAGTTTAATAAAGAAAAATGTTAATTTAAAATTATCATTTATTTACCCTTAAGTTGTCTCGATGTTTTACATACAATATAACACGTATTTATGCGTACATTTGTGACTTGCACACTTATACTCGCAGCGGACAAAAAGTTTGGCGAGGACTATAAATGCCAATGTTTCAAGAAGATATTAGTTTCCGAGGTCATTGAGGACAAAACAATTAATTTTTATATATATCTAGAATATGTCTATGTGTATGTCTCGTTGTTTCAGTTCACGTTGAGTGCCGTATGCGCTCTCATAGAGAAAGCCTGCACGTTGGTGAACACGCCGGAGACGACATCGAACGAGCGTCAGTGGCACAAGTTCCTGAAGAACCTAGCGAGGGCGCTGAAGAACGCCACCACGGTCAGCGTGTCGAGGCCGCTGAAAGCGCTGCCCGAAGCGAGACTCGTACACCACGTGAAGTACCTCGAGTCGAGGGGCACCGTCGAGATCCTGCAGCGAGGTAAAAGCGCTGATTTCGCTGACTTAACAAAGACCGATATACTCGAGCTGCTCGTTAAGCACCTCTGCTGATATCCGCGTACCGGTTCAGTTACAGTGGCATCTCGTTACGATAATATTTGATTTGTTATATAATCTGTGTGATTTATTAAAGTTTAGTCGTCACAGGTTATATTTGATATCGATACCGCGCTACACGAATGTCTCGTTCGTTACTTCCGGTTGGTAGTCTGTCGAGCGATATGAGTGACATGTCACGTTTGACATTTAAATGTCAGATTTGACGTTCGTGACAGATTTGACGTTTATGACAGATTTGACAGGTACGATGAGCGCAGATACAATAAAACCGAATAATCGGGAGTACGTAAATAATGTTGACAATTTTATATATTGTGAAAAAAAAAACGGAGAAACGATATGAATTTTATTTGGATGATAATTGTGTTTTTTTTTCTTATATAGGTGATCACTGTTGCAATAATTTATGGCAGGCGTATGATTTTGATAGTCCCTCTTAGCAGTGGAGGTCGAATGATAATAATAGGCTTGTATATTTTTTTTTTATAATTATCACGCGGTAACGAGGAAAATTAAAATCTATCAAATCTTGTATAGTTGTGGTTCTAGAATGTTCTTCATAGATTAAACATACACGTGCAGTCGGTAGCCTTTTTTGATGTTGGTAAAAAAACGTAAACACTGCCTTTTTATTGGTGGTTTATTCGATTTGGTGTATTTAATTCAAAACGTTTTTTTTTTCTAAATATACATGTGAATAACTTTGTATTTTAATGCTTAACAGATCGCTAGAGAATACTCTCTAGAAAGTAGACGGGTTTTTTTTTTAATATTCGAACATGGCTTGAATAACTCGGTACGGTTCTGGTGCGACTGTCGCGCGACAGTTGCCCGATTTGTGGGGCAACTATCGCACCACTTGTTGTGCAACAATCGCGCGTTTTGTAAGGCGACAATAGCGCCACTCGTAGCGCGACGTATTGCGTTCAGCTCGATTGAAAGATAGATTTGTAAAAAAAAATCATTCATTTTAATCATGTAAATAATAAGTGTAGAAATAAAACATTTTTATTCATGTGGAATATTAGCTTTATAATTATTATAAAATAAAAAAAAATATTATATATAAATAATGTAAAAAAAAACAATCTAGCTTTTGTTTTTTTTTAAATAAACCTTTTATTTCACAAAGCACACATGATTTATATAAATCCATTTGAATTATGGAAGAATATATGTTTTGGAAATCCATAAAATAATTCGTGGATATTTTTTACTATTAAAATATATTAGAATTATAACTTTTTTATTATTATTATTATTAATTAATATACACGTGTTTTTTTTTCTCAAACTGAGGATTGAATTTTTTCGCGTCTCTGTGTATTTAAATATTTTTTTTATCATTTAAGAAGGGAAAAAATGTCTGTGATCTGCGTAAAACGAGACTACATTTGCTTTGAAATCGTCATGTGTTTTTAATCTGTGAATTTAAAAAAAAATTCAATCCTCAGCCAACGGCGACAGACAAAATCACATTGGAACATTTGTTTAAATTTGATGTGAATTTGGTGTTTATTTTAAGTATTGTAAATTGAATCGTCGTATGTAAAAAGGACGGGGTTATTGTTAGAAATGTGGTCACATATGGTCGTGCATGTTTTTTTTTATTTACCGATCTTTTTGCTAAAAAAGACCCGTATCTCCAATACCACTCCCAAAAGACTATAGAAGGCGCTGTCGAATTTAAAGTGTACGTATACCAGGTGTTAGGTTAGTCGCTTACACTATTCTAAGAGATGATAGTTCGTGGTCACATTTAACATATAAAATAATAATATCAAAACAAATATTAATAAACAACAAAGAGAACCTTAGTTAAAGTTTGTTCTAAGACTTTCAAAAAGTATAAACATAAACTTAGGTGCAATGACCGGTGCCGAAAGCTGCAAGGGGCGACCCTTAGTTAATAACCTTCGATAATAAAACGGACAATAAGCCCTTTTGTTTTGTTCATGCTGTTCTCAATTTCACTTTACCCAACTGTCATTGACACTGTATTTTTAATGTGTAATTTTTTTATTTGTCTATATAATTAGGTCAGATATTAAGCACCTACTTTTTTAATTGACTTACAACGAGAATCGAATGCAGAGTATACTCCATAAATATTGCTACTGTCGTAAACTTTCAGCATGTATAGCAGAGTTCCAGAAAGTTCTTCGACATTAGATAAGGCATATCAAAATAGCTGCCAGATATAGAGTATTGTGTGTATTTATTAAGAGGAAAATCTATCTGGTATTTTAATCATCTTCAGCTTGTAAGAGACCCACTGTAGGGTCACAGGCCTCTTCCCAAAGGAATGTGTGGGCATAATCACCACAACCTATTATTAGCCGTTTCAAAATCTGAGAAATCCACAGTTCTATATTGTTCCCACATACTTCAAGAACGTTACTCAGGTTCAGGTTTCCTCAGGATTTATTCCTTCACTGTCAGCCGATACTGTTACCAATTTAACATATATTTAAAATAATCGAACCTGCGGACATCGGATTGATATTCCACCGTTCAAACCACTAGGTCACCATGACTGGTATTTGAATGATATGTTAAAATTGCAAACTATTGCTGTCGCATTCTACTTGAGCTGTCAAATAAATAGCGAATCAGAAGAAATTGCATTCTTATTCCTCTGTTTCTTATCCAAAACTGGATCAATTTTATTTCCTTCTAAATGAGTACAATAATAGATTTAGCAGTGTCTATGTTTTTTCATTTAACCCCTGTGTTGATTTTCTAAGACACAGATCTCAAAATGGCGGATCATCTTTTTACTTTCACGACATTTTAAAATTTCACGATTTACTAAAAAAGCAGATTTAAAAAAATACAACTTACATAAAACTATGATTGAACTACGATGAAATACATAATTTGTTTCAAAGTTTTGTAATAAATCAGTTTTTTTTTTTAAATTTATACTGCCAACATTATGTTGACCTGTGCCTCATGTGGTATGTCTCTACATTTGTTTGTATATAGCCTTTACGGTGTTATTACAAAAAGGTTAAATACTTTTTGAACCCTGGCTTTAAAAAAGTCTCATATTAAATGCACCGCGGTCTCTGAATGTTCGCCATCTTGCTCTTTTGCCTCGCTCTGGTTACGTCAGGTTAGACTTGCGAAAAAGGATAACGCGAACTTGCCTCGGGCGAGCGCGGTGCATTTATTAGGAAACTTTTTAAACCAAGTATTTAATACGTATTTAACTTTTTTGTAATAACACGGTTGTGGTTTTGGATAGTCCAAGAGTTAATTATATTCGACAAATTGTTGGGAAGTTAAATTGTACTTTAGAAGACTCCTAGGTCTTATAATATTTAATGCATGAAGAAAACAACGTAGGAACATGGTATAGAAATGTATGTAGAATAGTATGAAGATATTTACTACAGTTCAATTGTCCAGGGTTAAGCAAAATATGTGTCTATCGAATAATCTCTGGCTGCATTTCCTTTGTGTTTCTAGAATGATCTAATGTGACGATAAACCATTTATAGAATAACCGTGTATATTTTATTTAATATATTGGCTAGGAAAGAATTTCTACAATAATTATTGTTTGATTTTACATCGATATATTATATCGATAAGAGAATCTATCGATGTTACGATTTTAAATTGATTTGTAAATATATTTGCGATACTGAAAACTGATATATGGATCCTTTAACCCTAAAATGCGTATCGGAAATTATTCAAATGATTTTTAAGATAAGAATGAAGTTTGAAGAGTAATTTAAAAAAATAATAATACGTGAACATGCATTTAAGGGTTTAAGGATATATAGGTGGTTTTTTAAATTATATATTATTGTACAGTGTAAAATAATTCGGAATATTATCTTTTTTAAACATTTTGACAGTTCGATGCTCAACGCTCGATACGGTACGACTCTATTATATATAACTAGCGATTTCTCGCTGCTTCACTCACATTTTCAATGCAGTAATCGTAGTTGTCCCTTTATATCTTATATATGTAAAAAGGTAACTTACTAACTGAAAAATTACGATTTTCATATAAACTTTCATTACCTTTTCTCACCATCGTAGGGGTTGGATTTTCAAAAATCCTTCTTTAGTATTTACCTACAGTGTAAAAATAATACGTGTGCAATTTTCACAGCCCTAGCCTAGCTCCAGGAGTTTTGGCTGGGTGTTCATGTTAGTCAGTTAGACTTTTACATATATAGTAAAGTCTTGTCAAATGAATCGTGCCCGACCATATGTTACCAGGTCTATTAGTATAGACGCGTTGTTGATATATGAGTAATTATATTTAAAAATGAGCTAAGTGCAGTTTTAGCCGTTCCTGATATTTCAAGATCTTTAAACTTTGTACATGTGAATTATGAAAATTATTAAAAAGAAAAAACTAAAAATCTTATGGACGGAAAAATTTGAGCTTCGTTCTCGCTGTGTAAAAACTGGAAATGTAAAAAAAATGAAAATTGGATTTAGCTCACTTCTAAATGTAAAGATACATATATATGTATAAGAGTTCTCACGAATCCTCTTTTTAGGTTATCGGTTATTTTAATTAACAAGAATTATCGACTTCATCGAGTCCGTTCTCGTCTCTGATATAATTTTTTTTTATACTTTGGAAAATATGTCGCCACATATCGTTTCAGTTTATTAAATCGATTTCTATATTATGGTTGTTTTTTTTACAACGAGAGTTGCTTATTTTACACGGTGGTAGAGCTACGCTGAAGCTATTACTGGTTTCAGCATGATTGTCGGTTCGCACACAGGACACCGACGTGAAGGAACAGTGCTTGCATTGTTGCGTTTCTTTCGGTCAGTGAGAGCGACGGATAACCCTCCTCCCCTCAACCTCCTCCCTTCCCCACTCCCCCTTCTCCCAAACACAGGCTGGCAACGCACTTGCGACTCCCCTGGTGTTGCTAGTGTCCATGTACGGTGGTGATCACTTAACATCAGGTGACCCATCTGTTCGTTTGCCTCCTATGATATAAAAAAGTATCTTGTGATTATTTCAATGTTCTAACAAAATTTATAAGATTTTACGCCACAAAATTAATTTAGTACACTGCTTTGTACATTATATATAACTATAAATCTATGTACTACTATATCACTATATATCATAAAACTCAAAAACTACGGAACGAGTTTTCATGCAGTTTTCACCAGTGGATTAAGTGATTCATGAGGAAGGCGTAGGTACGTAATTAGTTAAGGTTTTATTATATTATCAGGGCCGGGCAAAGTCCGCCGGTTCCGCTAGTCTAACTATATTGTTAGCAGACGACTGTATCAGAATTATCCGTACTATTGACCTGACACGCCATTGGTCTAACTTATAGGCCGATCTCAACGCCATTGGTCGAACTTATCGGCTGGTCTAGGCTGATCGTACATTAGTGGAAAGGTAGTCGGTCGAGTCATTGAGGACATTCATGCTCGATCGTTTCTCTGGAAGGTTATATTGCGTGATTGTTGTTGTATTGCTAGAGTTCTTTCCAATTTACATTGTTATTTGTATTTCTCTGGGTTTTTATGATTTATTGTGTTACTTGAGTTATTTAAATGTTAATGTGATATTTTGTGTTGAGATATGTAATTGTGTTATTTTTTTTTTTTATATAAATCCGTTTCTGTTATCTAAAAATATATATGTGGTTCCGCGATCAAATCTTTTCACGCACTTAACAAAAAACAGCGTCATTTGACGGAATCACAATTAAGTGTACTTATTTGCAACATAACTTTGCATGTATAATTTTCTAAATTCGAAGTGATATATTTATATCTACTAGCGTCTGGCTGCGACTTTGTCCTACATACTACTACATCATACTACATCGTAGTTCGATTGCACAAGTCATAGCAGTAACATCTTTTGCCCAGCAGCATGACCCTTGCGGACGAAACATTCTCTTCTGGTACCGATATCTGTGACGCCTTTTCCGACTTCTTCCGTTCTAATTTTGTCAATGCTCCACTTAATACAGCAACCATTTCTGCATCATCCCAACCTATATGTAATATTTCTAAAGTATATGTCGATGTTTCTGAAGTAAAGAAACTACTTCAAGGTATTGACCCATCGAAATCTGACGGTCCAGATTACTTACCTGGAATTCTTTTATTGAAATGTGCTGATACTATATCGGTACCCATTAGTATTTTATTCAGTAAATCTCTCCATGCAGGTATAATGCCAGATTTATGGAAAAAGGCCTTCATTACACCAGTTTACAAGAAAGGGGCCAAGACGGATATATCTAATTACCGTCCAATCTCAAAGCTCTGCATCATATCTAAAGTTTTTGAGAAAATTATATATAATCAGGTCTACCCGGCGTTAAAGCAATCATTCAGCCCCAGCCAGCATGGCTTTCTTAGAGGACGTTCGACTGTTTCCAACCTTACACTTTTCAATGATTTTTTAACTGAAACGATGCATAAAGGAGCTCAAGCTGACGTAATTTACACAGACTTTTGCAAAGCCTTTGACCGTATACGTCATGACATCCTTCTTAAGAAGCTTTATAACATTGGTATCAATGGTGATTTGTTGAGATGGATTTCATCTTATATTGATAAGCGACGCGAAACACGAAGTACACAAACACTGCGATACGGCGCGCGAGACCGACTCGATGCGAGCGAAGCACGGACACTACTAAGTCGAGCGCGGTCGACACGAAAACGAACGAGATAGCACGAGCGCGAGAGCGAGTCAGCGGGTCGGACGGACGAACGGAGAGCGCCCATCGAAATGTAGTGTTATGACCTTCACGCGTAAGCGGAATCCGATACATTTTAAATATGTCTTGAAATGTAAACATGTGCAGAGGAGTGATACAGTACGAGACCTTGGAGTGCTACACGATACAAAGCTATTATTCGACCAGCACATTAACTCAATTATATCGAAAGCTATGAAAGCCCTTGGATTTCTAATGAGATGCTCTCGTGATTTTCACCAAGTGAAAACTTTAAAAATATTATACTGTACCCTTGTTCGGAGTCACTTGGAGTATGCCTCTCAAATCTGGAATCCCTTGTACGATACATATATTTCTAGAATTGAAAATATCCAAAAAAAGTTTTTACGGTTTCTGTGTTATTGTATGCATGAAAGATATGATTCCAAATCCTATGAGCAGCATTGTAAATTGCACCATTTACTACCCCTGGATAAACGACGTATGATTGCAGACATTTTTCTTTTTAAAAATTGCCCAAAATAAGGTCGATTGTCCAGATCTTCTCTCAAAAATCTATTTAAGGGCTTCGTCTACTGTTCTTCGACATAGCTCGTTGATATGTTGATATGCCTCATTCTAATACCAATTATAGAAAGAATAGTTATTTTTTGCGAAGTAGTTATAATTACAATAAACTTAATAAAGAATTTAATTTAGATCTTTTTAATACTCCAATTAATGCAGCAAAACAGGCGCTCATCAATCATTTGAGCAGGTTGCGTAATATGTAACTTTCCACTGTTTTTTTATTTTTAATCAGCACTTTAACATTTTTTATTTTTGTAATCATATCAATATCTATTAGTGAATATCTATAATTAGCTTTAAGTTGACATTGAATGATGTATGAAAAGCTGTTGATATTCCTTCGAATAAATAAATAAAATAAATAAATCTTAGTTCGATTGCACAAGGCATCACAGTAACATCGAGTAGTCTGCTTGTACATCTCACTGAGATAATATTGAATAATAACATCGAGCAGTTTTCACTGATCGTCATTAGTACTGCTCTGTTGGCTCGGGGACGCGGTCATTATACGAGAACCACGGTGTTTTCCTGCGACCACCGCGACCTCCGCTTCAAAATCTACCACCTTCATCGACTGGCTCGTGCATTATTGCACATCATAGTCGGTGCACCTTCAAGACATCACCGGCATCCGACTGTCGCCACCGAGGCGCTACCGGCGCTCTCGCTACCACCTTCGAGAGTTCTACGCCCGCCCACCGCCGGGGAACGTCCCCTCGCCTCACGTCTCACCTCATCTCCACCTCACCCCGCCTAACCGCGGGCCGGTGACGTATGAGGGCAAGAGGTGTCGCTATATTGACAGGCGGCGGTCCAATAACCAGTTTGTTACAGTTTCTAGTGTTTTGATTGTGCCGCTTTTTTACGAAATCTAGTTTTTCAAGGTTCTTACGGTTCTTCTCATTGGTGCTCCAATTCTATTGGTCTTATATATAGGATGGATTATAGGTATATAGTCCTCCTCCTATAGTTTTCCTCGATAAATGAGCTATCGGATTTTTTCAAATCGGACCAGTAGTTCCTGAGATTAGCACGTTCAAGCAAACAAACTCTTCAGCTCTATTATATTTGTATAGTTTTACAGTAAAAAGTATAATATATTTATTTACTGAATACATTTATTATTTATTTATAATAATTATAAACACCCTAAAAGACATAAACTTCACCATAATATTGTGTGAAATAATCGAATGCAATGTTCATGAACCACCAAGACATCAGTCCGTAGAAAACGACCTGCGTTGACTTATCTAGTAGGACCATTCTGGAAAAGAAAATAGTCTTCTTTAGGTGAAATCCATTTTAAATGTATTAAAATCCAGTGTCACGACGTTTGTTCCTCAAAACTACTCAACCGACCTTCGTGAAAGTTGGCATTTATATAAAATTTGGTCCAAATTGAGATATGATTTATATTTCTACTAGCGGGCCCGGCAGACGTTGTCCTGCCCTGATTATATAAAAATCCTGGATAAATTACATACCAAAACGTTCCTCGTGAATCACTTTATCCACCGGTGAAAACCACATAAAGATCCGTTCAGTAGTTTTTGAGTTTATGGCGAACAGACAGACGAGGTAGGAGACTTTGTTTTATACTATGTAATGATTAATAGCCTCAATGTTTTTGGAACGACGTTCCGTACGGCAGGCTTGGAGGAGATAGGGATTTTGCTGCGCGACCGAACTGAAAAAAAGTGATAGTAAAACCGTAAGAAAAAGAGCGTGGAATAAAACCGTTAAATGAGACGTGCGCAGGCGCGACAGTCGTATACACAAGCGAGTAGTGTATAATACCTTTCTCTTTCTCCTTCTTTCTTTCGAATTCTCGGTGAAATTAATCGTTGAATTAATTTAATTAATCGGTGTATTATAATTATAGTCATATCATAATCACATTTTTTTCAGTTCGGTCGCGCAGCAAAATCCCTGTCTCCTCCCCAAGCCTGCCGTAAGGAACTTCGTTCCAAAAATACTTTCTCATTTTATTGTGCATATTTCAATGTGGTCAATTACCGTTTATAATGCACTTTTGCTTTTTCACTATCCTCTTCAGACTCCTTCAGCAGATACTTCTTGCCTCCTATACAAGAATTGGTAAAATATTCCAAAACATCTATATTCTCTATGTCATAATAGAAGGTATCTCTGTCCTCGTCGCGTATTATTGATCTGAGAGCGATGAAATTTTTATTGTCGAACGTCCATTGATTCGTTATATAGTAGCGTAGAGCGGAGTTCGCGATATATATGCGCCGTTGTACTTTGATTAACCTGAAATCGTTATCAAAATTTAGAGTACTTTATTCGTTTTAGGCACTGAAAAAGCGTTTATTAAAGTCAAAACTACGAACGGTTCGGACAAACAACTCTCTCATCGAGAAGAAAAACAAACTTGATCGGGCTTATTTTTTTTAAGTTAATACTTCTTTACGCGTATCGAGCGGTATTTTTGGCAGGAGATAAATTATATTTTCGCGTCATGACGTCAAGCGTGTAGGTTATTTGTCCGAACCGGTGGTACTAGCTTTGACGTTCATAAGCGCCTTATCAGGGCCCTATTAAGCGCATATTATTAGCGTGTCTATGAAAATCTTTAATTCACAATAGTATATTAAAATGTTTTAACTTACATCGGCTTTTTACCCAAAATCCATAAGATCGTATCAACCAATACAGCTGGCAGGAGATGTTGCATCAAAACCTGGAATTATGATTATTTTGAGCAAAACCAAATCGCTTGAAACGCTACAACTATTTTTAATGTAAAAACTTCTTTAGGAGCGTTGAGTGGTATTTTTTGGCAGGAGATACATTTATAATTTCGCGTCATGACATGCTAGTAAGCATGACCTACAGTATTGTGCTTGCGCGGCTTGGGTCAGACTGGCGACACGTAGTATAGGTGCCTGTGTACATGTAATATTAATATTTTGCAGCGCATTATACGATTTATTGATTGATAGACTTTATAAAAATGTATATAATTATTGCTCCGAGTGCCGATAGATATGAAAACCGCACTAATGTTAATAATTACAGTAATGAAATCCTGAAATTTAAATATTGTCATTCACACTATAATTAATATGAAAATTCAAAAGGGAACACATTTATTTCATTGTTTTGTGTTTACGCTTCTGACGTTTTGACGTCGCAGTGGTATTTGCCAGTGTAAATATTTAATTATGGATTATTTGGCGAGACTATAGTCTTGGATACTCGTACAATAGTTTTTATTTATTGTTCTTTTGTTTTTTGTTCGAATTTTTCTTTGGGATAATCCTAAATAGGTTCCAAATAATAGGTCTTTACCTATGAAATTAGCGTTCTGCAGTACTGGCCATTTCAAATCAAAATAATTTTTATTTGGCTAAGAATTCTAATTTCAAATTAATTTTATTTTAAAAACAATTCTTTTTCCAAAGTAGTCATTTGTTTATTGATTAGTGTTACATTTTCATCGCATGAAATGTTTGTCATCATGTATTTTTTGTCATCATGGATACGTTAAAAATTCGAGTAATTATGGAATATGAATAACGTCGTGGCAGCAACGCGGCACAAGCGACACGCAACATCAACGACGTTTACGGAGCTAACACTACAAACCAACACACCACCTGTTATTGGTTTGCTCGCTTCCGTTCTGGGAATTTCGACCTGAAAAATGAACCTCGCGGTAGTCCGAAGACTTTGGTCGACAATGACGAATTAAAGGAGATTGTGGAAGCTGATGATACACAATCTACGGCTGAATTAGCAGCAGCTTTCGACGTTAGCGTCAAACAATATTGGTTTATTTGCGTCAAATTGGCAAGGTAAAAAAGCTTGAGAAATGGGTACCGCACGAACTCAATGATCGCCATCGCGAAGTACGCGTCGAGACGTGACTTGCACTGCTCAACAGACACACAAATGAAGGAATTTTGAACCGCATTGTTACCTGCGATGAAATATGGATTCTGTTTGATAACCGCAAGCACTCAGCAAGTTGGTTGGGTCCTGGTTCAGTACCTAAACAATGCCCTAAACGAAAACTTACCCCTAGAAAAGTGATGGTCACTGTTTGGTGGTCTAGCGCCGGTGTGATTCATCACAGCTTCTTACCAAACAGGGTGAGCATCACTGCAGATGTGTATTGTGAATAACTGAACAGAATGATGGAGAAGCTGGCACATCTCCAACCAGCATTGGTCAATCGCTCGTCTCCGCCTCGTCTCCGCTGCTCCTGCATGACAACGTGCGACCTCATACTGCACAGCAGACAGTCTCCAAGTTGCAAGAACTGGGGTTGGGAGTTCTCCGTCATCCGCCCTATTCACTAGACCTTGCGCCTACAGACTACTACTTTTTCCAGAATTTGGATAACTCCTTGGCGGGAAAAAAAATCAATACCCGAGAGGCAGTACAAAATGCCTTTGAAGAATTTGTTGCCTCCCGTCCAGCTGATTTATTTAAGAAGGGCATCAATAAACTTCGACTGCGTTGGCAAAGATACATTGATTGCATGGGTGATTACTTCGATTGATACAAATAAAAAATAAATGAAAAAAAATCGTTTAAATTTTTCACAAAAAACGGCAATTTCATAGGTAAAGACCTAATATATAATAAAAATATTGCAGCCCTTAATTTTAAAAATAACCCATGTCCATGTCCATGTCATGCTCTTGCCTTCCCACTCCCCACCTCCCCGCGCATACCTAAGGCGTGGTATAGCGGTTGCGGTCAGACTAAAGATAAAATCGTTGCGGCCTACTTCGCTACGTGGCATGACGGTATATATATGACAATGTCATACAAACCCTTATGTAATATATGGTCTCAGAAGTGGTCACAGAACCTCCTATATTCCAGAGCATTCCATTTGGTGGAACAGTAGATCCAACGGTTTTCGCCATGCTCATTAGTTCTTGTATGTCTATACTGTTCAAGTTACCAGCGCAGCAATTGTATACTTGAACGTCATCATTCGGTTCCAGTCTGGAATTGTAATATTTTATGATTTCATCAGTCTGTAAGAAACCCACTACAGGGTCATAGGCTTCTTCTCGAAGGAAGGTGAGGGAATAATCACTGTGACAGCCCACGACGTATTGGCGATTTTAAACTCTGAGAAATCCACATTACTATGTTTTCCCAAATACAGTAGTACTACAAGAACATTTCTCAGGTTCAGGTTTCCTCATGTTTCCCCTAAGTGTTAGTCGATAGTGTTACCAATTTAAATTAGTAACTGTGCCGTAAGAAATACGCTTTTGCTTTTCATATTGTCAATGTTAATTATTGTTATTTATTAAGTTTCACCAGTCTCGAACAGATGGCGCTTTAAATTAGTTTGTTGACAGAAAATAGATGGTGCCACATTTTAATTTTCGTAATTTTAGTTTAACATGTAATGAGCCACAGAAACGCGTGGACCAGTCAGCTAGTCTTCACTACATAGTATAAAACAAAGTCGCTTTCTCTGTCCCTATATCCCTATGTATGCTTAAATCTTTAAAACTACACAGGTGGGTCACCTGATGTTAAGTGATCATCACCGTCCATTAACACTTGCGACACCAGAAGAGTCTGCAACTGATGGTAAAGTTGGCGATTCAATTGTAGTTGGATAACATTACGGGATGTTATGTTGCAACTGTTAGACCGCAGAACAGAAGTTCGTTACGCTGTTGACAGGTGTCAGGGTAGAAGATTCTGGTATGATAGAATCTTATGATAGAATTCCGCTTTGCTAACCACTCAGAAGAAATTAATGGAAGATTATGGTTCCCTACAAAGTCCATAGCTTGAACTGGCCGTTCATAACTGCCTCAAGCTGTCCGTGTATTTACTCTTTACACAAAACATACTTCCCAGTCCACATCCACCTGGTGCAGATAGAACTACTGTACTAAGTACCTTTAGTACAAAGAATTTCAAGGAACTTACTTCTTGGTACCACGTATCCATCCTGTAGCGATAATGTTCTTCACGCAGGTGTCCACTGGGATGTAGTCAGAGACGATATCCGGTTTCGTGTGTAATGTCCTCATTATACCTGATCAAGGTTATTATATTGTATTTGATATATATTTATATTAGCCCGCGACTACGGCAGCGTGAAATTTCAATTATAAAAACAGTGTTTAATAAAGTCTTAGGATTGTACTGTGTATTGAAATCAGATTTCAGATCTCTTGCGTAAATATCTTCACTTTTGTGTTTTCTTATAAGTAAGGTATACATATATACGAATGTGTTTGTTATATAAGTAAAAACATGTCGTATTTGTAATACCGGTATATGAAATGTTATCACACCAAATTTCGTCGAAATCCATCTAGTAGTTTTTGCGGGAATCCCGTACAAGCGGCAGACAGACGAAAATTAAAGAAACCATGGAAATATGTTCTGTCATTGATTCTAAGCCCCACCAGAGTATTTATTCTTTAAAATATTTAGTGTACAGATTTCGTCCCGTTATTATTATTATTATGTTAATAGATGTACTTTTGAAGGTGGTAGGTAATGGCTCGGTTCGCCCGTGGTAGTACCACCCGACACACAGAAACATCGACGTGAAGTAACAGTGCTTCCATTGTTGCGTTTCGTTCGGTCAGTCAGAGCGCCGGAGGACCACCTCCTTTCCCTCCCCCTCCCCTAAACACAGGCTGGCAACGCACTTGCGACTCCCCTGGTGTTGCTAGAGTCTATAGACGGTGCTGATTACATAACATCAGGTGACCCACTTGTTCGTTTGCCTCCTTTTGACATAAAAGAAAAGACAATCAGTCTATTACACTATCGCCGCACTTACAAATCTGTAGTTACAGTTCGTTTGTACATATGTTATAGTTCTTCGTTTTGTTTCTATTCGCTCCGATGTTCAGAATAGAACTATCTTTGCTTGTTTTTCGAACTGTCTATGCTATTAGCCTGACACGCCTTTACAGCTTCACCGTACTACTAAGGCGAGTGCTTAAGGCACTCAGCCGACTTTATTTAACAACCAGCTCAGGGTGCACGACTCATTTCGGATCAGGCTGTTGCCTATATACAACAATGCGAATTTAACTAAGGTAAGCTATATATATATATATATATTTATAGAAGCACTGCAAAATGACTGCTCTATGCCTGATGGTAAGCGCAGTACAATCCATAAACAATGGCGAACACCGAGTGAGACACTATCCACCGCCGGTCGCCGCTGTCATGCCGGCCTGCGAAAAGCTGGATATGCACAGGCTGATCCCGAAACGCGATCCGCAGAAGCGAATCACTATGACTGGTTTTTTCGCCATATACGTGGTGGTTGCGACCCAGTTAGGCTGTAAAAGCCTACCACCCCGCTTTCGCCATTGCCTCGTTCGTTATTACATTGATGTTTTTCAAATAATGAACAATTTCTGTTGAATATATATGTAAATAAGTGACATATGACTGTTTGTTGGAGTGAACGGTAATTTAGGCGCATTGAACGGATTTTGTGGAAGGAGATAAACATGATTACGAGTCATTATATGCTAGTAAGCGTGACCGATCGTATTGCGCTTGCGCGGCTTCCGTCAGATTAGCGACGCGTAGTATAGCGGCCTGTGTACATCTAATATTTATATTATGTATTGAGATTGCAGCTTATCACATTTTTTATTGATTAATAAACTATATAACTATGTATATAATTATTGCTCGGAGTGCCAATATATATGAAAAACAAACTAATGTTAATAATTTCAATGGGTATACGCATTATGAAATTAAATAATTCAGACTATAACTAATTTATAAATTAAAAAGAAAAGATAGTTATTCTATTGTTTTGAGTTTTCATTATGACGGCTGGGACTTTTTTTTATATAACGGCGACGAGACTACATTTGCTAATGTAGCCACAATGGTACCAAAGAGTTTATTGAGAAACCAACCTTTTCCGCAAGCAACGAAAATGCCAACAGGACCGTTGAAATTCTCCACCCATCCTGGCATCGGTTCATCGATACTGGATATCACTGAAATAATATCTAATCATTAATTTGACCACAATCTTACAATATATGAAATGATCATATGGCCTAAGGATTGACTATCAAATTTATCTGCCGGAATACACCTAAATTTGTGGTAAAAGATGGTAATCAACAACTACTTAGACGAACCATTATCATTCACAGTCGTAGCTTATTCAATGCTGTATAAAGGTCTCCTTATCTCTCTAGCATCTATTACGCTCCTCTGACATTCACAGTAAGGTATGGTTTGAAATGACCACTGGTTCTAATTGCGTTTATATTATTTATTATTGTCTTTCGGGTTATAGAACTCTATGCTTACTATTTCTAGGCTATCAACCACATGTTTAATTCGACTCCTTTTAAAATTTATTAATCGATCTACAACAACCTTGTAATCTATACTAATATTATAAAGCTGAAGTGTTTGTTTGCTTGAACGCGGTAATCTCAGAAACTACTGATCCGATTTGAAAAATGCTTTCAGAGTAAAAAAAAATCATTTATCGAGAAAGCTATATACGCTAAGACCAAGAGGAGCAGAGTACCAATGGAGAATGTTTTAAAATCCGGGTATTTTTCCTATTGAGAGCTTCCGCTGCGTGTTAGCGTTACCTCAAAGTAACCATTCCACGTTGACAAAGTCGCGGGCGGAAGCTAGTGTTATATAACCTTATAATTGTATATAGAGTATGGGCCTTTGCACGATTTTACTTCGACTTTGTTTCCAATTGTTTATGCCACAAAAAATCGCTTGGACAGTATACAGTTTGAAGCAACGGGTTTGCGTAAAACAGTTTACCAATTGAAGGCCTCACGATGACTGCAGGCAGCTGACCTTTCTGTTCGTAGACGACGTGCTCAGCCAATTGCTTTGAGAATGTGTAAGTGTTCGGTAACTCCCCTAAATATCTGCAAACGTGACATATATATAACATCTGCTCAGTAAATATTTAAGTCTATAATGTGACATTACTCATAAATGTCAGCAATATCAGTTAGCTGGCGAATCTTACGTACTGCAAATGCAGCAGAACTTAATTTGCTTGCCAATTCAATACTAAATCAATATTAAATTCTTGACTACATATATTATGTGTAAGCTTGAACTTATTATATTCAGAACGTCCAAAATTATTGACACGGATTGTAGACCATTTTCGCCGTTATAGTAACTTTTTTTCTACTTTTGTCTTTGTATACACGAAACTAGTTCTTTTCCTAAAATAGATATCTAATACCTTAAAACGAGTAATTCTTGTATATTTTTATAATATATTGTTATATATTCAGGATCTCGGAAACGGCGGCAGCGAGTTCCGTGAAACTTAACATGTAGGTGGTTTCGGGGACAATAAATCGATCTATCAATAGATTTCGTTCATAGAAAACTTTTTTATCTGACTTTTCAGGAAATGAAAAAATAGCTAGAATATAAATGTAAATTTCACCGCCGCTGTCAAAACAAAAATAGCTCAAATGGAAATCGCCTGCTTCGAAAATCCGTCTAACCCCAATTCGAATCCGAGTGAGACCAAAAGAGAGATATCTTTTTAAATATTTTTTTTTGATATAACATCCTCATTTTGTGATGCAAATCTAACAGTTTATTTTAATTTAAAAATGTTTTTTAAATAACCGAGCTAGGCTCGGTCGTCCTGGTACTGTACGTTTAAGCTATTAGATTACTAGATTGTTATAAGTTTAATCCAACCAATTCTTTTCACGCTCTTTTCTCTAGGTGTACTATCTAGTCATTATAGAAATATTCATCGGACCTAACCGTACATTTAAACTTGATACAAATGGATCACTATAAATGGTAAATGGTGAACAGTAAAATTTGTATTGTATAACTTACTTCTTTGTTAAAAGTCTCAGTGTATGTTCGTCTAACTTCTCACAGACCTCGAGGGTGTCACGCCAGTCGGCATGGGGAGGGTACATCACCTCCTCTATGAGATCCCTATTTGTATTTGAGTAGGATGTGGACACATGAACCAGAGCCTAAAAAATATATACAGTGGGATAAAATCTTTAAAACTTTTAGGACTATTGATTTGGAAATAAAAATGCCATGAAAGTATTAAAAGACACTTTAAAACAAAAGTCGCTTTACACGAATGCCTGTATGTGCCCTTAGTTCTTTCAAACTATCTAACAGATTTTGATACGTTTTGCAGTGTAATATAAAGAACTTTTTCCCGAACATTTACGTGTATAATATATTTATGAGAATATTGAAAATTCCATGCGTGATACATATATAAAAAAATTTTTTCGGGAGCTTACATCGAAAACGCTGGCGAAACCGTATGAAATATAGCAAAAAAGAATCTATTATGGAATTGTATATCTTAAAAATGCCTACAAGAAAGTCCTAAATCCTAAGTGTTATTACACAGTAACCATTCTTATCTGATAATTAAATTCATAATTGCACGATATTTGTGACTCTGTTTTGACTGATGTATAATTTTTCTTTAACCAATTATTTCAGTGACAGTCCGTATTAAATGTAGATTATAATTACGCTTTACGAATATTTAGTTAAACACAGAGTTAAAAATGTAGATAATGAAACAATAGTTGCTCCACAGAAAACTGAAAATAGTACCGATAATAACTAGATAAGAGATCTTAAAGGCTCCAGCACAACTTCCAGTATAGGCGAACTTAGTAGATCCGAGACACCACTGTAAAATAATACTGGAGTTGTACTTTTTAGGTGAGGGTTGGCTCTCAAGTACACCTGCCGGAATACACTAACAAGAACTTGGAGATTTTCAACTTGAAATATCTAACACTGTTGCAAGGATTCGAATTCACATCAATCAACACGGTGTTCGAAACGCTGTCAACTAAGCCATCATCAATTCTAAGCATTAATACTTTAATCGATACGTATGAAAATTGCAACGCTTAGATATATCTCCATTGAGAAGATTTTTGTGCTATCCATTTTACAATTTATTAGCAAACACTAAGTGGCAATGTTGCGCATTAACAGCGGATCCACAAAAAAAAAAAAATTATCAAATAAAGAAAACTTCATCAAATTTTACTTACACATAAATTGATAGCAGATTTAGCCAAATCTACAATCTGTTTAGTGCCTAATAAGTTTAACTTTATCGCAAACTTGAGAGGATCGTCAAATCTGAAAAAGTGCATTTAATGTTACCTTTTTTTATTGAAAGCGATAACGGAAACAAAAAAGACTCTGCTTATTGCCAGATCGTTTAAACACAACCAAAAACTACGGAGGAGGAAGAGTTATTATTGGACTAGGATAAAGATATTTATGCAGTTATTGAAGTAGACTACATAGATTGTGAATTTGGTGACAACAAAATTAACTAGGAATCCGAAGCAAAGGCAACTTTTATACATACCTCGATGATATGTTTGCAAATATTAGGGTATACTAAAATCAATGTTCTAATATGAGGAACATGACGCTCTATGAATTAGTCACGTCATTCGTTGGTTAAATTGTTTCAAAGTACGCTAGAAATCCCTCTACTTTCATTTTACTTTCTAGTGTAACTGATAGTTGACAATCACGTCGATTGGTCTTAATAATAATGTACTTTAGTTACGTAAACTAGTTCTAGAGAAGTACTTGATTGGAAGTTATTTTGCTTTTCCGTCTGGAATTGATTGGTTACACTATGTCTCAGACGATACATTCCACGGAGTATTGTCAGATCGATGTTGACTTTTCCGGTGTTAGCAGGCTTGTGGAAGAGTAAACATCGATATGAAGATGCTTCGTGAAGGATTGAAACTCGTATAATTGTGTAAGACGTAACAAAAACCAAACAATTCGAGGCAGAAGAGCAAAGTAACACCCAATCAATCACTTATGATGGGATTCCGAAAAGTAACGCCTTTATCAATATAACACCTTAGAAGTCCTAGAAAATTATCTGCGAATTCTAGTCATGACGTCACTTTCGGTTAGTGTACACTCATTGTAATTTAACGTAACATAATGATATTTATTTTAATTGTGTTTATAAGTTTCAAAATGTAAATAAAGTTCTAGCACTGCCATTTCAAGTTACAAATTCCTCTTAGTTTTGTCTCGTTGCTAATATACGTTCAATACCTAAATTCTACAAGGCTCATAAGTAAATTCGACTTTGTTTCAACGTACCTAACACTGGCCGCTACGTGAAATATAATATTTGTTCGATTTATCAGTAGGGCGCGATCTTCTTCTGATATACCTGCAAGAAATTATTGAATATACATATTTGAATTTATGTTTCTACTATACGTTATGTTTATTGAAATTTCTATTTAATTTTACAGTTTATAATTTTAATTCTCTTATAAATTTTTAGATTAAGTTCTTTGTAGTTGACGAAACGATTAACTCATAATTTTTATACTGCCACGATATCTGTATATAGATACAATTACTGACTGACATATTACTGTCGAAACTACTGGGGCTAGAGTGGTGATAATTTGCATGCAGATTCCTTTTACACTGTAGGTGTCGCACTAAAGAAGTATTTTTGGAAAATTAACCCTTAAGTTGTTTAAAAACTGTCACTCAGTCAGTGAGTTATTCTTTTCTACATACAGCATGAATAGGTCGGCTCGCCCGGAGTAGTACCTCTCACAGAAAACCGACGTGAAGTAACATTGCTTGCATTGTTGCGTTTCGTGCGGTCAGTGAGAGCGCCGGAGAACCACCTCCCCCCACTTCCTCCTCCTCCACACTTTCCCAACCCCTCTCCCCCAAACACAGGCAAGCAACGCACTGGCGACTCCCCCGGGTTGCTAGTATCTATGGACGGCGGTGATCAACGTACCATCAGATGACCCGCCTGTTCGTTTGTCCCATAGAATATAAAACAAAGAAAGAAAGAGTCGAAAATTACATTACAGTACATTGCAAGAAATTCTTGCAAAATCACTAGTACACGTTAACTGAACGTCTCAATCTAAATACCCAGTACTTCATAATTTCTAAACAACTGCACTATACACTAAAAAAATCTGACATAATTACTCGCTTTGACACGTCATATACATACCTAAACCAGGGTCCATGACGTCACCGGATACGACGTACACTTTTGATTCGAATAAGCCAGGCTTTTCCGTTCTAAGCCTGTCGAAACACTGAAACAAGTAATTGGATATTATATGACGTACACTAAATCTACGAGAGGGAAGCGATGACGACTTAGTTGATAGCGTGTTAGACACCACGTCGATAGACGTAGGTTCGAAACCTTACAATTGAAACGGAGTTTTCGGTGAAGGAAATCATTGTAATAAAACCACAGGATGGTGGTTAGCCGTGGTGGTGTAACGGTTTTACTGGTGGAATATTGTTTCGATGCCTGCAGGTTCGAACCCCGGTAGATAACTACGAATTTTTCGGAATTTCGGTAAATTTACTAATGTTAAATTTGTAACACTATCGGCTGACGGTGAAGGAAAACATCGTGAGGAAACATGAACTTGAGAAATGTTCTTGTAGTACTACTGTATGTGGGAAAAATATAGAACTGTGGATTTCTCGGGAGTTTGAAATCACCAGTACGTCGTGTGCTTTCGTGGTGATTATGCCCATACCTTCCTTCGGGAAGAGGCTTATGGCCCTGCAGTGGGTCTCTTACAGGCTGATGATGATGATGATGATGATGGAGGTAGTGCTTTTTCTAAGTCCGCTACCCGCTAGCTACCCTTAAGTTGAAAAACTTCACCATTGTCACAAGAGAGCGTGCTCCTCGTTAATTATTTATCTTCTCTGCTTATTCCATACAACATTTATCGTAATAAATGATACACCAGAACATGGACAAGGAAAAGGTCTATGTAATAAAAGATTATTCAAGTAAATCAAGTATTTCTCGACCTATGAACACTTAAAAGCTATATTGTAAGTATTTACTTGGCGTTTTAGTTCGCTTACTTGTATTATAGGCACGCATGGCTAGCTACTCAAATTGCTAGCTCAAATAAAAAAAAATTGAGTGCGTGTAACCTTCACACGCGATTGAATTAAAAGTTCTTTGACGTTATGAGAGATATATACATAATTAATTCTATTGTATGATTTTTATCATTATTCAATTTAAATTTTATTTACTTTATAAATGTGTTATTTAAGTTCCGAATTAGCTGAATTAGATGGCACTACAGATAATGAAGCTTTGATTTAATTTGTTACTGACTTACATTGGAACCAGATGGCAGCACGGTCGCGCGCGCATATATACATAAGTAATTCTATTGTATGATTTCTATTACTATTGTCTTTTTTGTTTTTATGGCATCACCATGTAGGTTTCTTGTAAAGCGTCTGTGTACCTAGTCCAGTGAAGCTGTTCACACCTTGCTAGGTCAATAGCGTAATCAGTTCGAGAAAAAAAAGCGTCTGTATACTCCACATTTGACCAATGAGATCCAGATCAGAAATACACATGTCATTATCTGGAGCGTAGTTATTAATCTTATTTATAAGAGCCATTCAATATTCACAACCTATGAAATTCTTTGGCAGGACAACGTATGTCTACCGCGTCCGCTAGTTAAACGATATTTTTAAAAGATTTTTTTTTATATCATAGGAGGCAAACGAACAGGTGGGTCACCTGATGTTAAGCGATCATCGCCGTCCATAGACGCTTACAACACCAGGGGAGTCGCAAGTGCGTTGCCAGCCTGTGTTGGAGGGGGGGGAAGGAAAAGGTTAGAGAAGGGAATAGGGAAAGGGAAGGTGGGTCTCCGGCGTTCTCACTGACCGAACGAAACGCAACAATGCATGCACTGTTACTTCACGTCGGTTTTAATATAATAGAATATCTAATATATCGTATTTCAATGTAGTAGAATAAAAATAAAATGCAAAATGTATGTAAACGTCTATTTTAGCTAATTATTTTCTGTTTTGTTTGAATTGTCAAGACAATATTTGTATGAAAAATGTGAATGTTTCGAAAGTCGTACGAAAAAGAGAAAAAAACTCAATACCAAAAAACCGAATGAGTGAATGAGACAGAAAACAGTAGCTAGATATTAAAAATATTGACAGAATTGACAAATTGATATCACTTGTTCAGTTACCAGTTTATATGATTACTTATAATGTAAAAGGAGAATTTTTTCATTAACACAGACATACCAAGCCGGGGCGAACATCTAGTTTTTAATAAATAATCGTCCTCAACAACAAAGTATAGGATAGTGTCACCTAGTGACAAGTTATACTAAA
The DNA here is from genome assembly GCA_015888305.1 of Antheraea pernyi. NCBI lineage: Eukaryota > Metazoa > Arthropoda > Insecta > Lepidoptera > Saturniidae > Antheraea > Antheraea pernyi. The sequence goes on from MU159014.1 coordinate 395,462, forward strand.
ACGAATAACACAAAACATTTTCAGAGAAAATACACTAATGACTCTTGGTCAAGGTTATTGTTTATATTGGAGTTATATATGTATGAACATATATTTTTTATATATATTTCTCGATATGACAAGTAATGTATAGTCGCTTGTTGTCGCAAAACCGTATATATTAACTGTTAGCTTAGCATATTTAATTAGATACAGGTTAAAAGGTCCGCAGGAAATTTGAGACAATGACTTTGACCAAGTTCAATGTTTGATTTAATTTGTTACTTAAAAGTCAAACGGTTCCGATGACTTGTGAATTAATACATCTGAATCTAAAGTCTGAATTTAAAGTTATTTTTACATAACTTACGAAGATGAATAGACATTTTGTCTTCCCAATTTTTAAGTGGTCGCTGTAATACCTAAAAGTCCATTAAAGTAATATGTAATCATAAAAGAGGGGGTCTATGCTTTGTTTATTTTTGTAACATGGGGTTCCTAAGTACTGAATAACGATCGTCAACAATATCTTATATATTAATACGTGAAGCCAAAATTTTGTACCCATTTTTAAGCGAATTGCGCGAACGGATGAACTTGAAATTTGGCATAGTTAAATTTTATATGGAGGAGAAGTGCAGAAAGCTAATTGTTTTAAATAAAATACATTACAAGCATATTAAATTAATTAAAGTATACATTACTCACACTACTGCTTGAATTTTACACAACATATAAACATACACACATGTAAATGAAATAATGTTTTGACATCCGTCATTTTGCTCTTACGGTCCAATTACCTTTTCATAACATAACGGACGTTGCATGCCTTACATGCCCTTTGAAATCAAGTGGTAAAATTGTAGGTTCATTCTATAGTAATATAATATGTAAATTCATAATACACATTAATAACTGAGTAGGCATGATAAAAACCTTTGATTATAGAAGTATACCTTTGACAAAAGAAGCCTAATAAAGTTCAAACTTTAAAAATCAATGAACTACGGTCGAATGTAGACCACTGGGCGCCCACTTGTTGATTTAAGAAGGTCATAAATGTGTAACAGAGGTTGTAAACATTACGCTAATACTTAATGTTGATAGGTATTCAAGAGTGCCCTTCACTTGTATGAGAATATTTTATTTGTGTGTCGGTGACTTAAAAAATTACCTCTATAACAAATATGAATCTTTATAACAATAAAACAATCTATACTAATATAAGAAAGACGTAAAGTTTGTGAGTTTGTGAGGTTGTCGGTAATCTTAGGAACTACTGGTCAGGTATACTGCCTTATAACAGGTGTAATGTGTCGCCATAAGCGTTTAAATGATTTAGGTTTATTTTTTAACATTTAGATTTCATCAAAATTATAGAAGCTAAATAGAGATCTTCACAGAAATAGCTTTTATATTCTGTGTATTTTTAAGTCTGTTACTATCTTCTCAGATAATTTATTAAAATAATAATACAATTTTTTAAATTGCGCCGCAAATAACCGTCGCGTTAGGATAGTTTTTTTTATTGTAGCACAGGAAAGTGAACTGTGCCTGATGGTGAGCACAGTACAATCCAAAAACAATGGTCGCCGCTGTCATGCCGACCTACGAAAATGTTTCTTCACGTCACGCTTCAAGGACCCCATGTTATAGGAAGCAGGGAACACACTGGCCGGGAGATTGTTACACAGCTTCACGGTACGGCGGAGATAAGAAGTTGCGAACTTTTTACTTCGTGCCCAGATAGGATTTAGTTAAAGATACTAAAAAAAACTTACAGCAGTCGAATACAATTGCCCCAGCCTTTCCTCGGGGTTCAGGCCACGCTTCGTTCTCAATAGTAAATAAATTCTATCCAAATCGGGACAGGAGTATAGGAGTTTCTCGATGATAATTTTTCCAATGAAACCTGGAAATATTAGAATGCATAAACAACGGATACTGGAAATAAAGATCTACCTAAAGCTAAAAAAACTTGCATAAACGAATATCGAAAAGATATCAACTTTGCTATTATTTATATAGATACAAAGGCAAGCGAAGTTGTAGGCGACGGTTAATCTACAATAAAGAAAACAAAACAGATAATATTACCTGATCCACCTGTAATAAATATAGTTTTACCGGCATAAAAAGCAGGTATTGTTGGTACATCGCTCAAATCTCTGTCTTCAAGGAAACCCATGGTTGCAAAGGAAATATTGATTTTACAGAAAACACGGTTACTCCGACGATCGAAGGCATACGTTTGATTAATTTGATCGTATCAAATAACTTTCATTTGTAATTATGTTACCAGCGCTACATTATCGGCGAATTTCGTAGCTTACACTGAATTTACATGCATGCTTTAAGGTGGTCTCATCTTTATACTTATTGCATACTATTATCTATACTAATATTATAAAGAGGTAGAGTTTGTGAATTTGTGAGTTTGTGACGTTGTAAGGGGTAATCTCAGGAACTACTGGTCCGATTTGGAAAATTCTTTCAGTGTTATATAGCTCATTTATCAGGGAAGGTTATAGGTAAGGTTATATAGGTTATAAGGTTATATCATCACGCTAAGACCCATAGGAGCGGAGCAGCAACGAATAATGTTGCAAAATCGAGGTATTTTTTTCCTTTTCAGGGCTTCCGCTGCGTTTTAGCGCAAAATAACCATTCCACGCTTACGTATTACCGCCCAACGAAGTGGGCACGGGTCGGCTAGTAACAAATAATTGTTGAAGTGAAAACTTCTTTAGGCTCTCTCAGCGGTATTTTTGGAAGATAAATTTATAATTTCGCCTCATGACGTGCTACGTAAGTATGATGTTTTTAGTTACTAATATTTCGTTATTTTTTTTGCTAGACGCATACAGGTAATAAATAATCTTGTTACAATGATACGTTCTTGATGAGAATTTATTAATTTACATTATTTATTCAGTAAAATCAAGCCATTTTTGAAGTGAAAACTTTTTAAGGCACGTTGAGCGGTATTGTTGGCGAGTGATAAAGTTATGATTTCGCGTCATGATTTTCGCGTCATGATATGCCGTATGCTGGTGAAGTATGACCGAGCGTGTTGCACTTGCGCTGCTTGCGTCAGAGTAGCGACTTGTAATATAGGGACTCGTGTAACATGTAATATTGATATTTTTGAGATCGTACAGCTCCTCATATGTTTGATGAATTAATAAATTGTATAAAAATATAAATAATTATTAGTGGTTAGTCTGATGCAAGCTGCGCAATCGCAATACATTCGGTGACGTTTACTAGCAAATCATAATACGAAATTATAAATTTATCTCCTGCCAAAATAATACCGCACGACGCGCCTAGAGAAGTATTCACTTCATAAATATTGCAAAATTGTTTAACTTAATCGAATAATTTTATTATACGATTTAAACCCGATAGTGTGGCGCAGTAAAAAAAAATTACCTGTTATTTTAGGTACAAACGAAAATAATTAGCATCAGAGTTCGTGATTCTTATTAAAATTCTAAAAGGTTACAGGTGAAGCGGACAACGAAAAAAAAGGTAAGGTACTGAAATTCATTCATATTCAGCCTATAGTCCCAGCAATCTGTTTGGTGGCGCTGAATATAGCCGGAAGTTGGGGCTTACATATATCTTTATATATAAATTTCTTCTGTACGTGTGTATGTCACTGAAATCCTCCTAAACGGCTGGACTGATTTTGATGAAATTTTGTGCACGTGCCCAGTGGATCCGAGAATTGCACCCGGTAGGTGGCGCTGCAGTTGATACTTAGGATTTTTTTGTTTTCGAGGCAGGACAATGTTTGCCGGGCCTGTATTATAATATCTTATCAAAAACATAAATGTGAAATGAGAGCCAAGTTCAATATTATGATATATGCCTTGGTTGTTGACCTCAACGACAAAAGAAGTCATACCATTTGGGTAACAAATTCAATTGTCAGTCCTGAAATTTATTTAGAACAACATGGCATGTTATAACATGTTATAACAACTTAAAATATCATTTCTGCTTATATATTAATTATCAAATCAAATCAAATCAAAAATACTTGATTCAGTTTAGGCCCTAATAAGGCACTTATGAACGTCAAAGACTACTACCGGTTCGGAAAACAACCCAGTCATCGAGAAGAACCGGCAAGAAACTCGATCGGGTACATTTTTTTTTAACATATATTTCTAATACATTATACAACAATGCTTTTAGTGGATGCACAGAGAGGAGTCAATTCCAGACATCACTATCATTCACATACTGATCCACTCTATAATATCCTTTTGAAACTAAAACCCGTTTGACATGGCGCTTAAATTTACAGTCCGGCAAATCGGTAACATGCTTTGGGACTTTATTGTAGAACCTAACACTATTACCTAAAAAACTATTACTGTAGTTAAAGACCGGCATAATCTAAATACTAGAAACTGTAATAAACTGGTGGTCCCATGTTTCAGACTTAGCAAAACCAGTAATAGTTTTTTAGGTAATAGTGTTAGGTTCTACAATAAAGTCCCAAAGCATGTTACCGATTTGCCGGACTGTAAATTTAAGCGCCATGTCAAACGGGTTTTAGTTTCAAAAGGATATTATAGAGTGGATCAGTATGTGAATGATAGTGATGTCTGGAATTGACTCCTCTCTGTTAAAAACTGGCGAGCAGATTAAGTTCCGCTGCATTCGCAATACGTAAGATTCACCAGCTTACAGATATTGCCACTGCTAGGTTAGTTTACTTCGCTTACTTCCATAGCTTAATGTCTTATGGCATTCTGCTATGGGGTACGGCTGCTGATGTAGACACGATATTTTTATTACAAAAACGGGCAGTTCGGGCAATATATAATATGGGACCTCGCGAATCATTAAAAACGAAATTCCAGGAATTCGGTATCTTAACTCTGCCCTCCCAATACATTCTTGATAATTTAATGTATGTCCGGAAAAACTTTGAAAAACTGAATTTAGTAAAAGACCGGCATAATCTAAATACTAGAAACTGTAATAAACTGGTCATTCCATGCTTCAGGCTCACTACGTCCAAAAACAGTTTTTTAGACTTGCCGGATAAACGATTTGCCGGATAGTGAGTTCAAGAACCTTGTCAAGCTGGTTTTAATATCTAAATTTAGGTTTATATTATAGGGTGGATCAATATGTGAACGATTGTGACGTCTGGAAATGACGCCCCTTTCTGTGCATCCACTAATAACAAATGCAGCTATTTATGTTTTGTAAAAATATATAACATGAATAGATAAAGCAGATCGAGTTTCTTGTCGGTTCTTCTCGATGACTGGGTTGTTTACCGAACCGGTAGTAGTCTTTGACGTTCATAAGTGCCTTATTAGGGCCTAAACTGAATAAAGTATTTTTGATTTAATTTGATTTGATTTGGTATTTAATTGCGGGGGACAGCAGCCGAGGTGGACACTATATTCCTATTACAAAAATGGGCAGCTCGAGCAATTTATAATATGGGGCCTCGCGAATCATTAAACTCTGCCCTTGAGACGAGACGAACTTCTTAGCATTCTATGGATTCACCGTGCGGGTGCAGGGTCAATCGTGTGGCCGAGGGAGAAACTCAGAGCAGTTCCCAGGACTTGCGACCCAGGTGTAGGTTTAAGGAGGCCCCCTTTGAGATGCGCATCAACGCTCACCTTCACTGCTCGAGTTTCCCGCCCTGCCTAGCCAAATTTGGTAGGAACCTGTTAGTGCAGCCTTTGATACTCGTTCTAAAATAGAACTTACTGCAGTTCTCGACAGGCCAAGGTCCTTCACTAATAAATGAGAATTTAAATTCTGAATTTGTAGGTGCACTCATATTCTTTAAAAGAGCTGCGGCACCCTGGGCTGATGATGTTATACTTTTTGTTATTTGTGAAGGTATATTAGTGAAATAGTCTTGGAAAACAGTTGCTACCTCTGAACTGTTCGAAATACGTACTCCGTCGACACTTAGATTAAATGCGTTATCATTTATTTTATTTTTTCCTAATTCTTTATTTATTATATGCCAGACAGTCTTGGTCTTATTTCTAGACTCGAGAATTTTATTTCCTAAAAATTTTGCTTTGGCAGCTACACAAACACGTTTAAAAACTTTAGAATAATTCCTAACGTAGGCATGAAATGATTCACTATTTGTTAGTGATTTCTTATAATATAGATCATACAAACGATCTCTACTTATTTTAATACCTGTAGTTGCCCATTCACTAAATTTTTTTACTTTCTTTACACTAATAACTTTTCTTGGGCAATGTTTACTAAATTCAGTGCTTATGATATTAAATAAGCTGTCATAATCACTTTCTGGATCTTTATTAATAAAAGTCTTGAAAGATAACTTTTGTGCAATATTATGATTTAAAAGACCTAATCTATTTTTGGATATAAGCCTAGTTGTTTTCTTACAGTTACTGCTAGGTTTATCACAATTTATTTTAACAAGGAGCCCTTTGTGGTCAGACCGTATCCCAGTAACAATACTACCGCCAATGGAATTGAAGTCAGTAAAAACATTATCAATACAAGAGGCAGTTTGAGATGTACATTGGGTTGGCTCATTAAAAACAGGATGCAGGCAATTATCCCATAATATTGAAGCCCAAGGTCTGACATTTTTTTTTCGAACTGACTACGCTATTGACCTAGAAAGATCTTAACAGCTTCACCGGACTACTAAGGCGAGCGCTTAAGGCACTCAGCCGATTTTATTTTGACAACTAGCTCAAGGGTGCGCGGCACACCTCGGCTTTGGCTGTTGAATTCGCGACCTATGTAAGCTAACCTAAGCTAACTATTCATACATATATGAATTGTTGAAACATATATGTGTACCAAGCATACATAACTCAACAACTCTTATATATATTTCGTATCGAATAATATTCTAAACTATTTCAGTTTGATAAGGGAAAAAAATAAAACCCTTCCACTTGCATGTGTAAGCGTGTATGCGTGCACGTGTGTGGAGGTGATATGTGTAATGTTGTCGCAGTGATGTAAGATTTTGTGTCACAGTATCGCGCGAGCAGCGAACTCAAGGGCCCCACGCCGAGGGAACATGCCTGACGTTGCATGCCTTACATACACTTTAAAATCAACTGGTCTAATTGTAGGTTAGTTTTATAATAATATAATATGTAAATTCATAATTTAAATAATTATCTTTAGTAAATTTATGGAACCACTGAAATAATGATTATTCTATTCGGTTTTATTGGGTGGATGAAATGGCGAAAGGCGTCTGGTGTAGCTTGTGATCCACGAATGCCCTTGAAACTGAAAGGGAAGGTGTATAAAACTATTATAAGACCAGTAATGTTGTACGCATCTGAGTGCTGGGCGACGAGAGAGACGGATGAGAGAAAACTATATGTGGCAGATATGCGAATGTTAAGGTGGATGTGTGGTGTAACTAGAATGGATAAGATTAGGAATGAATATATCAGAGGAAGTTTGAAAATAGCACCAGTAACAGAGAAGTTAAGGAGTAATAGGTTAGCATGGTATGGGCATGTTATGAGGAGAGATGAAGACCATGTAACTAGAAAAGCTTTGAGTATGACAGTCGATGGATATAAGAGTAGAGGAAGACCGAAAAAAGGATGGATGGATTGTGTGAAAAATGATATGCGTGTAAAAGGTGTGAATACTGAGATGACATCTGACGGGAGAGAGTGGAAAAGAAAGCATGTTGTGCCGACCCTACTTAGGTGGGATAAGGGTAAGAAGATGCTGATGATAGTTTTATTGAAAATTTTAGGTGTCCGGACTGCTTTCATTTTGCTTCGTATTGCCATAAGAGTAAAGCAATATTACCAAAGTCAAAGTTATTATGTTTATGTTTAGTATTTTTTTGTTTTGAATGATAAAATGAGCCAAAAATACTTTGTAATATAAAAATAAGAAAATTTGTTTGCTCATGAAAGTAATCCACGACTTCGATTCTTAGTTCAACTTGATGTAGCAATTATATTTATTACAGTTGATGATAAATTTTGAACAAAAAGGCATTTTCAAAAGTTAATGGTAGTATTAAAAACTTCTTTATTTTGGATTCATTATTTGATTCTATTATGGATACACAATGATACTGGGTGTATCACTATTTCTTATAATGTACATACTAAATTTAATTCAATATCACCCATGATATCGTGTAAAATTAATTGATAATTGTGTCATGAGTTACTTAGAATTTGAATTTGAGAGTCTTACCACCTTATATAACCGCTTTTTATGTTTATACAATTAAAAAAAGTGACAAATAACTGAGTAGCCATGATGAAAACCTTTGATAATAGAAGTATACCCTTTGACAAAAGAACCTGAATAAAGTTCATACTTTAAAAAATCAATGAACTATGGTCGAATGTCGACCACTGGGCGTCCACTAGTTAGAATTAATATGTGTAGTATTTAACATCTTTTGCCAGCTTGTGGAATGTAAGAAATGTCGCCATTCGTCAGTCATCATCATCATCCTCATCATTTGAGCAATTTACAATATGGAACCACACGAATCCTTAAAGACCAAGTTCAAGGAATACGGTATCTTGACTCTGCCCTTCCAATACATTCTTGACAATTTAATGTATATCCGTAAGAACTTTGAAAAGCGAGATTTCGTAAAAAACCGGCACAATCTAAATACTAGAAATTGTGACAAACTGGTTGTCCCACGTTTTAGACTTGGTAAAACCGGTAATAGTTTTTGGGAAATAGTGATAGATTTTACAACAAAGTCCCAAGGGATATTATCAATTTGCCAGATTGCGAATTTAAGCGCCATGTCAAGAGAGTTTTAGTGTCTAAAGGCTATTATAGAGTGGATCAATATGTGAACGATGGTGATGTCTGGAATTGACTCATCTCTGTGCATCCATTAGAAACGTTTGTGACATTTACTATTATATAGAATATATTATTATTCTAAATATTATATATATTTGTTAAAAAGATAAACCAGATCGAGTTTCTTGCCGGTTCTTCTCGTCGACTGGGTTGTTTTCCGAACCGGTGGTAGTTTTGACGTTCATAAGTGCCTTCTTAGGGCCTAAATTGAATAAAGTGTTTTTGATTTTGATCATCATTTGTATCTATAGCAGTTGAAAGCGATTACGTACTCCTGTCATTTTTATTATTAATTTCGGTTTGGTTAGGTTAGACTTGCGAATAAAGATAATGCGAGCCGGCCACGGCAGCGGACGGCGAGCGCGGTGGATTAAATACGAAAGTATCCACTTATTAATTTTAATTTTTACTCATTTCAATAGGTTTTAATCCACACATATAAATTTAAAAGTACTCGTAAAGGGGGGTTTCGCAACTATTCCTTTTAAGAAGGGGTTGTACCCCTCCCCCCTTACGCCCACCCCAATCCCAACAATTAATTCGACGGACAACAATGGAAAGTCGTACCGCAAAATTACTCCACTATGCCTAATGGTAAGCACAGTACAATCCAAAAACAATGGCGACCACCGAGTGACGCACTATCCATCGCCGGTCACCGCTGTCATGCCGGCCTGCGAACAGCTGGATATGCACAGGCTGATCCCGAAACGCGATCCGCAGAAGCGAATCACTATTACGGCCATATATGGTGGTTGCGACCCAGTCAGCCTGTAGAACTCTACCACCCAGCTTTCGTCATTGCCTCGTTCATTATTCAGCAGGGTGCACCACGTGCAGGTGAGGTTGGGTGTCTCAAGTCAAGGAATACTCTAATATACATATAATATGTATAATACCAAAACTAGCGGGCCAGGCTGACGTTGTCCCGCCCTGATAATAAAAAACCTTGACAAATTATATACCCAAACCTTCCCCATGAACCACTAGTTCAGTACGTTCAGTGGTTTTTGAGTTTATCGCGAACAGACAGACAGACGCGGCACAGGACTTTGTTTTATACTGTGTAATTATATCTGTTCAGTGTAGCTATATTCAGACGATTGAAAAGTTTGGTGCGTACAAAAGATAAGAATGTGAACATAGAGTATATTTTTAATTTCAAAACTATGTCCAAGGTACTTTTTTATACTTTATAGGGTGTTACACTAATCACTTATAGAGTTGATGCAGTCAGGAATGGTAATAAACACTCTGAAGGTACTGTGACTATTTATCCGGGCAGATCTTCGCCTTACAACAACTTCCACATAGGAGTGGGTGCAGATCAGTGACATCTTGCCCTTTATATGCCAAACTTCCACCGATGTAGTCTCACACCGGGGTGAATAATGAACAGCCGGTAACTTCAACCAATAGCGTTCGAGGTCATTGGTATCACCCCCGATAAAGTCAATAGCGCGGTATCGCAGGTCAATAGTGGTTCCCCGGGTGGCGTTGTAGTCTCGCCTCTCGGGTGTGTCATAGCGGTACCGGGCGTAGTCATCAACAAGGGTTTAGTGTTTGACCATTATCTTATTTGATGTTAAATAACGATGTGGTCTAACATGGCAAGCATGCTAAACATAGAGGGCATGGCACTGGCTCTCAAGTACGTGTACCGGAACACACCAACAAGTGGTTGGCGGTAGATTTTCAACTTAACGTTGGTAGCTAGTCTTAGAAAAACACTCTACTGCCATGCCAAGGTTACATCACGATGTTTTCCAAAATCAAAAATTAGTTTATTCAATATAGGCTCTAAGAAAGCACTTATGAACGACGAAACTACCACTTCCTTCACCGGAAGCTTTCGGTTGCAATGATTCGCACCTACGTCTATCGACGCTGTGTCCGAACACACTGTCAAATAAGCAATCATGACTTTAAAATTAAATTGTTTTGCTTCCGGTATCGTACATTTAAAGCGGATTTTTTTCAAGTTCAATTATAGTTTTAAGAATAGTTTTTTTTTATAAAACGATACTTTTGGATTTTTATATCTATATGTATTCAATTCCAAAAACTACTTCTAAAAATCTGAATTTCTAATACGACTCTAATTTAGGAGAGTACATGTTCACAAATAAAAATTATATACAACTACAGTTATAATAAAGACACGCTATGACGGCCATTTTGACGTTTGTTCGCTCATGGAGTTTCGTTTAAATTAAGAACTACGTTTGAAGAATCAAATTGCTGTCAATAGTGGCATGCAGTTAGTCCTAAAATGTATTGAATGTATAATTTTAAGACATAATATTAATTTAGTACAGATTTGTATATCATATACATGTATAACTATATGCTATGTATCTACCTAACCACTATTATATTTAATTACACGTTATGGTCCCTCGTAAAAATGTTTTCACATTTTAGCAACAAAATAATAGTGCCGTTTGACAGAATTCTTCTTTAAAATTACAATATTTAAATCAAAATGCCTGCGAGGCATTTTTGAGAGCACAAGTTGTTCGAACGAAAAACATCACGCTAATGACGAACAAATATGCCGGGGACCACGTCCACGACTTAGGCCCCGCCCCCTGGTGAACAGTAGGGAGGCGCGAAAGGGATAGCTATATAAGGTAGAAAGAGAAGTGAACGGAAACAGATACGCACTCTAATATAAAGCTTCTAATAACGGTCAAGTAGTTTAATATATATTTATATTAGTACGTAAAGATAAAGTGAGTTTGGATGTTCCGGGTAATCTCCGGTACTACTGATCTGATTTTGAAAATTCTTTCACTTATAGAAAGGTTTGTCATCTCTGAGTGTTATAGGATACTTTTTATTTTGGCAAATATATATTTTCACTAACTAATTACAATAAATGTAATTGAAATCGGCAATATTTTATAATTTTTATCTGAATTGAATCCTGTAAGTGGTCTTACAATCTGATTCTAGGTTTTTTTAAAAAGATTTATCGCATACCAAATAGGTATGAGTTTGAGTGAGTACCTGAATAGTTTGGAAATATAATAAAACAAGGTACGTGGTGCTGCAGTCGGGTTCTAGGTTTTTATAGATTTTTTGCGTTTGGAAATACCGGTAATAACCGATTTAGAACAGACAAATATGCGCGTGGCAGCTAGTCCTATATATATGTATAGGATCGCTGGTCAGCACAACTACCATCAGCAAACTCGAGTCTCAATGTTTAATGCAAAACAAAGTGTCATTTTAATAAATTCTTGTCGAAAATAAATCGCACATTTCACGTCAATATTGTAATCTGCTAAAACGGTGACTATAGCCTGTCATTATATTAATGAATTTTGGTTTAGTACATTGAGCGACAGATGCTGAAGGTAAACCAAGACGTAGACTAAAGACTAGTGATAAATAAAGACACAGATTAAAAAACAAATTTATTTAAAAACCACCACAGAATAATTATAGCGAACGCAACTCGAACAAAACGATCCAACCAACACATCCTGAAAGAAGTAAAAAAAAGCAATATTAATTGAGAGTTATTCTATTCTAGCCTATTCCAAAATCGAGATCCATTTTTCCGCGTAGAAACTTTGAAATGTGCAATAAAAAAAGGTTACAAATTTAAGTAACTAATAGAATAAGTAAAGCACAAAATAGTAAGTTAGTTTTTAAGAATATAACTACACCAGTCTTAAAATTCTTTTACTCAGCTAAGTAAGCAGGGATATGTTAATAAAATGATCAAAATCAGCAGGTTAGAGTTATCTTTGCAAACTAATCATACAGTCAATTTTAGTTGCAAATATTGACTTAAAAGATATTCTAACAGATACTCATTTACTTACAAACTCATTAGCACACTTATCAATATCCTTCTAATTTTAACAACTTCATATACGCAATCGCACCTCAATCTTCAACATACACACACACAAAACATAATCCAATACTATGAAAAGGTTAAGAGACGTCGCTTAGCACTTCCGACTGGAATTAATAGGCATATTATAGTGGATGTTACTTTGCACTTCCGCCTGGAATTTATATACATATTATAGTGGACGTTACGTTGCACTTTGGCCTGGAATTATTTAGCGTATTACAGTGGACACTACTTTACCCTTCCGCCTGGAATTAATAGACATATTATAGTGGACATTACTTTGCACTTCCGCCTGGAATTAATAGACATATTATAGTGGACGTTATTTTGCACTTTCGCCTAGAATTACTAGGCATATTATAGTGGACGTTACTTAGTACTTCCGCCTGGAATTACTAAGCATATAATAGTGGACGTTACTTTGCACTTCCGCCTGGAATTAATAGGCATATTATAGTGGACGTTGCTTTGCACTTCCGCCTGGAATTACTAGACATATTATAGTGGACGGCACTATGCACTTCCGCCTGGAATTAATAGGCATATTATAGTGGACGTTATTTTGCACTTTCGCCTGGAATTACTAGGCATATTATAGTGGACGTTACTTTGTACTTCCGCCTGGAATTACTAAACATATTATAGTGGACGTTACTTTGCACTTCCGCCTGGAATTAATAGGCATATTATAGTGGACGTTACTTTGCACTTCCGCCCGGAATTACTAGACATATTATAGTGGACGACACTTTGCACTTCCGCCTGGAATTAATAGGCATATTATAGTGGATGTTACTTTGTACTTCCGCCTGGAATTACTAAACATATTATAGTGGACGTTACTTTGCACTTCCGCCTGGAATTTTTAGCGTATTATAGTGGACGTTACTTTGAACGTGTAATCGATTGTGATAATTACGTTAACGTGTAAAATGCAACATATTTTAATTATCTTATATTTTACAGTTACGTACCCAAAGGTGTTAACCAACGTTAGGTTCAACCATCAACCAAGGATGAGTTTTTAATCAGTATGTGTTGTTTGAGTTACTAATATATCGCTCTTTTTATTACTAATATTTCTGTATATATTGCTCAAATAAAATCAGACATTTTTTGTTGCAGTGAGACGTGGTAGCGGCCTATCCATTCCAGGCGGAAGTGCAAAGTAACGTCCACTATAATACACAATTTCTGTGTTGGGTTATGCTATAATGTCTAATTTTTTGTAGTTATTTCTACATTATTGTGTTTAAATCTGAACATGTTTAATAATATTTAAATGTCTCCTAGGATACAGTTTACACTAACATAGGACGCAGGGACCAATTTTATTTGTAGAAAAGCAACGGGTTTGCGAGTAAAGATTATTATTATAATATATTGATTTTAAACTAAATACCGGTTATAATGATGCCACGAGACTAATCTAATCACCTCTAAGGACTTGGAAACAAAGTAACTTTTATCGTGTCTCTATGTTGTCTTGATTCTTCTAAATTGTGAAAAAGATTTTAATACAGTTTTCACTATTATTTAAAGAGTTTCTATCGGAAAGCTTGCATGTATAATATACGTATATTTATTTAAAATTGAGGAAAGTGGATGAATTGTAACGAAGTTGTAAAAAATATTTTTCATGGCCTTACATTGATAACGCTGACTAAAACTTATGAGATACATCAAAGTAACGTACTACGAATTGTACATCTTAAAAATGTCTACAGAAAAGTTCTTGATGGTATATGTCTATTTCCTAAGAATAGCCCACAGTAATCATTTTTATCTTTTTACAGACGTACATACTTGCCGAATTTGCAGCCGAGCAATTCGTTCCCGGATCGGTTTTGTGAGTCACCTACGAAAGTGCCGCAAGAATACTACTTGAATCATCTGTTAGATATGAAAAGCCCTATAAGTAACTAACATATAAAAAAATATTGTTTATTTACGAAGCCGATTTGACTAACGTAGTATGAGCTATTATCCATTTAAATATGTAGATTTAAAATTAAGCACAGTAAGTAAAAGTTGTCTCAAGATACTTTTGTAGTTTCTTTGATTTACATGAATTTAAAGTAAAGTTAAATCGCTCTTCTTCTTACCCTTATCCCATCTAAGTAGTGTCGGCACAACATGTTTTCCTCTCCCACTCTCCCCTGTCAGATGTCATTTCATTATCCACACCGTTTCTACAATATAATATATCACACAATCCATTCACATCTTTTCCCGTCTTCCAATACTATTATATCCATCCACCTTCAGACTAAGACTTCTCCGGTTTCATGACTTTCATCTCTTCTCCTAATATACCCGTACCATGCTAACCTATTACCTCATTTTTTCACTTCATACACAATACTGTTCTAGTTACATGACTTACATTTCTTCTCATACCTGTAACATGCTAACATATTACTCCTCAACTTCTCTATCACTGGTGCTATTTTCAAACTCCCTCTGATATACTCATTATTTATCTTATCCATTACAATGGATACAAGTAACTAGAGTTACATCACACATTCATTTTAACATTTTCAATATTTTTGGGATGTAAAGGGTGTCAAATAACATCTGAGAATTGAGACATCCAAGCCAACCTCACCTGCACCCTTTTTTTTTAACGTGGGGAAATCCCTTATGGATACGCCACCCTCCCGGGGGAGAGGGTGGGTTATGTCCGAGTCGCACGGACTAAAACCCCACGGTGTACTGACAGACCGTTTTGTGGGGGCGGCAAGGGATCGTGCAAGCTAATCAACCTTGTAGAGCCCCCACGGTCCGCCCGGCGGAAGGTGACCGCCGGGCTCCTACCTATAGAGGGACAGACCGGGTACACACCGGCTGCCCCCCCCGTCCGCCGGACCTGTGCAATGAGGAGATGGGCCCCCCGGCCCATCCCCTCAGGTCCGGCTACGGTGGCAGGAGGAGTTGGGCGAAGCGCCTTGAAAGCGGGGTGGTAGGGTTTTACAGCCTGACTAGGTCGCAACCACCATGTATATGGGGAAAAAGCCCGTCATAGTGATTCGCTTTTGCGGGTTGCGTTTCGGGATCAGCCTGTGCATATCCAGCTTTTCGCAGGCCGGCATGACAGCGGCGACCGGCGATGGATAGTATGTCACTCGGTGGTCGCCATTGTTTTTGGATTGTACTATGCTTATCATCAAGCACAGTGCAGTCAATTGGCCGTGCTACTATATAAAAAAAACAGTCGCATGTCTGCCACATGTAATCTTTCCTCATTCATCTCTATCGTTACCCAGCACTTCGATCCATATAACACGACTGATCTTATTATAAATTTATACACATTCCCATTGAATTTCAACGGCATCCGTGGACCACAAACTACTCTGACACATTTCATAAATAAATAAAATAATTTCCTATTAACTTTTTTAATATATATTATAGGAGGCAAACGAATAGGTCGGTTACCTGATGGTAAGTGATCACCGCCGTCCACCACAACACCAGGAGAGTCGCAAGTGCGTTCCCGGCCTTTACACTCAGTGATATCATTACATAGTATTACATAGTATAAAACAAAGTCCTCTACCGTGTCTGTCTGTCTGTTCGCGATAAACTCTAAAACTACTAAACGGATTTTAATGCGGTTTTCACCAGTGGATAAAGTGATTCACGAGGAACGTTTTAGTATATAATTTGTCCAGGATTTTTTTTATAATCAGGGCGGGACAACGTCTGCAAGACCCGCTAGTTATAACTAAAGATAAGTTACCTACATGATATATTTACAAAACAATTGTCATTATTACGTACACATACTATGTTGCTTAGATACGGGCGGATTGACGGGGCAAAAATAAACTAACTGGCTAAGTTTTAGCAAGGAGCTGTCGAAGCGCTTATAACGTATCTATATAGTTATAATATCATTGTTTACATTATTAACTTGTAAGGAACGTCTTAAGAAGAATTGATCCAGGGTTTTCATCTTGACAAATTTTAGTGGGTCCCAAACTTCCCCAGACACCTATCGCTAATTTATCCATCATGCATTTATGTTATTCCTCACGCCTTTGCCTATTCCATACAATTTTAAATCATCCATGATTTAAAATATTAAATATTAGGGCAGAGCCGAGCTAGGGAGTTTTAATACTTATGAGCAGACGAAGTGTCGTTGGCAGTTCCTGCTCCCCGGCCAAATAGGTGTAAGTAGACACCATGGGGTTTTAGTCCGTGCAAGTTGGACATATCCCACCCTCAGCTGCTCGGCTAGGGTCGACATCCGAAGGGATTTACCCATGTAAAAAAAAAAGAAAAAAGGGGACTTGTAATACTTAGCCTCACCTATCGTAATGTGCTTTCGCTCTAGGTATATCCTCATCTTTCTCGTTCAGCAAGTAACGCCGGGCGCTCAGGAACGTATTCCCGTAAAATTTAATGATATCAAATTCTTTTACGTCGAAATGAAATTTATTTATATCATCGTCTTTCAGCACAGAAGCCAAATTGTACATATTCTCGATTTTAAAGTCCCAGTTCTGCGTCATGTAATATTCAAGCGCAATGTTCGCTCTGAATACGCTCTTCTGTATTTTCACCAACCTGCAAAAAGTATCGTATTCAGTGAGATAATTTATAAGTCCAATTGTACATTTTCTATACATATAATAAGGAAGTAAATGTAACGTGTCTATCTAACCAGACTAGGCCCCTCTCGGCAGCGGCTCAAGCCTAGGTCCGTTCGCTCGGCGTGGAACCCTTGAGTACGCTGCTCCCGCGATACAGTGACACAAAATCTTACAACACTGCAATAACATTACACATATCACCTCCACACACGTGCACGCAACATGCTTACACAAGAAAGTGGAAGTTTTATTTTTTCCCTTATCGAATTGAATTAGTTTAGAAAAAATATCCGACACAAAATACATATAAGAGTTGTCGAGGTATGTATGTTTGGTACACATATATGTTTCAATAACTCATATAAGAATGAATATGTAGCTTAGCTTAGGTTATGTATGAATTCACGGTGGCGAAGAGACGAAGTGGGGAGCCCCTGGCTCCCAGGGGAGTAGAAGAGAGGAGACGGCGTCTCAGGGAAGACGCCGTCGAAAGATGGATGCAGTACCTGGCGGACGCGAGGTTCGGGCGGTATACCGTGGACACCGTCCGCCCGGTCCTGCGGGATTGGTTTGGGAGGAAGTGGGGCTCCCTGACGTTCCGACTGGTGCAGGTACTCACCGGACACGGTTGTTTCGGGTGGTTCCGGTGGTATGCACCAGATCGCTCACAGGGAGCCGAACGCCGCCTGTTACGAGTGCAACGCTGACGAAGATACTGCGCAGCACAGTCTGCCCGAGTGTGCTGTGTGGGGGGGACTGCGCCACATTCTGACGGCGGCGGTAGGGAGTGACTTATCGCTGCCGAGTGTGGCTTCGTTTCGGGCCTTACACCTGTCGGAGGAGCAGACGCAGTGCCAGCCGGCAGTTCCTGCTCCCCCACCTAAAAAGGTATGTAAAGGCACCATGGAGTTTGACCTCCCATGTATAAAAAAAAGAAGGAGACGGCGCTTTGCCCAACTCCTCCTGCCACCGTAGCCGGACCTGAGGGGATGGGCCGGGGGTCATCTCCTCATTTTTATTTATTTAATCATTGCATAGGTCCGGCGGACGAGGGGAGACAGCTGGTGTGTACCCAGTCTGTCTTTCTATAGGTAGGAGCCCGGCGGTCATCTTCCGCCGGGCGGACCCTTGGGGTGGCTTTACAAGATGATTAGCAAGCGCGATCCCTTACCGCCCCAACAATAAAGGTCTGTCGGTATACCGTGGGGTTTTAGTCCGTGCGAATCAGACATAACCCATCCTCTCCCGCGAGAGAGTGGCGTATCCATAAGGGATTTCCCCACGTTAAAAAAAAAAAAAAAAAGATAGGTCGCGAATTGCATGTATTAGGCAACAGCCTAAGCCGAGGTGTGCCGCGCACCCTTGAGCTACTTGCCCAAATAAAATCGGCTGAGTGCCTTAAACGCTCGCCTTAGTAGTCCGGTGAAGCTGTTAAGACCTAGCTAGGTCAATAGCGTAGTCAGTTCGAAAAAAGGTCTATCTATACTTTTTAGATTTTAGTGATAAAAATTGTTGTAGGTATCTTGGAATATGCAATAAAATAATACACTTCAATTATTTTTAGAAATGTCTGTCTGTTTGTTTGAACCACTAAAGTACTGCGTTCATGATAAAACCTTACCAAAAATCATAATATTGATGTTTTGTATTGACATTGTGCAGCCTTATTTATATATTTATTATTTTTGACAAATTAATGAACTGTATAAAAACGTATATAATTATTGTTCCGACTGCCAATGGATGTGAAAACCAATGTAATGTTAAAAATTTCAATATACAAATTATAAATTTAAAATAACTCAGAATATAATTTATAAAAGTCAAAAGATAACACAGTTATTTCATTGTTTTGAGTTTTCACTTCTGTCGGCAGTCCCTATGACTGCTTTGATTTTTTTTCAGTGTATGATGGTGAATGAATACTAGGGTCTATGTAAAAGTGGCTGGAAATACGGGTTAAATAGCTACTAAAGTTAGCGCGTTACATGAGAGTAGCGGTTGTTTTTCATTATTTCGGACATTATATCCCTTAATACTATGTGCAAAGCGCATTCAGCATTTCAGTATATGACGCTATTTTGTCACGTACAGTTAAGCAATTATGCATTTTTTAGTTTATTTAGTTTTTAGTTTAGTTTATTTACTTAACAAAGTCATTACTAGAACCTCGCGGAGTACGGCATACGGGCAAACGAACAGGCGTGTCACCTGATGGTAAGTGATCACCGCCGTCCATAGACACTAGCAATACCGGGGGAGTCGCCAGTGCGTTGCCAACCTGGGGTTGGGAAAGTGGGGAGGAGGGGGAGGCGGTCCTCCGGCGCCCTCACCGACCGAACGAAACTCAACAATGCAAGCAATATTACTTCACGTCGGTTTTCTATGAGAGAGTGGTACTACCCCGGGCGACCCGACCCATTCATGCTGAAACCAGTACTACCTTCGGCGTGGCTCTACCACCTATTAATTAACCTATATACCACCTGTTAAAATAAATCTATATTTTTCAAATATACAATTTAGTGATGTGTTTTAATTTTTCTTAAAAGATAAACGGGGACACCTGACAGTTAGTTCATTATTGGCATATCAAAATACTTGAATATAGACAAAGCTTAACTCGTTCTTGCTAAAAAAAAGGTTCGTATTAAAAAACGGTTGTCGCTTAAAATACTCACATTGTCTTCTTACCCAATAACCAGAGTATTGCATCTATAAGAATCGCTGGTAAAAGTTGCTTAAAAAATACCTGAAATAAAAAGTAGTCTATTTACACTGTCACTAGCTATTTATTAGTTATTGGTAGTAAAACTTTTTTAGGCGTGATAAGAAGGTAACTGGACGACAATGCAGTTCGTAGTTGTTATGCATTTCTGAAGAGCTAAGGAAACAATTGTTTTAAAATAATCTGCAAGTCAAGTTTCATAACGTTGTTTTTAAAGAACTTTAGTGGAAAAAATCTTTAAAAAAATACAATTAATATCGTTTTTCATCTTGTATGTTTAAACTTGGACAGTTAATTGTTGTTTTAATATTGATAAATAACCAGTGTTTAATATTTTTTTTTTTTTATGTTTGTGATTATTCTTTTTTTATTTGAAAGCTGGTACTTCCAGTGTGGTCCAATTTGGTACAGTTCCGACAACGGCATCCAGTGCAAAACCGTATAAGTTTCAAATTTGCATTAAGTATGTACACGACAAATAGACGAATAACTCAATATTACGCTAACCGGTTTCGATGATTCATTTTTTATTGAAAAGGATGTACTTCAAGGGTAGTTAGATGAGAGTTTGGTTAGGTTCTGATTATGGGATCCGTGGCAAAGTAAGAAAACTTTCAAGAAACGAGCTTACTCCTTTCTTAAGGGCCGGCAACGCATCTGTGTTTCCTCTCGTGTCGCAATTGTCCATGGGCGGCCGTGATCACTTACCATAAGGTGACCCGTATGTTCGTTTGCCACCAATATTATAAAAAAAAACTCTTCAATTCTTAGGAGCCTATTGTGCTTATGTTCGTTGCTGTGTTGCAACATGACGCAAGCATTGTAATTACATTACTTAAGGTGTATAATGTGTGAAGCGATGGTAGCCGAGTTGGTGGTAGAAACTATCGCGGATTACTGAAAAGGTTGCGTTCGTACCAAACGTTACTTATTGTACAACCAATTGAAACCATATCGCATACCATACCGATAGATACCATACCGCAAAAATGCGCATATTTTAATATACTTAAGGCGGAACGGAGTTCGCGGGCACTGCTAGTAAAATATATTTATGTACACTAAAAATGGAAAAATAAAGTAAATTTTCAAAAAAAAGTATTAACCGACTTCAATATCAATCAAAAACCCATAAGGCACTAAAAAGCGGAAAATAAATAGTTTATCAAATTAACCAAATTAAATAAAACATATGAATATGTGTGCTACCTAGAGATGTACTGGAAGTCGGTACCAACCAAAATTTTTGTATTACAGAGACGCGAGAGTGGACTTAAACTTTGTACCTGTAGATGATATGATTTTCGGTTTGGTTGGCACCGACTTCCAATACATCTCTAGGTAGCACACATATTCATATGTTTTATTTTTGATAAACTATTTATTTTCCGCTTTTTAGTGCCTTATGGGTTTTTGATTGATATTAAAGTCGGTTAATACTTTTTTTTGAAAATTTACTTTATTATAAATCAAATATGTCGAATTCCCAATAACTCTGTATTACAATTGCTGAATGCAGTTAGTTTAGATTTACACCCAGAGATGGCGCTGCCACGATTCTGTAGTTGCTATCATTGTGTTTTGTACATTACGTATAGGCGTTTTAAGTCATTATTAAAGAACGGGATTGTCTGCATCGCGACTTTGTACACGAGTCCGCGCTACTCGATTGCGATAATTGCGAAAATTCTTTTTGCAATTGCGACATCCAAGAAATCCATTCACGCGATATCCGAGTGATGATCACTCAGGACTGTACCGCGACGCATTATTAGTGAATCCCTTGTGCCACCATGCAGCCCGGCTCTGGTGGTACAAAAACAAAAGGCCCTTCTCAGGGCCGCCCAATGACCCAAGCTAAGAACACTGACACCGAATCCTCACGAATGACTACCCCAGCCACGACACCCGTTCAGCAGCGGGTTGAGCACCGTCCTCAGCCCGCCTCCCCAGACGGCGAGGCTGTGTCCAAACTCACCCCAGTAACGGTTCAACCGACCGCCCACGCATCAAGCGCTACGAGGGCGGACGAGGAACGCATACTAACCGAGTTATATGAACGCGACTCTGAAATGACGGCCCAACTCCAAGCCAAAGGATATCTCTCTGACAAAATGATCAGGTGGATGGCACTCGCGCTAAGGGTGCAAGAAGCCGAGGCTGACGGCAAACCCTTAACGCCCCAGGATCAGAAAGCCCTAGAACGCGCGGCAAAAGGAACGCTGGATCCCCCAGAGATCCCGCGCCCCCTATACTCACGT
Organism: Antheraea pernyi; assembly: GCA_015888305.1. Lineage (NCBI taxonomy): Eukaryota > Metazoa > Arthropoda > Insecta > Lepidoptera > Saturniidae > Antheraea > Antheraea pernyi. The sequence continues at coordinate 417,776 of MU159014.1, forward strand.
AGCCCTGTCGGAAAACCCGCCCGTAGAGGCCGAGAAGACGACGATATCTCACACGACGAGAGGAGGGTGTGCCCAAAAACCACCCCCTCAGAGACCCCAATGGAACGTCAACATTCCAGGGAACAGACTGTCTCTAAATCCGCCGCCGGAACTAGTAGCGGCAGCAAAACTACCCCATTACCACAGAGACAACCCCGTAAGACATCACTCGGCGGCCCGGCACCTACCCCAGCCGACGTCACAAAACCGAGTCGCACAAAATCTCCGACAAAATCATCCCTTACGCGGCGTACACTGTCCGCAGGCGAGATGACCTTGAAAACAATAACAACAACAAGAAAACCAAATGTAAACAAAGCGGCAATGAGCGCAAACACTGGCGCTACTGCGCCGATAGAGCCGCGGTCGTCATCACGGTATAGCCAGCCGAGCTCATACGCAGTGGCGACCTCTGCGCCAAAGACCACCAACCAAAGAGCGGCAACCAATCAGGAGGCGTCTAGACCGACAACCAGCGCCGCCACCGAACCTGTGGAAGCCACCACACAAGGTATAGCCTCCTCTAAAGATAGCCCTGCGGAACCCCAAAAACGAACGAAATATCCCCCATTGGTAGTAGAAAAACTACCCCAATGGACAAAACACTTTGAAATAATTTCACGAGTGTTAAACAGACCACCGAATGCGCGCCCATTTGGCGCTGGGGTGCGCTTCTTGCCAGAGGATGACCTTGAATATAGAACAATTCAAAGTTATCTATCAGAGCTCGAGAAAACAGAGAATATCTCCTGGTTTTCATACTCTATGCCATCGGAGATGAATCTCAGGGTGGCTATACGCGGACTGCCTATAGAAACAGAACCGAACGAGATAATAGAAGCCTTAAAAAAAAAGGGATATGAACCGGAGGTCGTAAGAAACATCCGGGCGCGAGGCGACCGCCCGGGCAACGTATTTTACGCCGCTTTAAAGCGAACCCCGGATCTAATCCCTGGTATTTACAACCTGGAGGAGCTGTTAAAGATGAGAGGGATTAAGGTAGAGGCCTGGCGCGGGAAGACTGGTCCCGCCCAGTGCCATAAATGCCAACAATTCCGACACAGCTCTCACAATTGTCACAGGAAGCAGGCCTGTGTACGATGCGGCGGACCTCACTTCGCGGCGGATTGCGATCGCGCCAGAGACCAACCCGCGACCTGCGCGAACTGTGGGGGGCCGCACCCCGCAAACTACAACCAGTGTCCCGTCCGAAAGAAGGAGGCGCGCAATAAAAGGGCGAGCACGGTAGCCAGGACAGGTAGGAAGGCATATACGCTGCCTGAAAGAAACGATGTGTCGGAGGCGGCACCGGCATCCCTTATGGCGCCGGCCAATCTGCCGACGCACCGCGAAAAAGGCTCGAGTATAAAGCGCAAAAAAAAGAAAACCTCTACTACTAAAAAGACAAAAAAGAGTGAAGTGACAACACAGCTAACACATCAGTTAGATGTACTATCACGCACTGTAGGGACGATAAAGGGCCTTCTCACCGTGCAGGACGGTGCCGGAGGTCAGAATACTGCTATCAGAGGTCTCGTAGATATTCTATTCCCTAATGGATAATACACCTCTGATAGCAGCACATTGGAACGCCCAGTCCCTCAAAGGGAAGAAAAAATTAGTCATGCACTTCCTCAGGGAACGACGCATTGACATAATGTTAATATCCGAGACCTTTTTAAAACACACGGATGTATTTAAAATCCCAGGTTATACAACCTACAGGAAGGACGAGACAACGACCGCCGGGGCTGCCTATAGGGGGCTGGCAGTACTCGTCAGGAACAGAATAGTTCATCAGCACATCCCATATAAGCATTACCAGTCACTATATGCGCTAGGGGTGCTGGTGAACTATGCCGGTCGTACCATGAGATTGTATGCCGCCTACAGACCTCCTGGAAAAATAGCCGGCTCACTTGAAGCCGACTTAGAAGACCTAATAGTTCAGTCGCCGGATCCGACGATCGTCGCCGGCGACATGAACCTAAAACACACGCACTGGAATTCCGCAAAGACGACAGCGCTGGGCCGACGCATACTCAAACACTCAGAAGACCACGAGTATGAGATCGTCGGCCCAGACGAGCCCACGCATCATATAAGTAGATCGCAGGATGTGATCGACATCGTTCTATATCGAGGTCTGACCACACCACCAACGCAGACAGTTCTACCCGACTTGCCATCCGACCACAGACCGGTAGTGCTTGAATTCCAGGCCACGCCTGTGAGAGTAGAGCCTCCTGCGCCGAAGAGAGAAGTGTGCTGGGAACGCTATCGGGAAGAGCTCGAAGCTAGAACGCCCACGCGTAGTATGATAACTGTCGATGACGTCGAAAACATGGCGGCTGACGTCACTAGATGTCTCCACATCGCCATGGAGGCGTCATCGACAATTGCGGAGTCGAGATACAGGAGATCGCCACTACCTCGCCGCATAAAAGAGCTCATAGAGGAAAAAAGGAAGACACGATTGCAATGGCAGAATACCCGCTGCCCGAGTTTGAAAACACGTCTCAATACTCTGGTAGCGCGCGTTAAGCTCGCTTTAGACGACCACGCCGCCCAAGCATGGGATGCGCACGTCGAGAGCATAGGTCACCACACCCCCTCGGTACACAGACTGTGCCGCACGCTATCCTCGACGCCAAGAAAGCCGCACCCCCTTAAGGGAGAAGACGGGATGTTGAAGTTTACCGCGAAAGATAGGGCCGAAATTTTCGCCGCCCACCTGACGAAACAATTCGCGCCCAACCCTATAACAGATCGCCAACACTTCACAGAAGTTATGCGCCATCAGACGACTCAGGGAGCGACAACAGTGGAACCCGATACCACCCGCCCCTTCATTACACCACGCGCAGTACAACGCGAGATAGCCAGGCTCAAACCAAAGAAAGCTCCTGGAGCGGACGGGATTAGCCATTCGATGTTGCGTCACGCGCCGTATAAAACCGTCGCGGCGCTGACGCGACTCTTCAATGGCATCCTGAGAACAAATCACTTCCCCAGAGAGTGGAAACTGGGGATAGTAATAATGATCCCCAAACAGGGTAAAAACCTTAGTAACGCAGACGGATACCGACCAATAACATTGTTAAGCGCGTTGTCAAAAATCTTTGAAAGACTCGTGCTTAACATGTTAAAGCCCTATATACAACTGAGAGACGAGCAGTTTGGTTTCAGGGAGGAACACTCC
>MU159014.1:421896-452446 GCA_015888305.1 Antheraea pernyi
GAGAATGACATAGAATATATTATACAGTGTTTCTTATATTCGCAGTCTCCTTATGGTGTACCAGCTGTAGCCGCTACTCCACACGCGATTTTAAAAATAGTATTAAAGAAATATAAAATTGTGATACCATTTGCGATTAGAGAAATAATATTCAAAAAGAATTGTAAGTACGACACGCACGCCACTTACAGTAACATATAACGTATACATTAGATATATAAAATACTAACAGTGTGTCAAATGAGATTTATCATCAGCAACATATTTGGAACACACCATATAACTAACTCAGTGCTCACTTACACTGTATAAGGAACTAATGAAACAATGACTTAAAGATGTTATTATAATGATATAATATACCCATTATATCACAGGTTCACCGGACTACGGCAATAAGTAATACGTTTATGATTTAATGTCTTATTAGAAAGACCCCCTCTATCTTCAAAACTACTATTAATAATTATTATGTTGAATTGAAAACAATGAATGAGCTGATTGATGCCTTTAAATCTCGCCTAAATATAAATCAAGATATAAATATTTATATCTGTCTAAACAGTTTTTAATATTCGACAATTTATATAGTGCTCATTGAACTCGATACAGTTCTTATGTTACTCTGATCATTGAGTTATGTAGAAGAAAGCGGGGTCAATAAATAAAAGATGGCCGCCAAAATGACCAAAAAGACAATAATAATTCGAATTCGATGCATAGATACAGATATATGAATTTCAATTATATTGATTGTTGGAGTCCAATACAACGCACGTCTTACGCACATGTTTACAGTGAACAACATATTTTTTGCAAAATTTCATGCGGACGAACTCGTGGGTAACAGTTTTTCTAAAATAGAAGAACGTAATTTGTTTCCTATAAGGTCACTTATCTGACAGTAAAAGTCCCGTAAAAATCGGTCGAACCGTTTTGGAGATAGCATTGCAAACGAAACCGCGGTTAACAGCTTGTCTAATTTAGAGCAGCCTAAGTAACCCGCTGTAATTTCAGCTATCTCTTAGTGATATTCCCGTCAAAATCGGTCCAACGGTTCGGATAATACCTGAAACAAAGAGACCGACAGACTGTAGCCTGTATACTTTCATACCCAGTCGGTAAAAAAATAATATTTTGATAGTAATATCAAAATACAGTCACTTCATTTTTATTATATGAGTAGATTGCATTACCTAATAATTGCTCTGGTCTGACCGTTGTACGAGTATTGGTAAGTGTGTGTGTATGTGTGTTTGTACTTACGTATTACGTAACCTTGGGAGAAGGCGTCACAACGAGCGTATTGTACGTATAAGTTTATATGAATATCTTATAATTTTTGCAAGGTTTCTAAGTTAATTGCACAGACGATTTTCTTTATTCGAATACAATAGATTCACTGAACTGTGCCTGAAAGTAAGCATAGTATAATCTAAAAACAAAGACGACTGCCAAGAGAACTACAACCCTTCACGAAGATATCGCTGTCATGCCAGCTTGCAAGGCAGCTAAATATACACTGGCTAATCCTTAAACCACCCTGAGCGTGTTACAGTGACTGGTTTATAACATTTATATAGTGGTAGCAATTCAGTTGAGTCAGTTATCTTACCAAGCTGCTAGAATAGCGGAAATTATACATAACCTTTAAATGTGTGAGATTATTGAAGTTATACTTATTTTGGCGCGTTAGGGAAAAATGATGAGAGTAAATTTTTAAGATGCGCGCGCACTCCGTCACGAAAAACCGACACCCTGAAGTTAGCTATAGTCAACATTTTGTTTCTTTGTATTTGTTGTTTGTATTTCTTTGTATTAAAACTTTCAATGTACGAGTATTAAATACCTTTTTTCTATTGTTAGTGTCGTTTTTTCTATAAACGTAGAATAAGGCGAAAGATAAAATTTTTGAAAAGGTTTTTATCTTGCTACGTCAAATAAATATAACTTCTAACGCGTGTAGATAAGTACACACACACTTTTTTTTATCGATTTAAAACCAATTAAGGAATGGTAAAACCTGTGTAACGGTTTGACGGAGAAAGTATCCTCGCCATACAAAGTGATAATCCTAGCTCTACTTCGTTATTGTCTGAAAGTCGGGGATGTTGAACAGACTCTTCTACATGAGACGCTTTCTTTATCATAGTAGCGTTTCATGATAATTTATCCTGTATTTTCATGTTAATAAGATGTTACATAAAAACCACAACTAATATACGAAATATAAATTTAGAAGCATATAACATACGTCTTAATATTTATTAATAACAGAAGTTTCTCAGACAGTAATAATATTAGTAGACAATTTGATACAAATTAATAGATAATAAATGAATATTCCTTTACAAAAGTTTGTTGTTTGGAATACACGCTCTGATGTGTTTAAAGTTTTAATTGAATGATCAATACATATTCAATCTATGCTACATATTTCAATTTAGATCAATATACCAGTTGGCATAGAAATTGATTAATATTTCGTCAGTATTTATGTAAAGATTTCATGTAGTTATATCGTACTTTACTAATGCCTGATTTAAGATTGAAATTTTAGAAACTGTGTAGTCCGGTGAAGCTGTTAAGTCCTTGCTTGGTCAATAGCGTAGTCAGTTCGAAAAAAAAACTAGAAACTGTGGCATCTCATGTTTTAAACTCAGTAAGCCCAGTAACAATTTTATAAATAATAGTGTTGGGTTTTATGTTAAAGTCACAAAGCACATTACCAATTTGCCGGATTGAAATTCGATTTCGTATGTAAAAAAGTGTGTGTGTGTACTTATGTTCACGAGTTAGAAGTTATACTTCTTTGGCATACCAACATAAATATCTTTTCAAAAATATTATCTTTCGCCTTATTCTACGTTTGTTAACGTAGTCAGTTCGAGACAAAAAAGATTAAAGAACCCGAATTACGATTTAAAAATTGAGTTTTCTTTTCTACCCATTTGCAGTCAAGAGAATTTATTGTAGTGAATTGTGAACAACAATTATGTGTGCCTCCGGCGCTCTCACTGACCGAACGAAACGCAACAATGCAAGCACTGTTACTTTACGTCGGTTTTCTATGAGAAAAGAAGGGTGAAGGGTGGTAGAGTACCCCGGGCGAGTCGACCCATTCAAGTTGAAACCAGTAATAACTTCAGCGTGGCTCTACCAAAAAGGAAATCGATAAAATCGATTGACGATGAAGGAAAACATAGTGCGGAAACCTGAACCAGAAATGTTCTTGTTTTCATATGGGAAATTATTGAACTGGAGATTTCTCGAAGTTTGAAATCGTTGTATTCGGAAAGACGCCTATGGCCATGCAGTGAATCTCTTAAAGGAGGAAATGAAAGTGAAAAAATGTTCTGACTACCGCTCCACATACTAAGGCCGGCATGACAGCGGCGACCAGCGATGGATAGTGTGTCACTCGGTGATCGCCATTGATTTTGGACTGTACTGTGTTTACCATCAGGCAAGATGAAGTCATTTTGCCGTGCTACTATTAAAAATAATAATACATACCCTCATTAAATGAAGATATCTAGAAGTCGTAAACTGTATATTGATCGCCCACAGTACGTCGTTCAATGGAAGTATTGCCGTCTCTCTCATAGCGATTACTGCCAGTTCCTGAAGAGAGATCCTGAATTTTTCGTTCGAACAACAATTGTAAATCGGGACATCGTCCGTTGTTTCCAATCTGTGGAAATATAATTTAGTATTCTAGTGACACTTCAATAGGTAGGGATTTTGTCTCCAAACTCTTGTTATTGGGTTCCGACAGCTGGACATGAGAGCCAGTTTCTTTTTGCGTCTAGCTAAAATCTTAAATCACGTTAGGTATTACCCACATAATGCTGTTAAGAACTTTTATAACGAGTAAGAAAGAAGAAGAAGGAAATTGTTTACTGTTGGAACAACTATACGATTAAATGGAATTTTAAACAATCAAATTAGACAGAAAAAATTAAATACATCTGAAAAATGGAAAAAGTGTCCAATAATTGGCAAAACCATTCAGTAGATGTGCAGTAGAGTAGTACTGCAGCGTTGATTTTGGATGAGAGCCCATAATGTTACAAAATGAAAAGAACAGACAAACAAATAATACAGACACAAATAACACGTCACAGGTGACCACATTATTTAGGTATAGATATATGTATACTTATGTTTATTTGCTTTAGTTCATAAGTAAATATGAATTATTTACTTTTATATTTTATCAAATTGAGATTAGGAAAATGTTAAATAAGGTGATTATATAGAAATAATCATACGATACATATATACAGTACACTATGGCCTCAAAGATGTTTGAAAAATCCATCCGTCCTTAAAACAAACCTGGGTATTATAATACATAAAGGGCCAGCACCTGCCAAGGTGAAGGGATAAAATATAGAAGCAATATACGCTCCTCAGGCAAAGAATTATGTAGGAACATGCACATGCATACAACTGCCCGGAGAAGGTTTGGTATCTAGGCTTTTATTTACATATTAAAATAAAAGGTTATGTAGTGTATAAGTAATAATTTCTCTATTACTTATTAATATTATAAATGAGAAAGTAACTCTGTCTGTCTGTCACGATTTCACGGTAAAAACTACTGAACCGATTTAAATGAAATTTGGTACACAGATAGCCTAGAGTCTGAGAAAGGACACAGGCTTTCACAGACATACTTTTTAATGCGAAAAAAGGGTTGTAAGGGGCTGAAAGTGGGGATGAAAAGTTGTACGAAAGTAACGTCATTTTTAGAGCTAAATACTTGGAACTTATTTTTTACGCTATTCATTCGATATAAATAAATATGACATTCAAGGTTTGTAAAAGTTTTATCCCAGAGGGTATAAAATAACAATAGGAAATAGGGGATGAAAATTTGTATGGAACTATGTAAGTTTCCGCTCAGGTTTTAAAAAAATTTTTTCAGTGTTAGATAGCTCATTTATCGGGGAAGGCTATAGGCTATATATCATTTTGGTAGGCGGTAGAGCCACGCTGAAGCTATTATTGGTTTCAGTGGTCGGCTCGCCCGGGGTAGTACCACCCTCTCACAGAAAACTGACATGAAGTAACAGTACTTGCATTGTTGCGTTTCGTTCGGTCAGCGCCGGAGACTCATCTCCCCGCCCCTTCCTCTCTCCCCTCCCAAGACAGGCTGGCAACGCACTTGCGACTCCCCTGGTGTTGCAAGTGTACATGGACGGTGGTGATCACTTAACATCGGGTGACCCATCTGTTCGTTTGCCTCCTATGATATAAAAAAAAAAAACGGTAAGACCAATAGAAACGGAGCACCAATTAAGAATGTTTTAAATGTTTTTTTTCCTTTTAAGAGCTTCCGCAGCGTGTTAATTAGCCCAAAGTCATTATGCCACGCGGACAAAGTCACGAGCAGGAGCTAGTAATTTATAAGTTGGAGTAACGAGAAATGATATTTTCATCGGGTTTATATACAGAACTTACTTTTTAATGCCTCTGATCCAGGACACTGCTATGATATACTTCACACACAAGTCCACCGGTATGAAATTAGAAAACAGGTCTGGTCTTGCAAAAACACTGCGTAGTATACCTTAAATAAAAATAACTGGTGAATAGAATTTTATATACCATATACCGAATGTAACAGTGCCAGTTTTAGGCGCATCGCATGCCGGAATTAGCCGATAGGAGGGATGCATACTTGAACCGCATCCATGTGGCTCCTCTAACATACTGTAAGCTAGATGAATCCCTAAAATCCGAAAACATCATTCCGACGCCTTTCTTCAGCAGAGCATCCGATCCCTATCTTTGATAGTACAGATCAGAATGCTTCACAGATAGTTTATAAAAACAATGTTATTCGAAAATTATTCGCGAATCATTAAAGGGTAGGTTTCAGGAATTCGGAATCTTAACTCTGCCCTCCCAATACATTCTTCATAATTTAATGTATGTCCGCAAAAACTTGCATAACATAGAAATAGTAATAGACCGACATAATTTAAATACTAGAAGCAATAATAAATTGGCCATTTCATGTTTCAGGCTCACTAGGATCAGTAAGAGGTTTTTAAGTAATAGTATTAGTGTTGGCGACGCACACGATGAGTAGCTTATACATAGTTTTATACGTAGATTTAGTGATATTTTATAGAGAGCAGAGATATAGATTTATTGACATTTAATATAGATTTTTAGATAATTCACGCGACTATAATAGAATAGAGATATAAATTGGATATAGAATTGTAGGTACGTTATGTGTGTATTAAGTTATTGAATATGGAATTATAGATGTGATATTTATAGTAATAGGGATTGAATTATGGATATGTAGAAGCATGTGTAGAATTATTGAATATAGAATGATGTATGTATTGATTTATAGAATATGTGAATTATAGGTAGAATCATGTAGATTAATAGAGAAATAGGGACTTATGCATGCATAGAATTACCGAATTATGGATTATATAGAATTGTGTGTTAGTATAGGGTGACTTATAAATTACATTCGCATTAAGTAGGGAATTACATGATAGATGAGATTAAAATTATGCTGTATGGAATATATAGCGTGTGTGCATGGAAACATTCGTAGAGAGAATATGATAGAATTACACACGTTATATACTATTGAATTATACGTTATATAGCAAGAATTATACGATCATATAGAACGGCAAATATGGAAGATTGTATAATTTAATATAGACAAACGTAATGGTTATAGAGGTACATAAAGTTTTACAACGGTTCTTCATAACGGACATCTTCGATCTCAGGGTTTTTAGTAATTTTATGAACCATATACCGGCTCTCCTTTGTAATATTAAAAATACGAATTTGCACAGAAAACGGGGGGCTTTGAATAAAATAGTATTGTAGCAGCGCTTTTGGAAATATTAATTATTTTCACCGCTATGACGAAGATACTATGGCCTAGTGGGGTAGGCAGCAAACTACCGGTGGCATCGGGTGTTACACCGCTGGATCCTCTCTCACCAATGACAGGGCAAAGAACAATCTCACTCACCTGATGGTGGTCTAAGGCCCAGACCGTAAACCTCGAGCACGTATCCGTCGCAACGCCATCCACGAGACACATATGCATGTATCAGCCGTTTAAGATATATGATTGTTCAACACGTCACTATTCACTCAATATGTTCATATATAAAAGTTAATAAAACACGAGCCGCGCGGCAACACAATATACAATTATTGGTGTAAGTGTGTATGAAAACAGCAATTAAACCCAGCGACGAGCGAACTTTTATGTGACGTAGTAGTACCGATGTCGTGCAAACAACAAGTGCGTAGTATGGTTTTCTAAGTTGGCGGCAGCACAATGCTTATGCTTTACGCGCACTCATTGGTAGTGAGAAGCCCATTACCCGTGATTGGTGTTTTTGAGAATACATCGATGGATCGGCCCAAACATCGCCCCCGGGTTGAAAGACTACCTTTCAAAAAACTCACGAAAAGATAATGGGTTCTAACTAATATATCGATAAGAAACTTCAACTAAACAGTACAGAAGTTCTATGTTAATTTACTAACATATGTAGTCGAGAAACTTCAACTAAAAAGTATAGAAGTTCTATGCTAATATACATATAGACGAGAAACTTCAACTAAGAAGTACAGAAGTTCTATGCTAATACATATATAGACGAGAAACTTCAACTAAGAAGTATAGAAGTTCTATGCTAATACATATATAGACGAGAAACTTCAACTAAGAAGTATAGAAGTTCAACCTAATAGTTAACATTTAGAACAGAAACAACAGACAGAAACTTAACTACAAAGTTAGAACTTAAGTTACACTAAACTATTGAAATATATATAAACTATAAAAATATAATAAAAGGTTAACATTGTACATTGTTACATGTACATTAAATATTTTAAAGAAAAAATACTCTAGGAGGATTTACAATCAACGACAGAATACATTTCTATAGTTTTTAAAATTTTTGTCTGTCTGTCGGCCTGTCTGTCTGTCTGTCGTTTGTACAGGATTCACACAAAAACTACTGGACGGATTTTCACGAAATTATGTATACTATTCTGTATTCTGTAAACTACTACAGTTTAAACAACGATATAACATACTGGCTTCTACCCTCGACTTCGTTCGCGTGTAATAGTTACTTTTGGCCCTAGAAACCGAAAAAACCTCTGTTTTGGAACATTCTTCATTGATACTCCACCCCATCGGTCTTAGTTTGATCATATATAGTATAAAGCCTGCCTCGATAAATGAGAAAATCTAACACTTTTCAAATCAGAGCACTAATGCCTGAGATAAGCGCGTTCAAGCAAACAAACTCTTCAGCTTATTGTTACAAGGCCAAATCTGTACATTAAATATTTTTTGAAAATTATAATCTAGGTAGATTTTGTTATCAATATACAAGGCAAAAATTATCCTTTTACATTTTTTGTTTGTCAGTCGGTCTGCCCTGTGAAAACGCATAACTCTGAAAGTTCTGAACCGATTTTAACGAAAAATGACACATGGATAAATAATATCACAAGGTTACATTTAAGATTTTGTCCCATAAAACGCAAGGGATTCTCGAGAATAACGGCCGAAAGTCAAAAAATTGTGGTTAGTGAAATTAGTGACGCATTTTGGTAAATTTTCTTTGTACTATACATGGCAGACAGATTAGCTATAAATTTAAGCTATATTGGAACGAACTACCTTATTGCGCATTACACGCTTTGAGCGGATGGGAGCTATACCGAAAAAAGTGTAACAAGACTTTTTTGCGACACCTTAGTACAAGAGCCGGTAACGTAGGAATAACAAAAATTTTAGAAAAGCTGGTTGTTTAACATATCTTTCGTTATGCTCTTCTAAACAAGTTTCAGAATACCTGGTCGCCGCAAACCTTTATTAACGCGTATCACACCTTTACAGGTAAAAATATTGATTAGGAAACTTTTTTTTCAGTAAAACTTTCTTTTTAAACGTTATTAAAAACATGAATTTACACTGCCAGATAATTTTGTTATTGACAATAATGTGCCCGATAATATACTTTATAAATAAAAATAATTCATTTCTAACCATTTTATTTTTTCCATTGCAAAGAACATATTTTTATTTTATTAACCATTATGATATTAAGATTTCACCGTAAACAATGAAAAAAAAACGATAAACGTAAACATATTACTTGGGAGTGACGCCATTTTGAATACATGTATGTATAACAGGTGCTGCCACAATTATCGCAATACAGCCAGTGTTGCGCTGAACTATAGCTAAGTTATTATTAAAATTAAAATTACAGCTATCTTAACATGGTTTGAACATACTTTTTTTATTTACAAAAAATAACATCTGACACATTATTGTTAATAATAAAAATGTGTGGAAATACTAATTTCATGTTTTAATGGCGTTTCAAAGTTAGGGAAAAACAAAACATTCGAAAATTATTTTTCTTCAATACAATGGAGTGTAAAAAAGTTTGAATACAAGTAGAAGATAGTTATGATAAAGTAAGTGGTAGAGATAATTATTTTATTTTATTTTTACGTATTGTGTATATGCAAAGTCTATGTACAATAGGTTAGGTGTCCTGACAGAGAAAAAGAGAGAGAGAGTATATATAATATCTATACATAAAATTTTCATTTCAATAGCAATCCAACTCAAGGATTACTATTGAAATACTATATTACTATTGATAAATTAACTTGATTATCTGAGATCATTCATTGTTTAATTTATCATTATTTATTTTATAAATATATTTTATCGTTTAATTCACAATTTAACTCTATCAACTTGATATTTTATAATGTAAACTATACTGACTGTATAGTAAACGTTTACAAAAAAAGGGAAGGATCTTCGTTCCAACCGGGGTTCCATAGACCATCAAGGTTTTTTTGGATTACTGCCAATATATGTAGTAATATATGTAGGTTAGTTTTTATCTTAATTGATCCCGGTAGATGATGTTACGAACGGTTTCTAGGCTTATTTTAAAATATTTTTCACATACCATCTGGGTATATGTTTGAGTGAGTCCCTTGATAGTTTGAACTCACAATTGGAAACCGTATGTGTGTCTATAATCGGGTTTTAAGTTTTTCCAAATACACTTGATACCAGTGATAACCAATTTGGTGCAGACGAAGTTGCACGGGCCAGCTAGTAAACTATAAAATATAAGTCGATAAAAAGAAAAAGAAAAATTAATAAAAATTACTGAGTCGGTAATGGACATAAATGAATAATTGGACGTGTAAGTGTACCAGATTTCGTTTTAACTTGAACAACGCGAGTTCGACGATCAGTTCCCGGATAAGTGTAAGATAACTCCCATTGGCCAATACAAAGGAGAAGTGTTATTCTGCATAATTAATACTACGGTACCTTTCTTAATAGGCCCAGTATCAGTTACCCATTTTTCCCTCGCTTGTAGTATGTAAGTATTCCAAGTTCCACCTACTCCAATATGATTGAACTAACTTATCCAAAAGTAAATAACGCGAGATCAAATAATCTACCTTATCAGAAACAGGCGTAGCTGGCAATGATTTTAGAGGAACGTTATGCAGGAAATGTTCCGGAGTTAACGCAACAGGTTCAGATGGGTCTGGACTAAGAGCCTGCCCTAGAGGACGCGAATTAAGAACTGCCTCGATTTGGCAGAGCACGGTAAGCAATTCCTCATAAGTGAGGATCTGACCACCAATAACCCGAAATAGGTGCGTCTTAAAAACCTTTATTGTGGCTTCCCAACTTCCTCCAAAATGGAGCGCATTTGGTGGTATCATTTGCCAAGTAATACATCGATTCGCTAACTCACAGTTTAATTGTTCATTATAGTTTTTAGAACAGATAAATGCACTTAATTCGTTTAGATACGTACGTGCACCAACAAAATTGGTACCATTGTCCGAATATAACTTTTCAACAGGACCCCCCTTCGTGAGAGAAACCTATTTAGAAGAAAGAGCGTTAAGAAAAAACTCGGTACTTAAATCAGGGGCTACTTCCACATGAACTGCTCGCGTGGTAAGACATATAAATGTACATATATAAGCTTTCTGACTCTTTACTCCTCCCCGATGAGTTAGCGTGATATTGAGGGGACCACCATAATCGAGTCCTGTATAAGCAAAAGGCTTAGATAGTTGCAATCTACATTCCGGTAAACTAGCCATAACCGGTGCAATGCAAGCTTTTGGTCGTGATTTAAAACAAGAATTGCATGCATGAACGCGAGATCGCACTATATTACGTCCTAACAGAATCCAAAAACGTTGTCTAAGTAAAGACAAAAGTAAATGTGGACCTGTATGACAATTTTGACGGTGAATATAATCTATTATTAAATTAACGATATGATCCTTTTGTGGTAAAAGCATCGGATCTTTATGATCAAACGTCAAGTTGGAGTTGGAGTGGTGGGTTGGAATAAAACCACGCGACAAACAATCACTGGGATTATATTTGCCAGAAATGTGTTAAACATTCGGCGCATCGAGGTGCTCATGAATCTGAGATACGAAAATTTTACACCAATGTGGATTCGAGTGAATCCAATGAAAGACTAAAAAACTAGTCGGAAAAAACTAAAACTCGCTCTAATTTAAGTCGAGACTTATAATTATTCAACACTGTTCTGACTAATCTAGCCATCGACAGTGTTATACGAGCTAAATAAATTAATTTCAGTAGCGCTATTTTTGATTTAAAGTATAATAAATTGACATCTACAACAAGCCGAACGGGACTTCATGGCTTCACAGTAACTCTCACGCGTCGGTGTTGTAAACAGAAATTTCAAATGTTATTATGTATCGTTTTAAAATAAAATATGAATGGAATTAAAATTATAACAAGGAATACATATATATATAACTAGTGAACATAACGTAACGATATGTAATATTGAGTATCGAGTGAATGTCAATGTGAATACATATAGAGATTAATTATGTCACCCTATACAAATAGATGTAAATAACACACTGAAAATAGATTTACATATGAATATAAGTTAAGGTTTATGTAATAAGATTATTACAGAGTTATATTATATTATAGAATAGAATATAGAGTTTAGTGCAAAACGGCGCTTAATATAGAGATAACTTTATTCGTATGTAAGGTAGATATAAGATGTAAATTTCAAGCACCATGTCAAATAGGTTTTATTGTCTAACGGCTATTATAGGGTGGATCAACGACGGTGACACCTGGAAATAACGCCCCTATATGTGCATCCGCCAAAAACGAATGTAAATATCTATGAAAAGGTAAACCGGATCGAGTTTCTTGCCAGTTATTCTCGATGACTGACTTGTTTTCCGAACCGGCAGTATAAAAAACTACCTATAGTATAAAAAAAACTTAATAAAATATTACAAAATACATAAATACGTATTACAATACCTTTCCCAGTACCAACGAAAAATCCGACCGGTCCGTTAAAATTCTCAATCCAACCTGGTATCGGTTCCTCCACTGCAGCGATCACTGAAAACAGTACTAATTAATGCATTGCTACACCATGTGTGTAAACTCGTTGCTAAAAAATAAACTGTGGACGAATCATTGCATGTGGTAGCCAGAAACATTTTTTTTTGTTTCTGGGTTTTCCATTCTAAGTTCTGTAAAGGAACTTTTTTCTTTTTTGGTTAGTTGGCTTAACACATATGTGTCTCACTAAAGTGGTTGGCTTAGCGTGCATGATTAGTTCGATTCACGTTATTGTATTCAAGGCAACAGCCTTTCATTTCTTTTATATGGGGAAATCCATTGTGGATACCTCCTCCTAACTAAGGATGGATTATGCTTGACTTTCGCGGACTAAAACCCCATGGTGTTTTGGCCTGGGAGGAAGGATTGCCTACGCATCTCATCTCCTTGAAGGCAACAACCTAAGCCGAGATGCGAACACTTTGGCAGCCTTGAGCCATTCGGCTGTGCACTTTAAGCACTAGGCCTAAAAGCCCGCTGAAGCTGTGAAAATCAACCAGGCCAACAGAGGTTTGTCAGTTCGAAAAAAGAATGATTTACAAATTGCCTGTCTTAAAAATTTACTGATATATCTCTTTACTCCTTTATAATGTGACGTGTAAGTAGCTAAAGCCAGCTAATGGGGTAGTTTACTTGAAACACGTCACTAAAAGATGATGATACTGTCGTAGTGCTTATGTACTCATTTTTATAATTACGGCACCAAGTTTGGCATCCACTGTAAAACCGGTCAAATGAAAATATTTGTTGATAAAACAATAAATCGCCTATTCTTGATCCGTACACTTATATCTTTATAATGGTTTTTTTAATTGAAAATAGGAAAGAAGGCAGGCTAGTTAAACTTACGCTGCGTAATGTCTTTCAGCATCTTTTAATAGTATTCTTTCAAATAATATTTCATATAAGCCTAGATCTCATCGTTAAACTGATATAATACGATCTTGAGTCCAATTCACCCATTCCGTACCAAGTATTTTATCTGTTATGACCCATGTTTTCTCTTAAGAACATGCTATGTGGAAAATACAATTAAACTCTTACCAATAGATGGTCGTACAATAACCACAGGCAGCTGGCCCTTCATCTCGTAGACGACCTGCTCTGCCAATTGCTTGCTAAATATGTAAGTATTGGGCATTACTCCAATATATCTGTAATTTTTTTAAACAATGACAGCCCAATGGTTATTATGTTCGATTATTTTGTGATGAAAGTACTGCAACTCTCACTGCGCAATATAAAATATATTAGAAAAAGTCAAATGGAACGACTTCAGTTTTGCATTGTCATGTGCTACGAAATCTGTCTTTGGTAATTTATATTGTGAGTGTATAATTATTAAAGGATTTTCTAAAGCTTGATTAATATGTGAACGTTCGTGACGGCTGGAAATAAACTCTCTCTCTGTGCAGGTGCCAAAAACGAATGCAAAATATGGTATGTATAATGAAAAGATAAACCCAATCGAGTTTCTTGCCGGTTCTACCGAACCGATGATAGTTTTGACATTCGTAAGTGCCTTCTCAAGGTCTAATTTGAATAAAGTTTTGATTTTGATTTTTACCACATCGTTGTTTAACATCAGGTGAAATAGATGCCAAACGCTAAAACTTAGACAGTGTAAAAGAGTCATTACAAATAATATCATAGTATTTTTCAGTTCATGAGAGTTACAATCAGTAAATCAAACAGTAGTTAGAGGTCGGTCACTTAATTTTTTTTTATTGTAGCACGGCAAAATCGCTGCACTATTCCTGATGGTAAGTACAGTACAATCCAAAAACAATGGCGACCACCGTGTGACACACTATTCATCGCTGGTTGCTGTTGTCATGCCGGCCTGCGAAAAGCTGGATATGCACAGGCTGATCACGAAGCGTGACCCGCAAAAGCGAATCACTATGACGGGCTTTTTCGCCACATATATGGTGGTTGCGACCCAGTCAGGCTGTAAAACCCTACCACCCCGCTTTCGCCATTGCCTCGTTCGTTATTCAGCAGGGTGCACCATGTGCATGTGAGGTTGGTTTGGGTGTCTCAAGCCTTATGATGTTATCCGACACCCTTACACCCCAAGAACTGGCAAGACATAAACATTAGGGGGACTGTATACTAATTTTGTAATAGTTAAAAATATCTCACTTCGTTGTTAAAACCTCTAGCGTATGATCGTCCATTTCGTCGCATATCTCGAGAACATCACGCCAGTTTGTAACAGGTGGATAAATCTTTTCTTCAACGGGGTTATAATGCGTATTACTGTAGGCTGTTGATATGTGAACGAAGACCTGGAAATGTCGAAAAAAGTGTTAAGCAATGAAAGGATGTAAAGATAGGATGTAGGATGTAAAGAATTACCTATTTCTATTTATTAATCCGCCATACTAACATAAAATATACAACCTCTCCTGTAGAAATACTCACTGCTAAATGTTTCATTTCTTGAGCCAGTTCAATCATTTGAAGAGTGCCTTTAAGATTCACTTTCACAGAATACGATAGAAGGTCGTCGAACCTAAAACATAAATAACATTTTAAACTAGCTGTTCCCTCGACTTTGTCCGCTTGGAATAGTTACTTTGGGCTGACGCTAACACGCAGCGGAAGCTATCAATAGGAAACAAACCCTAAATTTGAAACATACTTCAATTGCTCCGCTCCTCTTAGCGTGTTGATATATAGCCTTTATTGATAAATGAGCTATCTAAAACTGAAGGGTTTTTTTTTTAAATCAGACCATTATTTCCTGAGATTAGCGGGTTCGACCAAAAAAACATACCCTCCACCTTTATAATATCCTGCATTAAGCTCGAAAGGTCGAAGGGACATATACGAAGATTGTTCCTAGAGGCGGACTGGCTCCCAATTACAGCTGTGGGACTACACCAACCGATATTTGGCAACAGATTTTCAACTTAATGGTGGTAGCTATACAGACGAATTTAGAGAAAGCTCGTAATATGGTAGGTGGTAGAGCCACGCTGAAGCTATTAATGGTTTCAGGATGAATGGGTCGGCTTGCCAGGGTAGTACCACCCTCTCACAGAAAACCGACGTGAAGTAACAATGCTTGCATTGCTGCATTTCGTTTGGTCAGTGAGAGCGCCGGAGGCCCACCTCCTCTCTCCCTCCCTCCCTTTACCCTAAACACAGACCGGCAACGTACTTTTGACTCCCCTTATGTTGTTAGTGTCTATGAACGGTGCTGATGCCATAACATCAGATGACCCACATGTTCGTCTGCCTGCTATGACAATGAAAAACTGGTAAACCAGATCTAGTTTCTAGCTAGTTCCTCTCTATAATTGGGTTGTTTTTCCAACCGGCAGTAGGGTTTTGACATTCATAAACGCCATCCTAGGGTCTAAATAAAGTAAACTGTATTTGATTTTGGTTCTTACTTGGTACACTCGAACATGTACCGTAGTTTCTAATACATGTGAATTAACGATTTGATCAGAGAAGCAAACAGAGGAAGCTCTATTAATTTATAATGTCAATGATTTTTCTTACCTTACAGTAGCAGCCCCGTGCAGTACAACATTTACAGTGTTGACCAATAAGCTCCTGTCTTCATCAGATAAATCTGAAAATACGCAAAAGAGATTTTCTTATATAGCTAAGCTAAGCTTTAAGTCCTTTTCTGTTCAGCATAGTGCTTGACGTAGTCTCAGAAATGGTCCACGAACCATCCCCGTGGCTAATGATTTATGCCGACGACATTGCGCTGACAGATGGGAATAAGCACATACTGGAGGATAAGATAAACCGGTGGAATGAGGCGCTGGAGAACGGTGACCTAAAACTCAACGTTGCGAAGACCGAGAAAATGGCTTGTAGTAGCACGGATTCCGAACTCTTAAAAATAGGTAACGAAAATGTCGCGAAGACCAGCAGCTTCCATTACCTAGAGTCGGTGATATACGAGTCCGGGTCAATCGATCGCGACGTCCAATCTCGAATAGGCACCGCTTGGGCGAAATGGCGAGAGGTCACCGGCGTCCTATGTGATCAAAGGATACCCGTGAAGTTAAAAGGCCTGGTGTACAAGTGCATCATCCGACCGGTCTTGTTGTATGGCAGCAAAACGTGACCGGTCCTAGCTAGACATGTCCAGCAGCTAAAACTCACTGAGATGAAGATGCCACGATGGATGTGAGGTATTACGCGATTAGATCGTATTCGAAACGAACACATCCGTGGTAGCCTTGGAGTCCGTGACATCGCAGACAAGCTGCAGGAGAGTCGACTCCACTGGTACGGCCTCATAAGTCGCAGGCCTCCAGACTACGTCGGAAATAGATGCCTCAACATAACTGTACAAGGTCCAAGATCTCGTGGCAGGCCCAAGAAACGCTGGTTGGACGTGGTAAAGGCGGACTTAAAAGAGAAAAGCCTCACATAGAAGGATGCCGAAGATCGGGCAAAGTGGAGGAAGTTTAGTAAGAAAGCGGACCCTGGTACCAAGCCGGGAAAACGCTAGGAAGAAGAAGAGAGCTACTGGAGGTAAATAAACAAAGGGTAAATTTCTTTCTGGAATAGTTATTACTGAAAAACAATCCACCTTATCTTACAAGATATTGTTCACAATACAATTACTTTTATTGTTTCAGCTCGCCATATGATCTGATTTTACTGGCAGATAGAGTTCTTTTCGAAGTATTAGGAGCCGTCCAAGTATTAGGTATTTGTAGGTGGTAGAGCCACGCTGAAGCTATTACTGGTTTCAGCATGAATGGGTCGGCTCGTGAAAACCGACGTGAACTAACAGTGCTTGCATCGTTGCGTTTCGGTCGGTCAGTGAGAGCGCCGGAGTGTCTCCCCTTTAGTGCCTACGTAATAACTTGAATAATCACTTACCAATGCCACATATTATTTATAGATAAGGCTTACTATAAATAGATTGAATTGATACTGAACACGTAGTGTTAATGAAACACAAAAGCGTTTTCAAGAGAATGGATCCACGGGTATATCTTCATAGTCACATTAATCTGTAATAGAGCCACTGCAGAGCTGTAGGCCTCTTCTCGAAGGAAAGTATGGATATAATCACCACGCGAAATTAAACCATTAAGCCGTATTGAGGATTTCAAACTCCAAGAAATTCACAGTTCTATATAATATTTTCCATCATACGGTGGCACTACAAAAACAGCTATATATTCACGTTTCGATATATCAACGTTCAGGTTTCCTCACGATGTTTTCGTTCACCGTCAGCCGATAGTGTTTTCATTATAAATCAGCAAATAGTTGGTAAGTCATAAGAAAATAGGCTCGAGATATTGTAATTACTGAAATACACTTACCCAGTCCATCTTTTGATATATCTCCAGGGATAATTTGAACTTTGGCTTCGAAGATATCGGGTTTCTCTTTACGCAATCGATCGAAACACTGAATGAATCAGAAAGCAAACTTCTTGGTATATTGTAAAATAAGTTTAGTACATCTTCTATACATATAATAAAAACGAAGTGTCTCTATGTAATATCTAAATAACAAATTTTTAATGATTGGGTATGAAAGTATACACACAACTGCAATTTTTAGAATTTTTGTCGGTCTGTCTGTCTGTTTGTTCCGGGTTGTCTCCGAAACTGCTTGACCGATTTTAACGGAAATTTCATTGGAATATAGCTAAAATTATAGTGGGTTACATAGGCTACTCTAATTTAGGCTAGCAGTTAACCATGGCTTCGCCCGAAGTGCTATCTCCAAAATGGTTGGAACGATTTTCACGGGACTTTAATTGGCAGATAGCGGACTTTATAAAACATAATTCTGTCTATTTAAATTTAGACTAGCTGCTAATTGTGGCTTCGCCTGCTGTACTATCTTCAAAATGGTTCTACCAATTGTCACGAAACTTTCACTGGCAGATAGCTAACTTAAAAGCTTATTTAGTATATTTTAATTCAGACTATCTGTTACCCGCGACTTCATCCGCATGAAATAGAGCAAGATTTCAAGACTTCGACTTATTCTGCATTTTTAATTAGAGAAATAATTATTAACTTATTGTTTATACTTTAACATTATAATTGATAGTAATTTTGAAAGCAAAAGAGGTCTTTCTAATAAGATCTTAGACCATAAACGTATTATGTTAAAAGTTCCATAATACAATTTCTTGCAGAATAGACAAGCACATTTTTTGTATAGCCACAAAACCTTAATTATAATGATAATATGGGCATCTTTATAATAACATTTGTTAGTCATTATTTAATTTATATGGTGGGTTAAAGTTTCAAGTATGTTGCTGATGGAAAAACTTATTTGACAAACTGTTAGTATTTATATATCTAATGT
The DNA here is from genome assembly GCA_015888305.1 of Antheraea pernyi. NCBI lineage: Eukaryota > Metazoa > Arthropoda > Insecta > Lepidoptera > Saturniidae > Antheraea > Antheraea pernyi. The sequence goes on from MU159014.1 coordinate 440,729, forward strand.
ACACGTTTTTTTATTGTAGCACAGCAAAATGACTGCACTGTGTCTGATGGTAAGCACAGTACAATCCAAAAACAATGGCGACCACCGAGTGACACACTATCCATTGCCGGTCGCCGCTGTCATGTCGGCCTGCAAATGGCTGGATATGCACAGGCTGATCCCGAAACGCGATCCGCAGAAGCGAATCACTATGACGGGCTTTTTCGCCATATACATGGTGGTTGCGACCCGGTCAGGCTGTAGAACCCTACCACCCCGCTTTCGCCATTGCCTCGTTCGTTATTCAGCAGGGTGCACCACGTGCAGCTGAGGTTGGCTTGAGTGTCTTAAGTCTTAGATGTTATTCGACACCCCTTAAACCCCAAAGTTATATGTTACTGTAGGTGACGTGCGTGTCGTACTTACAATTGTACATGTTCTCACAATTGTATATTTCTTTAATTCAATTTAAAAAACGCGTGCGGAGACGCGGGAATAATCTAGTATTTGTATAAAAATAGCTATTGTGCTGTGTATTTTATTGTTACTAAGTTTAATATTGTATTTTAAAGAAGATGAAGTCACATGCAATTGCTTTAATACTATGATAATATTGTGTGTCTGAGATCTTAATCGATGGTTAGAAGCCCTTTTCCAATAGAATACTAGTGCCAAAGTCTCAACCAAATAGTTCAGTTTCTTGAAAACGATAGACTATAATTATAATCGTTTTAATTAAAATTAATAAAATATATTCAATCTGTTCTGAAGACAAACTTTTTTTTAATTGTAGCACGGCAAAGTGAGTGCACTGTGCCTGATGGTGAGCACAGTACAATCCAAAAACAATAGCGACTACCGAGAGATGCGTTATCCCTCGCCGGTCGCCGCTGTCATGCCAGCCTGCGTGAGCGATCAACCTCCGTCCGTGTCCAAAGGTGACCAGTGTTAATCATCTCACCGGTACTCGAGCCACGGCGTAAGTCATTCACTACTGGATATGCATGAGCTGATCCCGAATCGCGACGCGCAGAACGAATCACTATTACGGGCTTTTTCGCTACATTCATGGTGGTCGCGACCCAGTCCAACTTTAAAACCCTACCACACGCTGTCGCCATTGCTTCGTTCGTTACTCAGCAGGGTGCACCACGTGTAGGTGAGGTGTACTTGGGTGTCTCAAGCTTAAGATGTTATGTGACACGCTTTACACCCCACTACATGCATTAGACCAAATTTACAGCGATTAGCATACTTTCTATAGAAACAATATCATAAATTGTTGATTTAAATGGTTCTCATACCGAATACTTGTATAGCTTCTGCAATCTGTCTTGAGCATTGATATTCCTCTTCTTCCTCATCAGCAAGTAGATCCTTTCCAAGCCGGGGCATGAGTACAGCAACTTCTCTATCAATACTTTGCCAATGAACCCTTGAAAAAAGAACCTACTATACTATTTTTTGAAGTGAAAACTTCTTTAGTCACGTGGAGCGGTATTTTTTATGGCAGGAGATAAATTTATAATTTTCCGTCAGGACATGCTAATAAGCGTGACCGACTGTATTGTACTTGAGCAGCTTGCGTCAGACTAGCAACGTGTAGTATAGCAGCCTGTGTGCATCTAATATTGATATTTTGTATCGAGACTGTGCAGCCGATCATAAAAAGGGCGGCCGATCGTAAAAATTAAGCCAAATCATATACCACAACATGAGAAACATGTTGTACCGACCCTACTTATGTGGATTAAGGGTAAGAAGAAGAAGACTGTGCAGCCCATCATATGTTTGATGAATTGATAAACTGTATAAGAAAGTATAATTATTATCCGGAGCGCCAACTGATGTGAAAGAGAGACCAATGATAATAATTTGAATTTACAAATTATGAAATTTAAATAATTCACACTATCATTTATTTAGAAATTCAAAACAGTTTAAATTCCATTGTTTTGGGTTTTCACTTCTCTTGGCGGTCCTTATTACTGCCTGGACGTTTTTTTTATTCTTTACAGGTTTTAGAATTTGGCCATAATCTGTTTTTTTTTTATATCATAGGAGGCAAACGAACAGATGGGTCACCTGATGCTGAGTGATCACCACCGTCCATAGACACTTGCAACACCAGAAGAGATGCAAGTGAACTGCCAGCCTGTGTTTGGGAGGAGGGGAGAGGGGACGGGGAAGGGCAAAGGGAAGTGGGCCTCCGGCGCTCTCACTGACCGAACGAAACGCAACAATGCAAGCACTGATACTTCACTTCGGTTTTCTGTGAGAGGATGGTACTACCCCGGACGAGCCGACCCATTCATTCTGAAACCAGTAATAGCTTCAGCGTGGCTCTACCACCTACCTATTTTTATTAAATGACAATGTGAAGGACTGGCTCGTAAGTAATGCTGCCAGAACTCACAAACAGATGATAAATCGCTACAGATTTTTGACTTGAAGGCATGCGGGTTTAGAAAAACCTTGCTACCATAGTAGAATTTCTTTAGATGTTTTCGTTCACCAAAAACTCTAGTTCATTCACAAGAAATCTTTGGTGTTTCAACACGCTTACAATTGAGCTACTATGACTTCAAATGTAAACTTCACAATGACTGGGTGTTGGTATTACTAGCGTCCGCAGGAAGTGTACCTCTCATTTCTCTGCACGTGTTCCTTGGGTAATGCTAGAGGGTAACAAATTTTTGTCCGCTGCACTGTTCCACATAAATTGAACCTCGCAGCAACAAATAGAGATATCAATCAGTCGACGATAATAAAAAATCACAAGTATCGAAAAATCCCTGTATTCAGAAGAACTGAGAAGATACTATACGTGCCTGACTTCAAAGTCTCGATTTGATTGGCGTTTGGCTGGATATATGGCTTTATTAAAACCACAAACCAATATCTCACCTGATGCTAAGTACAGTCAAAGAATATTCATAATTGCTATGCCATAAGTCTGCAGCGACACTTGGTGTCACCAAACCGAGCTATGTTGTATAATGTAAATTAGTACGTAAGTGCTTCTGAACTTGCGGACCTTCGTTCGTTCATTCCTCTTCTTTCGTTTGTAGGAAACGGAGTATCGCATCCATCTTTTTTTTATGTCATAGGAGGCAAAGGAACAGGCGGATCACCTGATGTTAAGTGATCATCGCCGTCTATAGATACTAGCAACACTAGGTGAGTCGCAAGTGCGTTGCCAACTTGTTGCGGGAGGGGTGGGGGAGTGAGGTGAGGAATGGAGGAGTGGGTAGGACAAGTGGGCCTACGGCGCTCTCACTAACCGAACGAACCGCAACAATGCAAGCTCTGTTACTTCACGTCGGTTTTCTGTGAGAGGGTGATACTACCCCGGGTAAGCCGACCCATTCATGCTAAAACCAGAAATGGCAGAGCGTGGCTCTACCACCTACAATCTACCATCTACCATCTAGGCCTGGAAGGTGTCCTAATATATTATATTTGGTACCCCAAAGTTATTTAGTAAGTGTAAGAAATATTATACATACCAGTTCCTCCGGTGATGAAAACGGTCTTGTTATTATAGAATTCTGGTATCCCTCCAACTCCAGACAAATCTCTATCTTCTAGGAAACCCATCGTAATTGTTTCTAGAATTAATGATAAACTTGCTAAATCAAGTTAGATATAATTGAAATTTGGATATACAGTCAAAACCGTTTATGGTGCCATCGTTTAGAACAGCATACCGGTTATATTGACCCAGAACCATGGTCCCAGCTGAATGCCGTATTTCGGAAACGCTACCGGTTGTTACGACTATCGGTTTTTACGATAAATAGTTCCTTCGTTGTCGTTATAACAGATTTTGATTGTAGTTGATAATTGCTGTGGCGGACAACAGCTGAGGTAGATATCATATTTCTATTACATAAACGGGCAGTTCGAGCAATCTATACATAAGAATGTAAATCTAACGTGTCTCTACTTTTTAGTTTTGTGAAAAAAATTGTTGCAGTTATATTGAAATAAGTTATAAAATACATTTCAATCATTTTTAGAAATGTCTGCCTGTCCGTTTGTTGTGACACGCAGCTAATCATAACGCATATCCTCGACTAATATTTAGTCTTAGTTTCAATAAAATCGGTTCACTCTATCAAAAGTTATTGTAATTTTAATGACGACGCAATTTAAGTACGATAGAAAACTAGATAAGTAAATGGACTTTATACATTGAAATGATTTCACGCGGCCGGAGTCGCGGGCACAGCTTGTTTATAATATGTGGCATTGCGAATCATTAAACGCATTCAAGAATACGGTATGTTAACTCTGCCTTCCCAACACATTCTTAATAATCTAATGTAAGTACGCAAAATCCTAGATGAGGTGGATTTAGTAAAATATTGTACATAATTAAAATACTCGAAGCAATGACAGATTGGTCATTACATATTTCGGGCTTATGAAGACTAGTAGCAGTGTCTTAAGTAATAGTAATTGAGTATAATAATTAATAGTCTTTTATAATTGCCTTGTACAAAATTTACAAAAATTTGTTACTTCGAAAATGCTAACTCTAAAAAACTAAAAAAAAACTAAAAAACTCTCTGGAATGTTCAAACAGGCGCACCATTTCGACGCTACACTGAATTTGTCATAAAATTTTCTTATTTTTACTCACCTGACAATGGAAATAATAATATTCAATAGTGATTTTTATTCGCGAGAATAGGAAACAAAAGAAACGCGAAGCGTTCACAGTTCTTTGTACCTATTATTTGAAGTCCAATTTATTTAAGAATCAAATGGTTGACAATAGAGAGTGTTTAGGTTTGTTCAGTTCACTAAAGGGATATCTTTGAAACTGATCGATTAAACGTTGTTTATAACATACTTATAAATTATACATACATACAAAAAACTTTGTATAATTAATTTATACGAAACGAATTAATTCGTTAGAGAATATGTTTAGTAGTTTTGTCCGTACATAATAATGGAATAGTCACCGACTGTGTCTATATGATTTTATTTCTGTTGGAAAAAGTAAAATAGTATCACAAATTGTTACAATCCTAGGTAAGTTTTTTTGATCGTTCGGAATACAGGACACAAATTTGGATATCATTTTTTTTTCTTTTTTATGTCATAGGTGGCAAACGAGCAGCGATACCTGCTGTTAAGCGATCACTACCGTCCATGGACACTAACAACATCAGAGGAGTCGCGAGTGCGTTGCCATCCTTTGTGGGAAAGGGTTAGGGGAGGAAGAACAGAGAGGAGAGAGGAGGGGTGGTGGGCCTTCGGCGCTCTCACTGACCGAACGAAATGCAACAATGCAAGCACTGTTACTTCACGTCGGTTTTCTATGAGAGGGTGGTACTACCCTGGGCGAGCCGACCCATTTATGCTGAAACCAGTAATAGTTTCAGCGTGGCTCAAACACCATTAATACTTATTTTACTACTAACTGTGCTCGCGAATTCGTCCGTGTGAAACAATATTGTTACAAAAGAGTGAAAAGTCATCTGAATGTATTAAGTCTAATTACTATCTACTTTTCTCTCGCACTTAAGACGAGTCGTCATTAAAATTATAACAACTTTCGATAGCACCGATTTTAATGAAACAAAGACTAAATGTTATTCGAAGATATGCTTGGTTTTATCATGAACACAATACTTTAGCAGTGATGCGTGTTTATACAAACAGACGGGCATATCTAAAGTTAATTAAAATGTATTTTGTTACTTACTCGCTTCTGCCTGCGACTTCGTTCACGTGGAATAGTTCCTTAACTAACGGTAACACGTAGCGGAAGCACTCAAAAGGAAAAAACTCCGATTTTGAAACCTAGTTGCTCCTCTCCTGTTGGTCTTAGCGTAATGATATATAGCCTATAGCCTTTCTCGATAAATGAGCTATCTAACACCAACAGAATTTATTAAATCGTACTAGCAGTTCCTGAGATTAGCGCGTTCAACCAAACAAATTCTCCAGCTTCATAATATTAGTATAGATTTACGTAATACTCAGCGTACACTTATTTAAAAGGTCGGCAACTGGCAGACTGGCAACACACTTGCGACTCCCGTGATGTTGCTAGTGTCTATGGATAGCGGTCATCCCTTACAGTCAGGTGACCCGTCTCTTGGTTTGCTCCTTATAATATATATAAAAAATATTTACAAACTTTTTTACTAAACCATGAAATCTACAATTTCTGATGTCTTGAAATAAAATTAAAAACATGTTCCGTCCGAGACTATAGCTTGCCTCAATAAATTAGCTATCTAACACTGAAAGGAGTTTTCAAATCGGACCAGTAGTTCCTGAGATTAGCGCGTTCAACCAAACAAACAAAATCTCTTCAGCTTTATATATTAGTATAGATAATAAATTTAATTACTCTTCTATATATAAATTTGACTTGTATTTGAAAACAATAGAGAAAGGTTAAATAAATTAGTATATAATTTCTTTAATATTAAAGCCAACTTTGTTTAGACCGAAAATTACGTATTTGTATATTCTATAATATATTATTCTTGAAATATCATAGAAAATTTTGAAATGCATAATAAGAAACACAGAAAATACATTTATTGCAGCAAACACATGGATAAAACAATAGTAGAAAAATAGAGTTACAAAGATGTATGTAATATAGAGAAGCAGTAAAGAATGTACGTTAAAACATATTAAAATTATACTTTGGTTTAACTGCAAAGGCGCACAATTTAGCATGTGCTGGTTGCCACCTTTACAAATGACCCCAGCGCTGATCTTCCATTGTGGCCAAGTGGGTTTATGTATCTAATAATAATAACACTACAATGGGGAGGCACAGGCGAATCTAATTTCAGATGGCGCTAGCATAATTGGTTATTGTCAACGAGTTGTCAACGTCAAACATTTTATCGTAATTACCCTGCGGCTTCCAAATTAATACGAAAAGTTCAAAATGGCGGACGCTAAACTAAGAAAAAGTTAAAACTTTGCGTCATCGGCAGTGACACTTCTCAGTATATAGTATCTTGTCTATGGTGACACTTATGTACCAATACGCTGTACATCTATATTCTTCAATTTTTCTCTACGATCGCAATAATACATATTACACTAATCACGTGTAGTGTCGATGCAGTCAGGAATGGCAATAAATACTCCGTAGATACTGTCACTATTTATTTGGCCAGAGCTTCGCCTTACAATACTTGTTACATTATAAGAAGTGCATCGATATCACAGACATCTTGCCTTTTAAAGTCCCATCTATATAAGTCAAAGCGATTACTATTTATACATAATTCCGCAAAATAATTTAAGTAACACAGAAATAATAAAGTGTGAACAAATTAATGTTATTTAAGCTATATAACAATTTTATATAATTATCCTTATTTATGTATCTCTAATGTGTTCACTAATGTGTTTAAAGAAGTCAAAGAATATACTATTTATTATTCATAATGATCAAACTAATGATTAAAATCTATATATAATAATAATTATTCTTATTTATGTATCTTTATTATGGTGGCGCTAGTTTCAATGTGTCTCTTAATATGGTGGCGCTAGTATCAATGTGTATCTCTAATATGATGGCGCTAGTGTCAATGTATATTTATAATATGGTGGCGCTAATATCAATGTTCCGGTCGTGTTGTAGTCTCGTCTTTTGAATGTGATGCAACGGCACCGGAGGTGGGTGCTAACATACATTTATCTACATGATAATTTGATACGTTACATAATTTTGTTTAAAAATTGTTAATGTTTTTTATACATAATTGTAGTTAATTTATAAAATGTGTCATTTTTAATTTTTAATCGATTAATACACGTATTATATACATAACTTCAACTAGTAAAAGCTTGTTTTTAAAAATTAGTTTTTATTTTATTTTATTCTTATGTGTTAGTGGTATATAATTGTGGTGTAGGTCATATTTTAATATTTTATAGGACTTTGTTAGACATATAGGACGTTCAATTTGGACTCTTTTACTTGTAAGTTCCCCCCTGTCACTATTTTATACGAGCTTTTGGTGTATTCACCAGAACCAACAACTGCGGGATAAATAAGTAGTGTACCTCCCCATTGTGAAGTATATTATGTAAGTATATTTATGCATATAAGTAGATATTCATATAAGAAACAAAGTATTAAATAGGTGAGATGTATAAATTAATCGATAAATAAAGAATAAATAAAAACTACTCAATACTAATTGAAAACATTTTAGCGAATTGAGCGGTTTTTGTTTAGGCAAAACTTATGGGTACGTGTCAGCGTAACACGCTTCTGACGTATTGCGCTTGCGTCAGACTAGCGACGCGTAGTATTGCGCTTGCGTCAGACTAGCGACGCGTAGTATTGCGCTTGCGTCAGACTAGCGACGCGTAGTATAGCGACCTGTGTACATGTAATATTGAAATTTTTTATTGACCTGGTTTTTGTTGTTGTTTTTTTTCCAACTGACTACGCTATTGACCAATCAAGGTCTTAACAGCTTCACCGGACTACTGCTATTGACCTGGTGCTGCCCATTATATGTTTGGTTAATTAATGAACTGTATAAAATACATTTTTATTTTATAGTATAATTATTGCTCGGAGTGTCAACATGCATGAAAGCCTGACTAATATTTATAAATTATGGAATTTAAATTCATGATCTAAGTTATAATTGCGTATTTACTACTACTAGAATAAAGGTTGCGCGAGCAAGCACGCGCCTCAATATATAATTACATATATATTCATACTTAGAATATATTCGAGCAATAATATGACGAATAAATTGACTTATTTATTTATTTTTATTTCTTTATTTATTTTAGGATCGTCAACATGACAATACATTAGTGATTATATAAAAAGTAGGACTATTGTAACACATTATTAATGTAGTCATATTTACAGACAACCACGGCATGCTCCAACAATAAATTAAATATTAATAAGACAAAAGATTAAACTATTTTACATATAAAAAAAATTACATGATAATACAAAAACGAGAAGATTGAAACAGAAAGAGAAATATAGGAAATACTGAAAAAAAAAATTATAACTGTGCTTTGTGAAGAGACTGATATGTCTCTATCGTTGTTTTGAAATGATTTCGTTTAGTTGAGAAAATGTCGCATGTTTTCTGGAGTGAGTTATATGACCTACATATTCTGTTGACCGGAGAGTAAAAGCCTAAATTAGTACATGAATGAGAAATATAAAATGGAACGTATTTATTAGATCTCGGAAGCTTAGTAGGAATATTAAATTTAAAGTGATTAGTAATTTGTGGACAGTCAATTTTATCATGAAATATATTAAATAAAAACATAAGTTCCAACATCATTCTTCGATTATTTAAGGAGGATAGTTTGAAGTGGTTAAGACGGTCATTATATTTTGTAATTTTATTGTTTACGTTGTAATTGTAACATAGATGCCATAAAAATCTTTTCTGTAATCTTTTGAGCACAGATCTAATTTATATTCAAGCTCATTAACAATAGCTGCCATACGATTACCGCGTCGACTTCAAGATGTCGAAACTATCAATAAGTTTAAAACTCAATTACACCACTATTTATTCGAAAAAAAGGTGGCAGAGGGTTCGTGATCCGCCGGCGCCGGCATAGGGACCCGGAGGCGGAGGCCCGGCTGTATGGCAGTTACAGGGAGTGCAGGAAGACCCTACAGGCTGCCATCAGCCGGGCGAAGGAAGCAGCATGGGAGGAGCTGCTCCAAACGCTTGAGGGGGATCCTTGGGGGCGCCCGTACAGGGTCGTACGAAAGAAGTTACGGCCCTGGGCGCCCCCGGCGACGGAGAACCTCCGGCCGGAGGTGGTGGCGAGGGTCGTGGGAGAACTTTTCCCCGACCCGCCGATGCTACCAGCTCCTCCCATGCCTCCGCCTCGGGAGGTAGTCGAGGAGGTGCTCGGCGGGCCTCCCCCTCCGATAACGGAGGAGGAGATGGGGAGAGCCGTGGAACGCCTCCTCAACCGGCGAAGAGCGCCCGGCCCTGATGGGGTCCCGGGTCGGGTGCTCGGCCTTGCCTTGGGCCACATAGGGGGGTGGCTTCGGGAGCTGTTCGACCGGTGCCTTACGGTCGGACAGTTCCCGAAGCCCTGGAAGCTTGGGCGGCTTTGCCTCATAGAAAAGGCGGGCCGCCCTCTGGACTGCGCGTCCGCGTATCGGCCCCTCGTCCTGCTGGACGACGCCGGGAAGGTGCTGGAGAGGGTTATCTCCTCCCGGGTAGTCCAGCACCTAGAGGGTGTGGGGCCGAACCTGGCGGACGCGCAGTATGGCTTCCGGACAGGGCGTTCCACTGTGGACGCCCTGTGCCTCCTGAAGTCGCTGTCTGCAGAGGCGACCTCCCAGGGGGAGAGGGTTTTGGCGGTGTCACTTGACATTGCCAACGCCTTCAACACCCTGCCGCATGGGGTCATACGGGAGGCGCTCCGATATTTCGGAGTGCCCCCCTACCTGCGGCGGGTGCTGGAGGCGTACCTCGAAGATAGGGAGGTCGCCTATGTGGACGGCGACGGGCGGATGGTCCAGCGGGCCACAGGGCGGGGGGTTCCACAGGGGTCGGCCCTGGGACCGCTCCTGTGGAACATGGGCTACGACTGGGTGCTCCGCGGCGTGCTCCCATATGGAGCACGCCTCATCTGTTACGCGGACGACACCCTAGTCGTAGCCCGGGGGGGAGACTGGAGGGAGGTGGAGCGCCTGGCCACGATGGCCACAACCCTCGTGGTCAGGCGCATAAGGAGGTTGGGCCTCAGGGTGGCCCTCGAGAAGACCGAGGCCCTACTCTTTCATGGGCCTCGGCGGGGGCCACCACCTGGGGCCCACATAGTGGTGGAGGGCGCCCGGATCAGGGTGGGGACCCGGATGAAATATCTGGGCCTCACCCTGGACGGGCGCTGGCGGTTCGGGCCCCATTTTGCGGGGCTCGGACCGCGAATTGCTGGGGCGGCTGCGGCACTCGGCCGGTTGCTCCCCAACGTAGGGGGACCGGGTGCCGGGTGCCGCAGACTCTATGGGAGTCGTGCGAGCGATAGCCGCCTACGGGGCTCCGGTCTGGGCCGACACGCTCAGTGCCGCCAACGTGCGTGCGCTGCGAAGTGGGCAGTGCACGGTGGCACTGAGGGCGATCCGGGCGTACCGGACGGTGTCCTCGGCGGCGGCCTGTGTGCTCGCCGGCTCCCTGCCCTGGGAGCTGGAGGCAGGAGTTCTCGCCGCCATGTACGAGTTCACGGCGGCGAGGAAAAGAAGGGGGGAGCCGCCGGCTCCCAGGGAGGTAGAGGCGGAGAGACGGCGTCAAAGAGAGGACGCCGTCGTAAGGTGGCAGCAGGACCTGGCGGACGAGCGTTTCGGGCGATTCACTGTGGACGCCGTCCGCCCGGTCCTGCGGGCGTGGAAGGAGAGGGAGTGGGGCTCCCTGACGTTTAGGCTGGTGCAGGTACTCACCGGACACGGTTGTTTAGGGTGGTACCTGCACCGGATCGCACGCAGGGAGCCGACCGCCACCTGCCACGAGAGCCGACCACCGCCTGCCATGAGTGCGGCGCTGTCGAAGATACCGCGTGTGATCTGAGTGTGCTGCGTGGGAGGTGCAGCGCCGCATTCTGGTGGGGGTGTTGGGAACGGACTTATCGCTGCCGAGTGTGGATTCGGCCATGCGGTTAAAAAAAAAAAAAAAAAGAGGGTTCGTGATTTTACAGGTTGTATTTATAATTAACTTTGCTGTGTGT
>MU159015.1:0-12725 GCA_015888305.1 Antheraea pernyi
ACTAGTACGCCACGTACGCCGTCCACTACGCACTTATACCGTGGAAGGTATATCGTCGAGAGTTCCCTAGATAGCCCCTCCCCCTTCCAAATATGCGGGATAAATAACCCGGATGGGTTTTTTTTATTTTTAGACTCTTTTATTAATAAGTATATCATTACATAGTATAAAACAAAGTCCCCTACCGCGTCTGTCTGTTCGCAATAAACTCAAAAAGTACTGAACGGATTTTTATGTGGTTTTCACCAGTAAATAAAGTGATTCGTGCGGAAGATTTAAGTATTAAGATTTTTTTATTGTCAAGGCGGGACACAGTCCGCCGGACCTGCTAGTCTCAGGTAAACTAATCCGGCAATTTTTTGAAATCAACTTAATGAACAAATTATTATGAAGAAAAATATTTAAAAAAAAAAACATATATATAAATTGACAAATAATAAGTTTATTTTTTCATTGTTATTAGTAGAAATTTATTTAAAAAAAATACTATACACTTTTAGACGTCTGTTAAATTCAGTGTTAAATTATTCGTTTTTATTTTAGGACTTTCAAATAATTGTGACAATTTTAGGAGGTTTTGGCTTTAGCTTCAGAGGTAAATATTTTTAAGAGTTGGCAACTTTGTCCACTTCACGTCCGTTTACAAAACCCACGGACGAAGGTATATTGTCTTTTGTCGTTACGAGAACAACCAACCAAACTTCGCGTTTTCTTTTGTCGCGAACAACAACCAATTCTTTTGTTGTTGTTGGATGAAAAATAACAACCAACCAAACTTCGTGTTTGCTTTCATTGTAGCGTGAACAACAACAAATCGAACTACGTGTTTTGTTTAGTTTTTGCATTGATAACAACAATTAACCAAACTTCATATTTTCAATAGTTCTTGTCTCAACAACAACCAACCAAACTTTGGATTTACATTAGTTGATGCGTGAACCGCAACAACCAACCAAACTTCATAAACCAATTTAACAGTTCGCCTGTTAATTTAAAGCAAATCTTAAACCAGTGAGGACTATTAATATTATATTTTACACACGATTTCCTTAAAGAAGTTTATCACTAAGCTATTGGTTTTGAAAAGTCATCCTCTGCGGAGATTACATGGATGGTTGAAAGTAGGTCGATCCCTGAGATGTTACCGACGCTATATACTAATGGGCACAATGTTTGTAACAATATACGTTTATATACATTCTCTCATATTTTTTAAAGATTTTATAGTAGGTAATTAATTACTTTATTACTTCTGACCTGTAAAATTATTCTCGTTAACAAAATAAATTTATTTAGCAGTTATACATTGTGAATTAATTTGGTATATGTAAAAGACTATTTATTTAATATTATAATCGCAGGTCAGGAGAAAAGCGGTGGTGGTAAGACGGGAGGGGACCATCAAAGTGAATAATCATAATAAAGGAAATTTTACATTGAAAAAAGATAAACAGTGTTATTGTTTATGTTTATAAATAATTATGGTAACAATAATTATAACCAAAAATTATATCTGTGTACTACACGCGTGTGAAATTTCATAAGCACACCTGTATAATTAAATTAATAATGTATATGTAACAGACGTGTTACATCCATATTACATATGTTCGAAAGACATGCGATATATTGACAAAATGGGTCGCACTCTTGTTCTTACAGGAAAACCGATAAAATATAAAATTTACATACACCGATTCAGTACTCAGAATAGATCTAATACATGCAGTATGAAGTGTATACGATCGTTAATCTAAAAATCGTTAGTATAAAAACAAATGTAAATTAGATCTACATTAATACGCGCGAAGCTGTGAGCAAAAGTTACTGTGGGAATAACGATAAAATGACCAAAGTAACATTCAGAATAAAATTCCATAATTGGATTTAATCGCTGGACTCAACGCAATTGCAACACACAATAAAGCGGATGCATCAAACAAATACAACGAATGATAACCTCGAAATAGTGAAAGCAGAGATCGTAAGAAATTATAGTGAGGAATTGCATGCACAGGTATAGATAAATACAGTGGTCGGCAAACCACGGGCTCTTTCCTTCTTTCCCTCTGGCTCTTGGAAAAAATCTTTAATGCAAATACGGAATATTATTTATTAACTTGCCTTGTGTATACATGTTGTTTTTGAAACGCAAGCCTACAGAAAAGAGGCACATTTATAGAAAACAAAAATATTATAACTAATCGCTCACAAAAATACATAGCATACTAAATAGCAAAGAAACATTGTGTGGTTTTATGAAACCACAGCCCAAGTGAAACTTTTTGCGGATCGCAGGCCTTTATCGCGTTTTAAAACTTAACTTAATAATTGGAAAATGGGAATAATAATTGGAAATCAATAGTGGACAAGATATCCAACTCTACATTTTAATTTCAATCTGCGTATTCGGAATACAGAATAAACACAATCATTCAGATGATAAACGAATGTTAAAAACTGAGTACAATCTTTATTTAAATCATTGAATCATTATGAATTAAGCCATGGACATCGCCATATTGGTGTTGGCTTCTCACTTGCATTTCATTTTACCCGCACCGGTTGTAATGCGACATGCGATAGATGAATGGAAAAAATTGATACAATGGAAAAAAATCACTTTAAAAATGTATCTATTAAAGTTAGGTTTAAAAAGAAAGACTCTTGGAATAAACTTTATTTCAGTATTGTTTATATCTGGCTGTTTTCGGTCGTAGTCCGGTGAAGCTGTGAAGGTTCGATAGGCAATAGGGTAATCAGTTCGAAAAAAAAAAAACTGTTTTTACGAGGGCAGTTTGCCGACCACTGGTATAGTGTATAAGAGCTGAGACCTCTTGACGGCATCGAGGGAGCCAGATGCGAAGTCAACGACGCCGGCGGTGGGTCGCGCCACGAGCCCCACCGCGCCGCGCCCCAGCCCCTTGAAGAACCCCTCGACGCCCTCGTCCCGCGCGCCCTCGAACGGCTTCGTGAACACCCCCGTCACGCCGTCCACCACGCCCTGTTCCATACCCAGCATCGTACTTACAAACTCACGGTATACTCATCCCAGAATCACCGATATCAACAATAAAAACTTATTGTAAATATCAATAAAACGTGGTACACCAATAAAACACCAATAAAAAGTAGTAAATACTACTAATATATAAATAGACAGAGAAGAAATAGTTAAGTATATTTTCTTCCATTGTTTCTCAACCTTTTTTTTTTGTTTAATAGAGACATTAACGAGCTTTAGCTTTGTCAATAAAATAATACTAATATTGAAACTTGAATAAATTAATTAATTATAGTCGAATTTCGAACACTAGACGATCACTAGTTTTTCTATATCCATTATCTTTCACTTTGGTCAGGGGTTAAAAAGGTTACTTTTATCAAAAAAAAAAAAGTACCGTCCTCCGAGAAATCAAAAATTTGTAAAAACGTGGAAACTGCGGACAATACCTGGTTTGAAATAATTTAATTCACATCAATTATGGTTTATAATATACTAAAACGGCCATTGAAAAAGAATAATACTTTATGTAAAAAAAACTTTGCGGTTAGTACGGATTTCAATTCCAAATAGCTGATTGATTATAACGTTAAACTCTTTGAGAGAAATCTTTAAACACATTTATTTTTATTTTATACATATATAACATTAAAATAAACGATTGAAAATATATATACAAACATAAAGTATGTCAATTGGTATACATACCATGACAAGTCCTTTGCCACTCCTTGCGAGACCTTCCTGCAAGTTAGCAGGCGGTTTGTTCATATTGTCACGGCGACGTCGCTGATAGTCCTGAACATTAAATCAAACAGTTAATGAAATAAACTACACATTTTAAGATTTTATTCCACATAGATTCAACCTTACTGAGCGTTTTCATTGAAAAGATAAAATTAGCACTTGTCAAAATTGTACCGTCAGCCACAAAACACAAAAAAAAATCATCAAGCAAAAGTTACTGTGGGAATAACGATAAAATGACCAAAGTAACATTCAGAATAAAATTCCATAATTGGATTTAATCGCTGGACTCAACGCAATCGCAACACACAATAAAGCATCAAACAAATACAACGAATGATAACCTCGAAATAGTGAAAGCAGAGATCGTAAGAAATTATAGTGAGGAATTGCATGCACAGGTATAGATAAATACAGTGGTCGGCAAACCACGGGCTCTTTCCTTCTTTCCCTCTGGCTCTTGGAAAAAATCTTTAATGCAAATACGGAATATTATTTATTAACTTGCCTTGTGTATACATGTTGTTTTTGAAACGCAAGCCTACAGAAAAGAGGCACATTTATAGAAAACAAAAATATTATAACTAATCGCTCACAAAAATACATAGCATACTAAATAGCAAAGAAACATTGTGTGGTTTTATGAAACCACAGCCCAAGTGAAACTTTTTGCGGATCGCAGGCCTTTATCGCGTTTTAAAACTTAACTTAATAATTGGAAAATGGGAATAATAATTGGAAATCAATAGTGGACAAGATATCCAACTCTACATTTTAATTTCAATCTGCGTATTCGGAATACAGAATAAACACAATCATTCAGATGATAAACGAATGTTAAAAACTGAGCACAATATTTATTTAAATCATTGAATCATTATGAATTAAGCCATGGACATCGCCATATTGGTGTTGGCTTCTCACTTGCATTTCATTTTACCCGCACCGGTTGTAATGCGACATGCGATAGATGAATGGAAAAAATTGATACAATGGAAAAAAAATCACTTTAAAAATGTATCTATTAAAGTTAGGTTTAAAAAGAAAGACTCTTGGAATAAACTTTATTTCAGTGTTGTTTATATCTGGATGTTTTCGGTCGTAGTCCGGTGAAGTTGTGAAGGTTCGATAGGCAATAAGGTAATCAGTTCGAAAAAAAAAACTGTTTTTACGAGGGCAGTTTGCCGACCACTGGTATAGTGTATAAGAGGTGAGACCTCTTGACGGCATCGAGGGAGCCAGATGCGAAGTCAACGACGCCGGCGGTGGGTCGCGCCACGAGCCCCACCGCGCCGCGCCCCAGCCCCTTGAAGAACCCCTCGACGCCCTCGTCCCGCGCGCCCTCGAACGGCTTCGTGAACACCCCCGTCACGCCGTCCACCACGCCCTGTTCCATACCCAGCATCGTACTTACAAACTCACGGTATACTCATCCCAGAATCACCGATATCAACAATAAAAACTTATTGTAAATACCAATAAAACGTGGTACACCAATAAAACACCAATAAAAAGTAGTAAATACTACTAATATATAAATAGACAGAGAAGAAATAGTTAAGTATATTTTCTTCCATTGTTTCTCAACCTTTTTTTTTTGTTTAATAGAGACATTAACGAGCTTTAGCTTTGTCAATAAAATAATACTAATATTGAAACTTGAATAAATTAATTAATTATAGTCGAATTTCGAACACTAGACGATCACTAGTTTTTCTATATCCATTATCTTTCACTTTGGTCAGGGGTTAAAAAGGTTACTTTTATCAAAAAAAAAAAAGTACCGTCCTCCGAGAAATCAAAAATTTGTAAAAACGTGGAAACTGCGGACAATACCTGGTTTGAAATAATTTAATTCACATCAATTATGGTTTATAATATACTAAAACGGCCATTGAAAAAGAATAATACTTTATGTAAAAAAAACTTTGCGGTTAGTACGGATTTCAATTCCAAATAGCTGATTGATTATAATGTTAAACTGTTTGAGAGAAATCTTTAAACACATTTATTTTTATTTTATACACATATAACATTAAAATAAACGATTAAAAATATATATACAAACATAAAGTATGCCAATTGGTATACATACCATGACAAGTCCTTTGCCACTTCTTGCGAGACCTTCCTGCAAGTTAGCAGGCGGTTTGTTCATATTGTCACGGCGACGTCGCTGATAGTCCTGAACATTAAATCAAACAGTTAATGAAATAAACTACACATTTTAAGATTTTATTCCACATAGATTCAACCTTACTGAGCGTTTTCATTGAAAAGATAAAATTAGCACTTGTCAAAATTGTACCGTCAGCCACAAAACACAAAAAAAAATCATCATTTTTACTACAAATACAATATTAATGTGCAGCATAGTTGTTTACGAGATGTGTAACAAGATGGCGGTTATCAGTTATACTCTTAATTGGTATGTATAACAAATTTCAAATTACAAAACGGAAATACTGTATAATCTTGTAACTGATGATAATCAACTACGTATGAAACGTCGATATTTATCTGTGACAAAGAATATCTTATTCGTGCATTTTTTAATTCTGTGATTTTTTTATTTACAGTTTTTTATTGGCTATCTCTAACCCTACTTCTGATACCCATACCCAAAATATAACCCAAAACCTAGATCCAGATCTCAAAATAGCAGATCATGTTTCAGGACATCGTTAATTGTAAATTGCATGGTTTAGTTAAAAACATTTACAAAGTATGATTTTACAATAACTAATTTGTTATGTTTCGAAGTTTTGTAATAAATCAGACATTTTTTTAAGCTTTATGTTATGTTTTTATGTGCCTCATGAGGTCTACCTACATACGTTTGAATGGAGTTTAAACTTTTACGGTGCTATTAGAACAAAGTCAAATACGTATTGAACTATGGCTTAAAAAGGTCTCGTATTAAATGCACCGCGGTCGCTGAATGTTCGTCATCTTGCTCTTTTGTCTCGCTTTGGTTAACGTAGGTTAGATTAGTGAAAAAGGATAGCGCGAACTTGCCTCGAGAGCGCGCGATGCATTTATTACGAAACATTTTTAAAACAAGTATTTAATACGTATTTAACTTTTTTCTAATAACACGGTTATGGTTTTGGACGGACCGGGGTCTAAAGACCCAGTCGTCTCATAAAATTTGACAGCTGTATAGTTCGGTTTAGACGGCACTATATTGAATAACGAAAAGGATCGTTATCAGAAGGGTTAAGGGGTTGGAGGGAGGGTTTAGGGGATGAGAAATTCCTTGTCGGAGTTTTTGGAGGTACCTTGGAATACCATGTTTGGATTTTGTTTCTTTATTCATAATCTTATGTCATTTGATTCTATATTTTATTTTATATCGGTGACAGTTTACGTAATATAGTTCGGTTATTGTGCACAAGTGAATTGGATGGGAAATAATACCACGGAGCATGGATTTTGAAATGCAATAACAACTCCTTGAAAAGTTCTAAGGGTAACCATTTTGTTAGACCATTGAAATTATCGCATTACTAACTCGACAATGCCAGTAATAATCTAGAAGATTGATTGCCAAAAAAAAAAAGGTACCTTGTCTAGGGATAAGGCAGCGAGACCGTGTCCCATGGCACCCGTAATGCGTGAGACGGCGCCCGCAGCACCGCCCACTGTGTGTCCCACGAGCGAGCGCACGCCTAGGAACAGCCCCTCTGCGAACTCACCCGGACCTTGGATCGCACCCTGTATCCCAAAAATTTACCCTCAAAAAACGCTTAAATTATTAATCGATAAAAAGAGATCGACACGCTACCCACGAATGATTTTTTTTTCTAAAGTAATAGTCTTGAAAAGAAGAGTGAATAGATTTTTACTGAGCGAACGCGTTACATCCTAGGTCCAGTCCTCACTTTAAATTAGGTGTGAATTAGGTCAAGCTTCGGCCAGTGTATTTAAAAAAATCTTTTGTACCCTGATCACTAAAGGAACCACCTTGAATTTGAAACTTCCTATTTTTTTTTTAAATTTAGTATCATAACATAGAACTCAATAATATTATGTACCATTTTATCTATTACGTTATAAAAGATGTGTTAATTATTAGCGACAAATACATACAATAAGAAACAATATCTATTAGTGTATGTGTATTTTTTTAAACTATTCGACTTGCTGAAACATATTTAAATAATAATTTTTAATTAATTACTTACCAGGTTTTTGTCTAATAAATGGTAAGGGAGTGTAAATTATCTATGAAATGAAAAGATTAAAAACAGAAAATTAAGTACAAAACATGTTAACCTCATCAAACCCAATAAAGTAACAGATAATTATACATATTATTACCTTTCTAAGTAAACCTCGTAACTAGATTTTTCTCGAAACGGAAATTATTAATGGGAAACGTTCTTAAGTACTTAACTTAACAATGTTCATTTCAGTAAATTTAAGAAAAAATCTAACTGTGGTGAATATACCTTTGACTAGTTTAATTAAATACACAAAAAAGCATGTTTAACAGCTTAACATGACAGAATAATCGATATAATATAACATTGACATTACCTGGAATGGTTCATAGAATAGATCTTCGACACCCTGTTTCAGGCCAACCACAAGACCATAAGGATTCCCGAGCACGTCCAAACCGAGCACCAATACATACAGCTGTTTAAGGGCCTGTCCCGTGTAGTGACTTTGTACTTGGCCTATTAATTCCTTCTGAGACAAGAACTCGTAGTTCCTCTCGTAGTATGATAATCTGATAAAATATAAATACTTTATCAGTTATATATGTAAATTGAATTTACACATACTAATAAAAACATGTGTGCAGTTCAAACGTCATACAAGTGGAAACTTCAAAAAGAAAGCGGGAAGAGCGAAAATCTGACTGTTCTCGAATACCCGAAGGCGGCAAGCGAGACACAGCTCCCACTCCATTCGACACAGTGTTTACCTCCACCACTTTTTGTCACACAAAAAAGTTGCGGATCAAAATTTCAAAGACCCTTCAATAAGAAGTCTCACTTCAAACAATGAGACTTCTTAAATACATTAAATACTATAGGTTTGAAATAATTAACATAATGATTCTTTGCAAATATAAGAAACAACAATATGTCGCCACTGAAAACATAGAACCATCGAAAAATGCATGCAACACGTGTGTACATCGAATTTATATTACAGCATCAGATAAAAGCCTTTATTATAAGTAAATAATTATTTTATACTTTAAAAAGTCTTTATTCGACCTTAACCAAGTTACGAAATTTATATCGTGTTATTCCCGTATGTGACCCAATTGGATAAAGTAAGTTAAAATAGAACATATAAACATTCAGTTTTAATACTATACTTTTTTATACTATTCACTTCCGTAATGTAACGTAACCAACACAAAAGAAGGGACTCATTTCCGTTACAATTTTTCTCTATTACTTTCTCCTCATAAATAAAAAAACAAGTATGGAATGAATTGTATTTTTGAAGTGACACTTCTTTATCGACGTAGGGAGGAATTTTAGAGCATGCAAAAACATATGTAACGTTTTTCGGTTACGCGCCATCTTAATTTCTGTACATCTTTCCGTTACGCGATATGTTCATTCCTAAAGGTGCGCTCACAATGATCAGATTCCGTGGAATGTAAACCATATATTTCATATTTCAGTTATCATAAGCCATTAATTTCAAAAATATTTAATAACGATAACAATAATAGTAATAATTCTATTATAATTAATGAAATATAATTGATGAAATGCTATTATAATCTTAGTAACAATAAGGTAAAATAATTGAATTTATTTGTATTCATGTTTATAATAATAAAAGCATTTTGCTTAAACTTAATCTAATTTAGCTTTATTTAACCAATTTCTGTAAAGTTGTAAATATAGTAGACCATTTTTCGAAAAATGATGTCATAAAGAAGTTTCACTTCTTACGTGTGTACACTGATACAGGCACGTATTTTTTATTTAATTTGATATTCCTTACAAATTAACATTTAACATGGAACAAAATTTATAAGCATTAGTGTAAAATGGATTTTAATAGAGATTACAGTAGGTAACTTACTTAAAAACGACATCGTTCATATCAGTTAATGTGACTCCGATACTCTGCAAGATGGTGCCCACAAAAGTAGGCAGTTGGGTAGCTCCACCGAGAGAAAATGAAACGTGAACCTAAAATTGATTAAAAAAGTCATAATCTTTAACCCTCTAGATATTATTTTACTTCTTTTTATATTTATTGTGTCTTATAATTAGTATCACATATTCGCATTTTTGTTTGGTACAAATTCTATAATCCATTTTAAAATTTCCAATGAGCCTTCAATCATTGCTTTAAAACCTTAATAATTTTAAGAAATAAAACATAAAAAAAGTCATCAAACTCTATCGAGTAAATAGTTTTTATGTGTTTCGTGATTAACTTACAACGCAAGACATCTACCATTTTATTTATATGGAAGATTTCAATTATTTTACACTTGTAGGTGGTAGAGGCATGCTGAAGTTATTACTGGTTTCAGCGTGAATGGGTCGGTTCGTCCCCGGTAGTACCACTCGACCCACAGAAACACCGACGTGAAGTAACAGTGCTTGCATTGTTGCGTTCCGTTCGGTCAGTGAGAGCACCGGAGGCCCATCTCCCCTTTCTCCTCTTCCCTTCCCCAACACAGGCTGGCAACGCACTTGCGACTCTACTGGTGTTGTGGTCTATGGACGGTGGTGATCACTTAACATCACGTGACCCAGCTGTTCGTTTGCCTTCGATGATATTAAAAAAAAAGCACTTTTCAGTCAGTGTTATAGTCAAAATTGAACCAATTAATTAAGAAAATATTTTCATATACCTTAAGAGGGGACAGATGTAAATTGTCATAGAAATTTTTCTGATCAGAGGCCGCGCCTATAGCAGCTATCGCCTCCAACGGCTGTCCAGCCTTTTCCAAATCGAGTCTAAACGCTTCCAACTACAAAAAAAAATGATCAATTAGTTATGTACTTCTGTTATTCAAAGTCTATTAAAATGATCAAGTTCTACTCACCGCTTCTTGTTCAGTTGGCATTTGTTGAGGGAACATGCCCATAAGGGCATTAATTAGTCCCATATCGACTTTAACGTGGAATTCTTGTATTAGCATCTTATAGTATTTGTACTGACGGACTTTACTGTGCTCCATTATACGTTCAACAATCGATACTTCAATAAACGGTTTTATGCCTGCAATCAAATATGATGAAGTAATTAAATACAATTATTACAGTTATTTTTTTTATTTTTTATACCACGACGGTAGCAAACAAGCATGCAGGCCGCCTGATGTAAAGCGGTCACTGCAGCCTATGGACGCGTGCAACATCAGAAGTGTTACATGCGCGTTGCCGACCCTTAAATAACCTATTTATTTTCCCCTTGAATCACCCCATACTGTAGTCTCCATGAAATTGCCAACCTTTAAATAACCTATTTATTTTCCTCTTGAAGCACCCCATACTGTAGTCTCCAGGAAAAATTTCAGCAGGAAGCTCATTCCACAACCGGATCGTTCGTGGAAGGAAACCCCTTTGGAGCCGGACCGTCCGAGACTATTTCGGTTCCAATGTGTGGGGATGAATTCCCTGCCGATGACGAGCAGTGCGATGGTGGAAAGTAGCTACAGGCATAATGTTAAACAATTCGTCGGAACACAACCCATTATACAAACGGTAGAATACATATATTATTAGCGGTGTTTTAGAAATAGCCGATTTTCATGTATACATAACGTTTTTTTTATTATTACGATAACTATAGTACGTTTTTTGGAATTCCTATGGGTTAAAAGAATATTTCATGTTATGGTTATTTTACACATCTATTTGAAAGTAACATTGGGAGCTTAATGTTATAGAAATCAGATATCAAAATATTTGTCGCGTGATAAAGACTGTAAGAAGTTGGTCCTTAACATATAATTGATCTGCCATCTGTGAACACTTTATTGCAATTATTTACCGTTTTACTGAAGTTGATAGCGACATGTAGTTATACAATTTACAATGTTATACAATGACGCAACTTGCCAATTTAAAAATTTAACAAATAAAACTTCACAAATAATTTTAAATGTTATAAATAAATGTTTTACATTAGTCCGTCTATGCAAGACTGTAGTCGCTCTGTTCAATAAAATTCAGAAGGGTTTACGTATAACAATGGACATACTATCTTCTCCATATATACGCAAAACAAGGTAGAATATACAAAGAACACTCATGATACAGTAAAATAAACTGACAAACACAGAAATAAGCGATCGCGGAACATAAGGTCGGGAGAGTGCAATTGAATTTAAAAAAAGGGAAGGCATTTAATGAAGATGACGAATTAAATTTATCTTTGGCATAGAATTTCGGAAATCTTAAACTTCGAGTACGACCGTATCAGAAGGGTAGCACATAATATTTATGTCACTACAAATACTTTTTTAGGGTAGAAGTGGCATTTACGCTGACATATCTATCTAGTAAAAAAACTGTTATTTTAACAGTACAAATAGATACAACAATTTATTTGTATAGTAGGTATGTATAAAAGTTTTGTAGTATAACGATTTTTATTTTATGGCAAACGAACACGGGTGTAAGGGGTGTCGAATAACATCTAAGACTTGAGACATCCAAGCCAACCTCACCTGCAGGTGGTGCACCCTGCTGAATAACGAACGAGGCAATGGCGAAAGCGGGGTGGTAGAGTTTTACAGCCTGACTGGGTCGCAACCACCATGTATATGGCGAAAAAGCCCGTCATAGTGATTCGCTTCTGCAGGTCGCGTTTCGAGATCAGCCTGTGCATGTCCAGCTTTTCGCAGGCCGGCATGACAGCGGCGACCGGCGATGGATAGTATATCACTCGGCGGTCACTATTGTTTTTGGATTGTACTGTGCTTACCATCAGGCACAGTGCAGTCATTTTGCCGTGCTACAATAAAAAAAAA
>MU159015.1:13480-216121 GCA_015888305.1 Antheraea pernyi
GTGCAGGCGCGCGTGCAGCCGCCGCGAGTGCGCCGTCAGCGAGTACGAGGCCCACAGCCCTGGCTCCAGCGTGCGCTGCAGCAGCCGCCCGCCCGGCTTCACTACACGCATCTCTTCGAAATCAACCTAACAAACGACAACGTACATTATTCGTTTCGGCGGCACAAAACATTATTACAGTAAGTAGTTACGGTTAGCTGGGACTTAGTAGCACCTAGGAAACTTTCAGCTATTGAGTTCCCATGTTCGTGAGGGATGCAAAATTTTGAGTGTCACTTGACGCAGCGAAATATCGATATTCTTTTCACTTACAATTTTATGAGTGACTAGCTGTTACCCGCGGCTCCGCACGCGCTTTTTAAAAAATGTATTAAAGAAATGGAAAATTGTGAGTGGGTGTGTACATTACAGAAAAGTTTTTTCAAAAACATTTGTAACTACGACACTCACGCCAACTGTAACATGTAACGTGTACATTAGATATATGAATACAAATAGTATATCGAGTGGGATGGGATTTATCATCAGCAACATAACTGGAACTTCAACCTACTATATACCAAACTCAGTACTCACTAACACTATATAAGAAAGTAATGAAAATTATAAGCTATACATTATCGAACAATATATCTTAAATCTTTTATTTTATAGATAGATATAATATGCCCGTATTGTCGATATACTTAAGTTATTCTTATACGTTGCTATAATAACTGAGTTATGTAGAAGCAAACGTGGTAAATAAGACAATATGGCCGCCAAATTGACCAAAAAGATGATATAATTCATATTACATACAAATATATGACTTTCAATTATGTATATTTATTCTTGGAGTCAGTAAGGCACACGTCTCACGTCATCAATTTCACATGGACTAATACATAGGTAGCAGTCAATCACTACATAGTGTACCAATTCAAATAAAAAGAGAATCATTAAAATCGGTTCATAATTAACTAAAATATCGATTAACATGCATGAAAAAAATATATACAACCGAACATAGTAACCTCCTCCTTTTTCGAAGTCGGTTAAAAAAGTCCTCTGTCAGCTTATCTGTTCGCGATAAAGTCAAAAACTACCATTTTCATGCTGTTTTCACCAGTAGATAGAATGATAATTCATGGGGAAGGTTTAGGTATAATTTGTCAAAGTTTTCATTTTATTATCCGGGCGGGACAACGTCTTCCGAGCCCGCTAGTTATCTGCCCGTAAAAGCCCCGTGAAAGTCGGTCCAATCAATTAGGAGATAGTAGGATATTGCGGACAAAGTCTTGAGAAACAAAATAAAATAGTTACTTCTTATAAGGTGAGTTATCTTCCAGTGAAAGTCCCGTGAAAATCAGTTCAAGCATTACGGATATTCCACTGCGGCCGAAGGCGAATAAAAAACCTAAATTACTTTTTATAAGGTCTGTTATCTACCAGTAAATACCCCGTGAAAATCGGTCCAACCATTTTGGAAATAGCCATGCGGACGAAACCGCGGACAAATAAAATAGAACATGTCAACCGCTATAATTTCGGCTATCTGGCAGTAAAAAGTAAAATTCCCGTAAATATAGGTCCAGCCGTTTTGGAGATTACCCGCAACAAACAAACAAACAGAGAAATATACTAATATAAAAATATAGACAAAGTATAAAGAAATTTTTTTTTGTTCATTTGTAGCCTTAGCCATTCATCAAAAAGTTGTTATTTTAATTGTACATACATAAACTTTATTTTTATAATACGTAATAGAGAACAAATAAAAAATAGAAATAAAAGTAGTATAAACTTTTTCCATAGGAAAACAAAATAAACTTCGAAAATGTTTGCGATAGAAACTTACCACGTTACCATGGCAACGTATATAATACTAACGCTAACGAAATCTTTATTTGAACAATTTTGTTTTATGATTATGAAGACTAAGAAAATAATAATGATGGATAAAATAATGTACGACATATTATATAGAAGATTTGGCGCTTATGCCTTTATTGTAACTTAGACATGGAATAAAATTGATTAAAGGATATATAAGAAATACCTATATTGACAACTTCAGAATTGGCAGTATGGATTAATTCCTTCGCCTGTCCTATTGAACGAATATTATTACTACTACTACTAACGAAATCAGAAAAAAAAGTGCCCGATTTTGAAACATTCTTCATTGGTGCTCTGCTTCTATTGATCTTAGCGTGATGATATATAGCCTATAGCCTTCCTCGATAAATGAGCTATCTAAAACCGAAAGACTTTCTCAAATCGGACTGGTAGTTCCTGAGATCATAGCGTTCAACCAAACAAACAAACAAACAAACTCTTCAGCTTTATATATTAGTATAGAAAACAGTCGGTCGTAGTTCTGCATTCGCATTCAGAGGGTGTCGTCATTCGTGGTTGCAATACAACGTGTACAAATACTTAATATCGGATCGCTCCGCTAATAAAAAAACCCGCCAGACCATCGCAACAAGAATAGCTGTCTTCGGCATTTGCTGAGTTTTTTTATGTCATTGCAGGTAAACGACCAGGTGAGTCACCCAATGTTAAGTGATCACCACCGTCCATTGATATTAACAACATCAGGGGAGTCCAAAGTGCGTTGCCAGCCTGTGTTTGGGGGAAGGGGGGAGGAGGGCAGAGTTAAGTTATTCTCTTAGGAAACTATTTTAATTTAATTTTATCCTCCATTTACTTAAGCGTGTTTCAATAATAATCTAATACGTTTAATATCTAGTAGGCGTATCACAACAATACACTTTTTGTACTGGAAAACTAAAACCAATGTCTTACAAAAATATTTATCATATACCATAGACAAATCTCAGTATGTTATTTTATTATAATATACTCATTAGCCACTGCTTAATAAAGTTCTATTTACTAATTTTATTTCTAAATTTTACTAATGATTGAATCTCTAAATCAATTACTCTCAACCAAAAAAATCTATTAGTTATAATTAAAATACCTCAGTCTTTTCATCTATCTGCACTATCGGTGATATAGGCTCCTTGCTGACCATTTTGTCATTAAGATAACGTTGATACGCCTCTTCATACTGTATAAGTTTTGGTCCCTCGATCTTCTTATATCGACGTGCTCCAAATTTGCATTGTTCCCAAATTATTCCAGAACTGTGAACATTAATAAATGATAGTTTAAAAATACTAAAAAAAACACGCTTTCATAAAAAATCCAACTAAAAAACAGTCCAGCACGTCCAGATATCAGTATTTTATTAAATTTATTTATTTATTTTATGTTTTTTTCTGTTTTTTAGTTGGTTTTTTTATGAAAGCTTTTTTTTTTTATTTATTTTTTTAAACTATTACTTATTTTTCAGTTTTTTTTTTAACTTTTTTTTCGGATTATTGCACTGTCGTCTTTCACAGGTATGCAGTTTGAATATGAAATCTGATCGTTTAAAGTAGGACAAAATCGAACTCAAAGGGGTCGGTTACATACATACATACAGGTGAAGCTAATAAAAGCGTGTTAAAAATGGAACCTTATTGCAAAAGAAATAAGATACAACTAAAGCAACAACTTTACATCCTTTCCTACTAATTTTACAAATTTGTAAACATGATGGGTATTCCCCTGGCAGAGACAACAGTTTTATAGACAAAAAACCAATAATATAGAGTGTCTTAAATTCTCAGTGTTTTAGTGAAACAAACTTTTTTCGAACAAATAAATTTTGCACACACTTAAACTATTTTTTTTTTTTATTTATTTTAGGATCGTCAACATGACAATACATTAGAGAGTATATAAAAAGTAGGACTATTGTAACACATTATAAATGTAGTCATATTTACAGACAACCACGGCATGCTCTAACAATAAATTAAATATTAATAAAACTAAATATTAAACTATATTACATATTTTGAAAAAATCCATAAAAAAAATAAACCGCCTTCGATGTGAAACACAAATAAGGCACTAAAAAGCGAAAAATAACCGAATTATTAAATTAACCAAATTAAATAAAAATATTGATATTCGCGCTACCGAATTTCACAACGAAGGCGGTTTTTTTTTGGAAAAAAAAATTATTTCTCCATTTTTAGTGTCCATAAATATATCTGGTTTCTAATGGGTATAATAAATCGGTTCCAATTTCACGAAAATACGTAAATATGAAGTGGATGAAAATCAAATAAACGATTTTTCACCCCCTTAAGGGTTGAATATTTACTTCAAATTTATATGGGACCACCTCTGAATATAATCGATTCAAATAAAAAAGAATCATAAAAATCGGTTCATAATTGACGGAGATATCGAGTAACATACATTAAAAAAAAACACAACCGAACGTAGTAACCTCCTCCTTTTTCGAAGTCGGTTAAAAAAAAAATTACATGATAATACAAAAAAGAGGAAATTGAAAAAGAAAGAGAAATATAGGAAATACTGAAAAAAAACTGTATTTTGTGAATAGACTAATATGTCTCAAACGTTGTTTTGAAATTATTATGAAACAAACCATGAAGCAGTTATGGTAACTATGCAATGTTCAAATGGAAAATGCGTTCTTGAGCAACTCTAGTCATTCTGTAGGCTAATATATAACCATATGGGCATTTACCACCAGATGGGATTGCGATCAAATGGTAACCTATCCTTAGTAATAATATAAATTTCACACACCTCACTGAGGCTACTTAGATAATCTATTCAAATAGAAGACATTATCTAAAAGTGCAAAAATATGGTTTCGTAATGCTCATAGATAATATGAGCTAACAAAACACGAATGCAAGTCGATATCATTATATTCGGTAGATGCCAAACAAAAATCATTTGTATCACATTTTCCTAATGATTTTGCCCACAACTGGTAAAGGTATTAATGAATCTAATTCGATTATTAATGTACGTACATATAAAACTTACTTGGATATACTGATGTAAACGATTTCTAATAGCTCGTGGTCGTTAACAAGCGACAAACCCATGCCCTGCATCGATAATACTATCTCCGTATCGACCAATTCAGCCTCGCCGATTGTAATCGCACCGTTTGCTAGTATCGCATCTTCCGTGAACAATATCACACGTTGGAGACCGTCTAAGAATGATACCCAAGTTATCCGAGTGGTTTCGTTGATCCTGAAAATCGATCGATAGCTCATCATTATCATCATCGGCCTGTAAGAGACAGGGCTATAAGCCCATTCCTGGAGGAAGGTATGGTCGTAATCACCACGCCAGCCACATATTGGCGATTTCAAACTCTGAGAAACCCACAGTTATGTTTTCCCCACATAGTATTACTATAAGAACATTTCTCAGGTTCAGGTTTCCTCACGATGTTTTCCTTCACCGTCAGCCGATACTGTTAAATTCGTAAATCTATGCGCATTTATCAAAATTAGTTGGTTCGAACCTGAACCTGCGGAGAGCGGATTGATATTCCACCAATTAAATCATTAGACTAGTACAAAATTACATTATTTATAGCTCCATTAAATAGTATAATTTAATAATACCACTATAATGTACACTTAATATCCCTTAAATAAAACCACTTATAACTTGTATTACTAACTAGCTGTGCCCGCGACTTCGTCCGCGTGGATAATATAAAAAATAGCGATTAATAATTAATTCATAATAATACATTCAGATGACTGAATGTATTAAGTCCTTATCTACTTTCCTCTGGTACTTAAGTCGCGTCGTCATTAAAACAACAATAACTTTTGATAAAGTGAACCGATTTAAATGAAACAAAGACCAAATGTTACTCGAAGATATGCTTTATGTATTAGATTTTGTCATGAACGCAGTACTTTAGCAGTGATGCGTGTCTATGCAAACATATAGACAGATAGACAGACATTGCTTTGATCATGCTTTTTAAACATCTAGCCAATTTTTTTAAATTATGATTTTATATCACATAATTTGTTATCCTTCAAGTTTTTCAAAATTTGTAATAAAAAGGGTTTTTTTTTAGTTATGCTAACAGTCTGTTGACCAGTGCGTCCCAAGGTCTACATTCGTTTATATAGAGCTTATAACCTTTTGGTTTTGGACAGTCCACGAGTTCACGATGCAACGGTAAGATTTGTCTTAAACGCCATCTACCCGCTCATTCTAGCTGTAAATGTTGGGTATTCTTATAATATACAAAATTTCGTAAAAAAATTTTCTCATTGTCAACCTTCGAAAAACTACAATTATAATAAAGTATTAAGAAGTACAACTTACATGAAATCACCAATGCCGTCTTTTCTCAAATCATTTTCAATCTCCTTTCTTTTATGTCCTTCGAATATCAGGATACGTGGTCCCGCTGGGTTATCCCATGTGTATAACATTTTGTGCATTGATGAAAGTTTCCTAAAAGGTAGGATAAAATTTAGAATACAATATACTTATAATTTGTCACTGTATATATATAATAATATCTTGCCGCGTCAGCGTTTATTGCGATCATAAACAAAAGATCGCGGCGATGGTACATGTAGGTATGGGAGTAGCATTATGGTAGCTGCGACAACAATATATTATACTAGCGGACCTGGCGGACGTTGTTCTGCCTTGATAATAAAAAAAACCCTAAAAGTCAACCGTAACGCCACCTACCGGGTCCAATTGTGAATCTAAACCATTCTCGGATCCACTGGAACACGCACACAATTTTATTAAAGTCGGTCCAGCCGTTTAGGAGGAGTTCAGTGACATACACACGCATAGAAGAAATTTATATACAAAGATGTACACAAGAAAAAGACATTAAAACAAATTAAAGTAAAAATATACTTTGGTTACAAAATTTCTTTACTTTTTTGTAGTACTTATATAATTCGTAGTTTCTTATTAATAACTTTATAGTAGGTTTTTGGTAGGACTTTAGTCTGACATGTCAATGGCTTTTATATTTTATTCATAATCTCGTGTTATTTGACTACATATTTTATAATATTGGTTACATATTACTTAATATGCTTCGGTTATTGTGCACAAGTAAAGTAGGTGGTTTATATCACAGAGCATGAATTCTGGGAAGCAACAAACACTCTCTGGAAAGTTCTGGGTGGGTTCAAGGGTAGCCACTATCTTGTTAGAACATTGAAATAATCACAAGACGCTTGTAGTATTATTACCTACAATGCCAAATTAGGAAGTTGGTAGCCAAAAAAAATTGTATATTAAATGAATATGTTGTGATAGTTATTTTTTTACGACACAGACCAAGTGTCTAAGTAATAAAATTGACTGATATCTACCCAGTAATTTTTGCATTATGCGCATCCGACGACAAAACTCTATCATTTTATATGTAAAAAAAAATTTTTTTTTATAGTATCACGGCAAAATGACTGCACTGAGCCTGATGGTAAGCACAGTACAATCCAAAAACAATGGCGACCACCGAGTGACACACTATCCATCGCCGGTCGTTGTCATGCCGGCCTGCGAAAAGCAGGATATGCACAGGTTGATCCCGAAACGCGACCCGCAAAAGCGAATCACTATGACGGGATTTTTCGCCATATACATGGTGGTTGCGACCCAGTCAGGCTGTAAAACCCTACCACCCCGCTTTCGCCATTGCCTCGTTCGTTATTCAGCAGGGTGCACCACGTGCAGGTGAGGTTGGCTGGGATATCTCAAGTCTTAGATGTTATTTGACACCCCTTACACCCAAACATAACCAAATACCAACAAATTGAACTAAAATGAAGAAAGAAAGTACAAAATATAGTGATAATAATTATCTCACTTGACGTTGACGTTTTCCTTTTCATATAGTGTGACGGTGTAGGGCGAGTAGTTGACGAGCAGTGCGGGCGCGTGCCCGTCGCGGTACTGCCGCACCGACACGTACGTGCAGCCCTCAGACACTTGCACCTCTACGTGCAGACCGCCGTACTACAACAACACTTATCTTGTACAAAACCGAACTAAACAATATCTTTACCAGATTACGTAAAAGAAGGGTTGTTTTTTTTCGACTTTTTTTTATTATAATTCTTTAGCAAGCTCCGTAACTTAAACAGTTCAATGAATTTTGACATATGAGATGTAGGTAGACACGTTTTAGTTGTAATATTAAAGTATGAAAATTTCTAAAACAGAAAGAAACATTTTGAAGCAGTTTTTTGGTTTTGTCTATTAACTTGGTAATTGTTTTCAATATAAATTTCATTATTTTAATTAATTCCTTCTTTTAAATGTTAGGACTTCTGTTCGACAATATGTGATAACAACGTTACTTGTCGTTTTATATTTATAGATTACTTAGAAATTTGAATTACAGCATTTTAGCAATTAGAGGTGGTAGAGCCACGCTGAAGTTATTACTGGTTTCAGCATCGGTCGGCTCGCCCGGGGTACTACCACCCAACCCACCGAAAAACCCACGTGAAGTAATAGTGCTTGCATTGATGCGTTTCGTTCGGCCAGTGAGAGAGCCGGATAACCCACCTCCCCTAAACCCCTGCCCCCTTCCCCCTCCCCCAAATACAGGGTGACAACGCATTTGCGACTCTTCTGGTGTTACAAAAGTCTATGGACAGTGGTGATCACTTAACATCAGGTGACCCACCTGCTCGTTTGCCTCCTATGATATAAAAAAAAAATATCGTGTAGGTGTATAGTGTGTACACGGTTCAGTGGAAATATATTCTCTTCAATGTTTTCCTGTTTTATATCCATAAAATTAGTCTAAATATACATTTATTCGTTATTTTTATGTCCACCCAACTTAATAAAACAAATATTAAGGTGGTAGAAAATGTCGCACAATTAAATGTACGTTAGTCAATTAACTTTTACAACGTGGATATTATTTATTCTCGCACTCACAAATACAATTTGAAAGAGCGATATTCTTACTTCAGGTTAATACTGTTTTTCGGTTTTCCTTTTTTTAATTATTTCACTTAAGTGGGCTATATGCATTTTGATATTCTTTCTATCTGTAGAAGTTAGTATCTTAAATTTTACTAGTTTTATGAAAAACCTAATGTATCACCTTGATCGGAATCCGATCTTTAAATCAACAGCTTGTATGGGTGACACTAAACAATTTAACAGCGGGAAAAACTTAACTCACTTTATCGTGGTTTAAAATCAGACTAGTGTTAATCATAATTTAGATAAAGACCTGTTTATGGGACTAAATATAAGATTCCTGATAAATTTTAAAGTATGTACTAAGGAGAATATTATTGATTTGAGTTGTTAATATATTTTTACCTGATTATCGAGTTTCAAGCAGACGGTATGCTGTTCTGTATAGAGGAATGGGGCCGAGTGCTGCGTTGTGCCGGCTACTCGCAGTAACAATAACTTATCTTCCTTCTCAACGACTGGCCACAGTGGATCGCTCGAGTTTTGTTCAACCTGCAAATTACAATATATTTGCAGTAAGACACTAGCTTTTCACAAAATGTATACAATTATATTAAATAACATACTTCAATTTCTTTAAGATAATATTATGATGTATCAAATTTTAGTGCAACATTTTATATGCAACCTTTTTAACCGAAACGTTTTTAATGTAAAAAGAGACTGAAATATATACTTGATCAGAAAGAGAGACAGATAGAACTATGATTTATATATTACTATGGTCATGAGTTTTTGGCGGGATCTTGGTCTGTCTTGTAGTGGATTTTATTTTTTATTTATAATCTTGTGTTACTTCAGTCTATATTGTGTAAAACTGGTGGTGTTTAATGTAATATAGTTTGTTTATTGTGCATAAGTGAAGTGAATGGAAAATAATAAACACGGACCATGAATTTTGAGATGCCACAAAAACTCCATGGAAAGTTCTAACAAGATGGCCACCATCTTGTTAGTTCATTGAAATTATATCAAGAAACTTGTAATATCAATACTCACTTGACAATGGCAGTAATAGTCTACTAGAAGACTGGTTGCCAAAAATGGAATGGAAGAATGTAATACTATTAACTACTCGACAATGGCAGTAATAATCTAAAATATTGGTTGCCAAAGATAAAGTAAAAAAAAACTATGCTCATGAGTGGATTAAATTACACGTTATTATTGAATCATACAACACATTTCAAACATATATTCACGAGTTTTTGGCGTGATCTTGGAATGCCATGTAGTGTTTTTTTTATTTTATTCATAATCTTGTATTATTTGGCGCAATATTTTGTGACATCGGTGGTGTTTTACGTAATATAGATCGGTTATTGTGCACAAGTGAACTGGATGCGAAATAATACCACGGATAAAACTCCCTGATAAGTTCTAACAAGACGGCCATTATCTTGTTAGTTCACGATAGAACACGATAGAACGATTGCAAGAAACTTTTAAAACCATAACCTAATCGACTATGGCAGTAATAATCTACTACAAGATTAGTCACCAAAAATAAAATAATAATAACATATATTCACAGATTTATCATACATCGAAATGTTCATAGTCGATGTGGTGCGTCATAACATGAATTATACCTATAAATAAAAATATTTAATCTAAATTCACATACCTCTCGCCACGGATCACCGGATCTATGAAGCTCCTGGTATTGAATAGCGAATGGCGCTTCGTTGATAATAAGGAAATACGGTGTGAATACGACCATCTTCGTGAGACTGTTGTATGTGAACTGATTTGTTACAGCCACCTAAGAATAAAAAAATATTATGGATATATGACTGAACATAACAATAAACGAAACAAACATATAAAAAAAGATTTTGACATGATTGGTGAATACAAATTTAAATATTTTGTGTTGGTGATTCAAAATGAAATCCTTTAGTAGAGATATTATATCATTTCAGTTCCAATAAATTACATAGAACAACAAATCCTAACTGACGAGAGATAAAGGCAAAACAAAATCTACTGAAGCTGGGGAAATGTGAAGATACGAATTTTTATACTATATAAGTTACTAATGGGCCCGTCGGACGTTGTTCCGCCCTGATAATAAAAATAACTTGAAAAATTATAACTAAACATTCGTCATAAATCACTTTATCTACTGGTGAAAACCGTATAAAAATACGCTCAATAGTTTTTGAGTTTATCGCGAACAGACAGACGTGGCAAAGGACTTATGTTTATAATATGTAATTATAATATAACTCATTAGCTGCATTTTAAGCCATTAGTTAGTAAGTATAAGTTAGTTTAACATTGGATCACAATCTAAAGAGGTTGTCGGGTTGTAGATATATCATTACATAGTATAAAATAAAGTCCCCTACCGTGTCTGTCTGTCTGTTCGCGATAAACTCAAAAACTACTGAACGGATCTTAATGCGGTTTTCACCTGTGGATAAAGTGATTCACAAGGAACGTTTTGGTATATAATTTGTCCAGGATTTTTTAATAACCAGGGCGCGACAACGTCTGCCATGTCCGCTATTTATATGATAAGACTGATTAGAAGAATTGAATTGAAATAAATACCTGATAAGTCCTGCCTTCGTGTTTACAGATTACAACGCCAGAACTGCCGGGCACGTCCAAAGAGAATTTATCAGACCACTCGCCGAACTCGATTCGGATGGCAGCTTTCTTCTTACCGAAGAAATTCTTCGCTCGGAACGAAAACAGGATCGGTTCCTTATAGTCTTTCGGGTGGAATATAACGTTTCCAGTCTCATCCACATTCTAGAAATGGAAATAATAGTATTTGGAGATAGTTTTGTTTAATTAACAATTTTCCACCCTTATCACCCTTAAAATGTTGTTTAGGCTAAAATGGTTTAGAAGCGTTGCAATGCACAACGGTTAAACCGCTCCTATTTAAATCCCTTCATTGTCATATTTCCTCCCCCCAACCCTCTCACCGATGCTTAGTGTGTCAGTGCAATTACGGAGTGACGACGTCGCCGTCTCTGTGGTCAAAAATCGAATAATACCTTATTATAGACATTAATAATTGATTGAATAGTTGGAAAGTGTGATCCTAAGTGACAATAATTGCAATTAAAGTGTTTATAGAGGAGGCCTCCTACGACTGCGACTACAGCTTAAAGGTGAGTCCTTTTTCCTTACAACAGTCCAGCCCGTTGAGCATTGTTTGCGACCAAAAAGATACTAAATACAGCCATTAAATCATTTTACAAAATAACAACCAGCGCTCACAAATGTATTAACGATCGCTTTTAAGAAGCTGTTCAGAGTATTTTAAATATAATTTCAAACGTTCAAACTTAAATATTAAAATTATAACTTTTGTTTGTAAACAAAAACACTGAGTGACACAACTTAGTCAACGAGGTGAATATCATAAGATTACTCAGTCGACGAGAAAGTTCAAGTGATACAGACAAATATATAATAATAATATAATTCGAACATATAAATGCAATACATTGAAGAATTATTTCACCATATCCAAAGAAGCAAGTTTATTCATTAAAAAAAGTAACTCGTGACTGTAAGTATAAATTTCATCATAACTGTACAAATTTCTTGACACTCAGTCAGTAATTAGTTTCAATTCATTAAAAAGTCAAAAATATACTTAGTATATTACTAAGAACGCTTTTCTCCAAATAAAAATCCATAATATCTCGTGAAACATATGAGAGGGAAGATAACAATAGGTTGAACTTGCTTTAGAGACAAAAAATATTTTTGAAAACATTTCAGCGTGATTCATACCTATTGCAAAAAAATGTTCAAACTTTTGCCATCATAATTTGATTCAAGTGAAAATAAGTACTGGCTACCAATAATAATTAGTATTTATCTTCGTTTTATACATAATAGATTTTATTAGCATTGGACCTAAACGCTCAAATACTGCAATATAACTGTAATAGCATATCACCCCCCTAATACGTCACCTGCTATTATTAAATTACGATATCTTTTAAACTAGTAACCCTTAAACCTAGGAGAACATTGGATTCCAAGCACACCTACCGCACACATATCTATAGGAGCTTGGAGACAAATTGTCAACTTTAGGGCGACGGTTAATCAAACTGATTTAAGAAAAAACCTACCATCACATCCTCAGTTCGGGTTAGAAAAGAAAACTTCACACAATGTATTTACACACATTGAGACTGAACTACACTATTCCGGTAAAAAAATTCAATCTCAAATAATGTTTTCTAGAACAACTGATAACGAGCCTGGCTATAAATAATTCTATATAGATAATATAAACGTTAATATTGTTTGTAAAACAGACAAAAAGGGGTACTTATTACTTTTACCTATGTACTTATTTATTTAATAAAGGCAAATATCAGCAAAGCAATTACTATACACTTTTCTACTTCTATAATGATCGTTTGGATATGCATTACGTAATCAATACGTTACGTGATTAAAAGACGGATTGACGGAGGGCAGACTACCTTACCCGGCTTTTGCCTTGACACGTCGGGTAGAAGACCGAGATAGCAGGGCAAATTCGATTCCGTATAGCGTTATCTTTGTCTATTGCAGTCATTGGATTGTGCGATAAAAGGAACGCTTTAGAAAATTAAAATAAGCCGATCTAGCCGTTTCGCTCTTATCCCCGGCATGGCAAACCAAATACTGGGTACTGTATTATAAAGTGTTGCACAACATTTCTGGAAATTGTAGCGTTTATATTCTATTTCGTTTTTTTTTTAATACTTTATCTAGATGTAAATATAGATTTTATTGTTAATTCGGTTTTAGTAATTGTGTAGACCGCCACAAAATGTCAATTTAATGTGGTTTCATAAGTTGCAATGTTCTACCCAATGAATGGGTCATGCGTATTATTTTACCTATTAACATGCAGTGTTTCGACCAAAATATATTAATTCAATGCGTACAATATTGATAATCAATTATTTAAAAAAGCTAAAAAGCAGCAGGGTCATCGTAATTCATAATTGTGTTGAGTGCACACGAATAAAAAAAAATGTATAAAATGAGAATTGCCAAAATATATAATAATCATCAAAGAATTATTCACAAATATTTTTTTTATATTATCTAAAACACCAACAGAAGATATCCTTCAAATGATCCCATAACCATCGTAACTATTTACTAAAAAAAAAATACAATAATTGTGCGCGTATTAATGTGTTTGCACTTACCGGCAAACAGGAAGTATGGCGGCTAACAAATTTACTGCAACTTGAACGTTTAATCTGTAATTTATACGTTACAGTCTAAAAAAACACACAGCCACTGATCCAAACATAACGACATGATAATTATAGTAACCAAATTACTATGACCCCACCGAACGACGCATGCTGTAAATAACGATGTCTATTCAATAAAATAATTACATCGAAATAAAAAATAAAAATAATTGTAAAACTAATTTTATAAGTACAAAGCTTGTTAGAATCAAGGAAAGCATATCGAAAGACGATAGAGCTTAAGTTAATAAAAAATACAAAACTATCGATACAATTTATCGATACTAGGTCGTTTCCAAAGTACCTTATTAGGAGTGCTGGATTCTTTTTCTGGTTTCTTTGATTTCTGTAATCACGGAACGATTTATACGAAATCGAATATATAATCATAATTTTTTTAAATATATATACAATGATCATTCGATATGAAAACGTTATGGTTAGTATTTTGTTACATTAAAAAACTCTTTTTACAAAAACGTTTATAATTCTACAACATTACAGGATTGGAAAATGTTGAAAATATCTCAACTCATAGCATGTGACAAATTTATAGCAATCGATAAAATACACGATGCACTAAAGTAATTTCATCGTTAGCAATCCTTCTAATTTTTTACACTGTACGAATGTAAATATTCCCAAATTACTTCGAAAGCATACCATACGTTTGATTATTAAATTAAATATAAACGAGTTCTTACCCTATAACATAAGGTGAATCCTGTCTTGTTGAGCATCCAGAAAGGACAATATAGTGAAAGCATCTGGGTTCCATCGGTATCGACGCTGCACATGCCGAGGTCCAAAGTCATTACAGAGGGACTGTCGTGGGACTCGAAGGACCAGACTGATAGTTCTGTGTCATTGTCCGGTAAAGATTTTGTGCATACCCAGCATTTTTCCAAATAATTTTGTATCTGAAATATTATTGTTATTATTACCGTCTCCAACCATCCATCCTACAGATCATATCGATTTAAAAAGCTAATGTCAGTTTATTATAAAGTCTATTATTATAAACTCTACCCTCCCGATACATTCTTGATAAATTAATGTATATCTGCAAAAAAAAGTTGTATTTCATAAAAAAAACCGGAATGATCTAAGTACTAGAAACTGTGACATGCTAGTTGTCCAGTCTTACAGACTCAGTAAAACCAGTAATAGTTTGCCGAATTGTCAGTGTAAGCGTCATGTCAAACGGGTTTTGGTGTCAAAAGGCTATTATAGTGTGGATCAATATGTGAAGTCTGGAACTGTCTGGAATCGACTCCTCTCTGTGTGCATTCACTAAAAACTAAATGTTTTATATGTATGTTAACAAGATAAACCCGATCGAGTATCTTGCCAGCTCTTTTCAATGACTGGGTTGTTTTCGGAAGCGGTGGTAGTTTTGACGTTCATTGATACCTTCTTAGGGCCTAAATTAAATATAGTATTTTTGATTGTAATTTTTAAGGATAAAAAATAAGCAAGTGGAAAATTTATTATTTCTTCTGCACATTATAGGTTGTTCAGTTGAGAACATACTCTTGAATATCGAAGATGACAATAACACGCTCAGAATAGAGGTTTCGCGATAAACTTATTAGAAAATATCCCTATAATATAAACTAAAAAATATTGTTTCATCAAATATCTCTCTTCACGGCATGCTTAAAAGTCGTAGGAACGCCCTATATTTAAGTCGCCATCGCTTAACCATTATAATAATAATAACAACAATAAAAACAGAGTCCTACCATGATCACGATGGAGGCTCTATTAGGAGCCAAATGTGATAACTGAAACATTTCACCAGGTTTGAAGATTTGAGTACGTTTGAGACCCAACTGAGAGACCACTATATCAATGGGGAGGCAGTTCTGCAGCTTCACAGCGGGCTTCAGGACTATGTCGTAGCAGGACGACGCGAACGTGTGCCTGTTCGAGTGCTCGTAAAACACTTGTTCCATTGTACCTACTGCCTGTTTACGAAAAAAGAATACTTAGTAGGGGTGATGGCCAGTTATGAAATATATCGATATTTTTATCCGACGTAATAGATCGATTTTATTCGATAATTCAAATAATTATGCTCGCGGTAATATTAAGATTTATGCGTTAAGATTTTGAAAATAAAATATAGCCCATGTTGCTTGCTAATATTGTAGCTTTTTATAGGTGTAAGTATTTTATAAATCGGTGGAAATTTGTTCGAGTTTATGGATTACAACAAAAGTTAGATTTTTATAATATTTATCCTAACATGGATTCAAATAAGTCGATATGATTAAACATAAACATTTGGGTCACTCACGTGGGTGACCTATTTATTTCAGAGCCAGAGATCTTATATTCTTAGAATAGGTACTTAACTTTTTTCTTTCACATTCAATGTTAGCTAATTTGACGTACCTGCGATTGTGTAAATGAATAAAAATTATTTCAATAGATTTATCCGTTATATCAGGTGAAAATACACTGAGGTCTAGAAAACTAATCGACATACCATACAATAACGTTGATGTATGTCAGACATATTTTAAAAGTAGTATAAAAATAAGCAACAAAGGTATTTAAAAAATATAAAGTCCAACAAAAGACATTTAGAATAAAATACATAAAACGCATACCTTTAAGTAAAATTTCTCTCCACTTTCCTTGTCTTTAGAGTCACATTGCAACAGTTTTGTAATTTTCACTTCTTGTTGAAGTTCTCGCCATATAAATGGTGAAACGGACACCGTGAAACCTATAAAATGAGATAACTGCTTTCAGGGAACTCTTTATGATAAAACTTACTCTGTAAGAGCATAAATAAATAAAGATATTTAATACAAGATAGATCAAATTTCAGTTCAACAATATCGCTAATGTATATAAAGCAATATGTTTGCCTTTTCTTCTTTTAATTGTGTTGAGACTTTGCACACTTATTGTTAGCACTTATGTGAGGCACAGTACCGCCAACGCACAATAGATGGCGGACGAGTCGTTTCAACACCAGGGGAGTTGCCAGCCTGTGTTGGAGGGGGAGGAAGGGAAGCGGAAGGGGAAAGGAGGAAGGGGAAGAGAGGTGGGCCTCCGGCGCTCTCACTCACCGAACGAAACGCAACAATGCAAGCACTGTTAGTTGACGTGGGTGTTTTTGTGTGTCGGGTGGTAGTACCGGGGGCGAGCCGACCCATTCACACTGAAACCAGTAATAGCTTCAGCGTGGCTCTACCACCACCACAGAGAGATAGGTCATATCTTCAATAACGCAAGTTTTCGCTTCGTGTCTTCACACGGGCAATAGCTAGTACAAAATATTAGTAAAATACTTAAAGAAACAACATACAAACTCATATTATAGGATCGAATTTCGACCGCCAGTTATGTTATTATAATTAATATGGTACCTTCGACGGAAAAGAATATTTCAGCGGTGGGCGTGTGCACGGCGTGGAGCGGCAACCGCAGCGAGCTGTGCGGCGCCACCTCCCCCACCAGCCGCACCTCGTTCCCGCTCATCGTCATGTAGTACACCGCTACGTTCACCGACAGCGTGTTCGTAACCTGACCACACAAAAAAATAAATAAACAATCATACTTTGTTTCAATTCCATAAAAAAAAAACGATCACGCCTGATCAGCTTTCCCAACTTGGAAGGATTCCCTAGAATTTTAGGGGCTAAATAAGCGGGATGGGATTTTTTAGACGCTTTATATTTATTTAGACTTCTTTATTTACAAGTATAATACGCGGTACGTAAGCGAAACGGGATTACTTTTTTTCTTTTTTTTATATCATAGGTGGCAAACGAACAGGTGGGTCACCTGGTGTTAAGTGATCACCACTGTTCATAGACACTTGCAACACCAGAAGATTCGCAAGTGCGTTGCCAGCCTGTGTTTGGGAGAAGGCTGAGTGAGGAAGTGAGGAGGGGGGAGGGGGAGGGAAGTTTGGTATCCGGCTCTTTTAACGAATTTATATTTATGGTGATTGTTAAATTTACATGTATATAATCTCAGTTAACAAATTTTATAAAGAAAAATATTTTAAAGTTGCATATGTAGAAATTGAAAAATCTATAAGTGTAATCGTTTAAGTATTCTTAGCAGTAATTTATTTAAAAAAAAATTACCATAGACTTCTAGACATGTGCCAACTTCAGTGTCATAATTATTCATTTTTATTTTAGGGGAATTCTCAAGTAATTGTGGAAATTTAAAAGGGTTTTGGATTTAGCTTCTGCGACTGATATGATTGTTATTCTAGCCGATTACAATAAAAAAATGCATGAACATCACGAAGAAATTTCCGGAACATAGTTGTAATCTATTTTAAGATATTCTTAAAACAGATGATGCGATATTAAGGAGACTTTTACTGTTAAATTATTTTCAGGCTACAATCTAAACTGCACATCATGACGCTATAACAAATTTAAAAAATTGATAATCCAAAATAAAGTTTCCTGTTTCGATGCTTGTTTTAGGTTTGTAAAGGGCTCTTTCGCATAGCTTAATAACTGCGATAGACAAGGACAACGGTATGTCGTCTATCTCGCTCTTCTTTTCATCGTGTGCAATAAAAAGCCGGGTACAGTATAGTAACATGGTCATATAAAATAGCATATCATGTGGGAATATTTTCATTCACACAGTGTAATAAATTAGGATTGTTAACAATAAAATTACTTTGGTGTATTGTATTTTATCAATTGCTATGAAATTATCACATCCATGAGCTGAAACATTTTCCAAGCCAGTAATGTTGAATTATTCACACTTGCACTTGTAGGTGATAGAGGCTCGCTGAGGCTATAACTGGATTCAGCATGAATCACTCGCCCGCGGTACTACCACCCAACACACAGAAACACCGACGTGAAGGAACAGTGCCTGCAACTTTGCGTTTCGAGGCCCACCTCTCCTCCCCTTCCTCCCAAAACACAGGCTGGCAACGCACTTGCGACTCCCCTGGTGTTGTTAGTGTCTATGGACGGTGGTGATCACTTAACATCAGGTGACCCACCTGTT
Source organism: Antheraea pernyi (assembly GCA_015888305.1). Taxonomy (NCBI): domain Eukaryota; kingdom Metazoa; phylum Arthropoda; class Insecta; order Lepidoptera; family Saturniidae; genus Antheraea; species Antheraea pernyi. The sequence goes on from MU159015.1 coordinate 32,611, forward strand.
CGTTTGCCTCCTATGACATAAAACTTGCCTGTACAACACTACGTAGATATATATGTAATGCTGCATCTTGCATCACCACGTCGGAGATGAGTCCTCGTGGTTCAACGGCAGCGGCGTGTGGTACATTTTTCTCTATCGTAGGACTCGTTAATTTGCGACCCAACGGGAAATATCGTTTGTCAGCCCGTTCCACGGGTATTTGTACATCCTCTTCAATTTCTACAATCTAGAAGAGAGCGATTATAGATTATGTTACGATCATTGATATTACGATCAGTACGAATAAAAACCCTATTGCTTCTTAAGCAACTCGAAACTCGCTATAACGCGTAAGGTGCCTACTTTTATTATTTGTTTTCTTAGTATTTCTTATTATTTGGTATTTATTTCTTAGTATTTGAAACAATTTTCAACGGGAAACAATGTTCGAAACAAAAATGATAAATAAAATCATTTAAGTTTTCTAAACAAGCCCACTAATTCAAACTTTCGGTTATCCGTATCAAGACGTTTTTTGTTTGAAGAATATAAATACTTTTATTATACTATCTTTATATATAAATTTCTTCTGTGCGTGTGTATGTCACTGAACTCCTCCTAAACGGCTGGAGCGATGTTAATGTTGATGATAAATTTGATGAAATTGAATTGAAATTGAAATAAAAAATGATAAATTTTAATTTTGAGTGTTCCAGTGGATCCGAGAATGGTTTAGATCCACAATTGGACCCGGTAGGTGGCGTTGCGGTTGACTTTTAGGATTTTTTTTATTACCAAGGCAGGACAACGTCCGCCAGGTCCGCTAGTTTTATATATAATACGATGGAAACGAATCGTAGTAGGAATTAACGCAACCGCAGAACTTTTAGTTACATTTTCCTAGGACATTATAGGGCTACGAGATATCGATGTGAACCAAATTACACCTGGTAAAACATCTACAAGTACATACGATGTATCAGAAATCTCGGAAGGGTTCATCGGCTATATAATCAGATAACAAATTGGATCACACAGACCACACTTCAGTAATGGGTAGGTAAACAAACGGCCGAAAGCGATCTCCGAAGAAAACTATAGTGTTATACACATCCGTCTAGTAAAGTGTGTAAAGTATGTTAATTTCATGGCATTTTTAATTATTATCCGAAGGTGTAATGAGATTTTTTATAACAGCTTCCCCATAACTATTTTATTCATAAAATTATAAGTGTCCATAATGAAAGAAAGAAATATATTTATTGCCATAGTATAAGTGTACAAAAAAATCTTAACCGTAAAAAAGTAAAACTATGACAAAGAGACCTAGCGTCAGCGTATTGCCGCCTTTGAAAACAGCGCTGGTTTTCAGCTAGGCCTCAAAATTTCCCGGCTGAAATACAAGTAAACATTACTTATTATTTCGCGCCCAAGTCTTAAACATAAACTTAAAATATCTATCTATTGCTATACATATAATTAAATTAAATTAAGGGCCCATACAAAAAATAATTTTAATTTTAATATGAGAGAAAAAGCTAAAAAAGGCGTTGCATATTGTTAATGATATTGTGAATTATGCGTCAAATCTTTTAATGAAATTATAATTATAAATGACCTAACCGTTGTTGCTTAAGAATTTCTTCTTTAATTATTTTTTAAAATATAAATTTGCTTTTCGCCTGTAATGGGGGAGGTATATTATTCCAAATTTTTGACGCCGCATATTTGAAACTACCTTCATAGCCTACTGATTTATGTTTAGGAAGGGATACAGTGTTTCTTATTTTAGATCTTGTGTTAATATTATGAATGTTCTTATACCAGTCAAATTTAGTATACATATATAATGCTAGATTATAAATAGTTAAAAACTACAATTAAACTTGACTCTCCGATAAAAAATATATTATTAAAATTTATAACAGCTCTATTCTATAATGTATGTTACCTTAACATTCAATTTGAGTGGTGGCGGCGGTTCATTAAGCTTCATTAAATGCAAACCGCCATGTTTTAACTGCAACGGAACGCAGGCACCCGGTTCCAGTACCACTTCGCTGTAAAAATAATTCTCATTAGTATTCTAATACATACAAATATTCGATATATATTAATAAACAACGTACAAACATAATACCTGTAATCTGACGGTGTGTATTCCTCCGTGAGGAATACAGAGAAGTCACGATTATCCTTCAACATTAATTTAGCTGTAAGTCCGGTACAATTGTGAAGTACATACGGAGCGCCGTGGTATTTCTTTTGTGCCAACTAAAATTATACACCTTTCTTAATAAGTTATCGATATTAATATTATTTGTTTGTAATCTTTTTTATATTATATCATACGTACATCATCAATTTTTGATTTTGAAGCGAGAGACGAGTCCGTATCGGCTATTGCCGCGGAAAACGAATTACCTAATTGTGTCAGTACCTGTAACAAAAAACAAAATGATCATATTTAATTAAATCGTTTCACCGAACGTGGGAACGCAATACAATGGGTTTCGAAAAATAAACCGCTTCCAACCTTCTGAAATAGTTTGAGTAATGAGTTTAAATTTCCAGAACTTTCCACCCCACCTAAATGAAAGTTATATTTCTTTTTTTATTGTAGCACGGCAAAATTAAAATGACTGCTTTGTGCCTGATGGTAAGCACAGTACAATCCAAAAACAATGGCGATCACCGAGTGACACAGTATCCATCGCCGGTCGCCGCTGTCATGCTGGCCTGCGAAAAGCTGGATATGCATAGGCTGATCCCGAAACGCGACCCGCAGAAGCGACTCACTATGACGGGTTTTTTCGCCATATACATGGTGGTTGCGACCCAGTCAGGCTGTAAAACCCTACCACCCCGCTTTCGCCATTGCCTCGTTCGTTATTTCAGAATGCGTGTGCGAAGAAACAAGAATGAGACTTTCGAGGGGACTGCGGCTACATCATACGCTGTAAGTGTAACTAGTGTAATCGTGTACTAGTGACTACTTGATATATGTTTGTAAGAATATAAAACATTTCTTCCGACACAAATGGCACTTTATTACGTAACAGTATTTGATTTCACAAAATAACTGTAACCATATATCAATACTTTCTAAGGTCCCGTAAAGCAATATTGAAGTATTTTTTATTTACTTCGACACGCAATGAAACTCGAACCCATATATGTCCTAAAAATTAATGATAGCAAGCTTGCATATCATTCAAATGGTTCAGTAGAGACGATGTACATCTAATGTGGGTATCTACGTGCATGATTTTTTCTTTTATATTACCATCAATGTAAAATAGATGGCGGGCAACTCGTTTCAACAAAATAACTTTAATTGGTATAATTTATAGTGTTCTGAATGTAATTTTTAAGACTCGACCTTTACAAAGATTTAGTTAAATTGTTACGTCCTTCTGTAACAGAAAACGAGTAACAAAAAATTACAATTGTAGAACCTATAAACCTATTAAAGTTTATATCTAGATACAATACTTAGCTCATGTGGAACATCAAATCATTGAATTACCTTTCATAGTATTTGTAACACGACGATGAGAATCGCCATTTTATCAGAAAAAAAAAACATTTTACAATTTCTTGAATTTTAATGCAAAACGACATATATCATTAGCAATATTTATAAAATCATCAACAATTATTATATTAAAAGTAAGAGCCATGTATAGGTATGTGCACAAGGAAACAATAGTTTTTATTTTATGGCATAACTGGCAAACGAACTTGAGGGTCACCTGATGTTAAGTGATCACCACCGTCCATGGACACTAACAACACCAGGAGAGTCGAAAGTGCGTTGCCAGCCTGTGTTTGGGAGAAAGGGAGTGAGGGGGGGAGAGGAGAGGGGAAGGGGGGAGAGGAGAGAGGAAGGGAGGTGGCCCCTATCAGTTAGTCTGATTTATTAAAAAATTCTTAAATCAACTAACCTCCATTCCAGTCCTAGTGATGGTTATTTCTAGAAGTTCACTGCTCGATATAGTAATAGTTTTGTTCGCTTGCATCTGTGCGACAGCTTTCATATTTGCCGCTTCGTCTGTTGTATCGATTTGTGGATAACTCTCTTGTGGATGCATCACCACCTTAGACATGAGATTAACTATGATTTTATAATAATAATTTACACAGATGTTTTGACAATAAAATACATAACTGAGTTTATAGAAATATTCTCAAAAGTGTATACTGAATATGGTGACATTTAAGTTTTTTTTTTTATTGTAGCACACCAAAATGACTGCACTGTGCCTGATGGTAAGCACAGTACAATCCAAAAACAATGGCGACCACCGAGTGACACACTATCCATCGCCGGTCGCCGCTGTCATGCCGGCCTGCGAAAGGCTGGATATGCACAGGCTGATCCCGAAACGCGACCCGCAGAAGCGACTCACCATGACGGGTGTTTTCGCCATATACATGGTGGTTGCGACCCAGTCAGGCTGTAAAACCTTACTACCCCGCTTTCGCCATTGCCTCGTTCGTTATTCAGCAGGGAAGTGAAGTTATAAGAAGTGTTTAATAACAACTATATAAGATTAAATTACAAAATATTCACATCCTCAATAAAATAACAAGAGGTGAGTATATATTTTTTCTCTAAGTTAAATGTACTGAAAATAAACTAAAGAAATATTCGATAATTTATTGTAAATTTAAGAAACCATTAATCGATGGTAATTTTACATCAGATTTATAATATACCCTACACTTCTTTCTCTGCGAATCCATCTTATACAATGCTTAAACAGCCTCTAATGTAACAAAATAATACTTTGTGAAATAATTACACCCGATTAGAAGGAATAAAATATTAAATTAAAATCCAAAATACCTCCATTTTAAGTTCCCAAGGTACATGTTTGTATTGATAATCTTTGAGCACTTCGACCGGCTCGATGAGCGGCTCCCACACCGCGCGCCCTATGTTATAGTACGACACTTGCATCGCCCACGTCGATTCCATATAGAACTGTATAACAACGAAACATTATTGTAGGACTTGTTTTCACACTTCTGTAAGTTATTTTATTCACATATGTCTTTATTCCGGGGGAGGTGTGGTAAGATAATTGCTTTATTCACATATGTCTTTATTCCAGGGGAGGTCTGGTAAGATAATTGTTTTATTCCCATATGTCTTTATTCCAAGGGAGGTGTGGTTAAGATAAAAGATTGGCACTCTGTAAAGTCAGCTTGTAAAACACAATTACAAATCAGAAAATTATAAAGGAATTACTTACGTCTGTACTCCAATCTTTAACCTGACCGGTTAGAGAGGCCTGCATCACTAACACCGGTATAGTTTCGTTACCGATATCCATTTCTAACGAAACGATTATGGACGGACTCGAGAGTAGACATATTTCGCCGAGGGATTGTTTCGATGTCGTTTCATCGGGCGAATCTTTCGCATCAATCGCTTCTTGAGCCTCCTCTGAGAATTAAAAAAAAAATCAATAACTAGCTTCTGCTCGCGACTTCGTCTGTGTGAATTAGTTATTTTGAGCTGACAGTAACACGTAGCGGAAGTGCTCAAAAAGAAAAAAAAAGGACCAGTAGTTCCTGAGATAAGCGCGTTCAACTATACAAACAAACAAACCCTCCAGCTTTATATTAGTATAGATTTCATCTTATCTATATCTGGACATGTTTTAACTGACGTCAAAAAGGAGGAGGTTCTGTATTCGGTTCTTTTTTTTAACCCAGAACTTTTGTCATTTATAAACCAATTTAGAAAACTCTTTTTTATTGGGATATTTTCAAGCAGGCTAACAGGCAGGGGGATATTGGCAAGCAGCAATTTAATTACCATTGGATTTTAGATATCGAAGATACAGCGGGGAACTCCTATACCAGGGAAATCCAATAGAAAGTGTATGGTGATTAAAATAGTGATCGGTTTATGATAATCAAAGGCCAAATACTTTTACCTATCTATTGTCAAGGATATATTGATGATTTTTACAATAACTATTTATTATTTCTAATTATATGTGTTAAGCACTTGCCATACTGTATATATCTCTTTGCTGGACTACAAAAAAGACATGAAAAAACATTACATGATCTGAAGAAGTTTTAAAATAGGTAGTATCTAAGCAAAGACTATCATGAGAAGAGATCCTATAACCAGATAAGTATTAATTGAATATGAAGGTGTACTTTATATGATATAGAAGTAGGGGCAGAGTGAAGCTATGAATGGATTGTGTGAAACGTATATGTATAAAAGGTGTGAATACTGAGAGAGAGAGAGAGAGAGAGAGAGAGAGTTGAAAAAGAGGGCATTTAATGCCGACCCTACTTAGGGTAAGGGTAAGAAGATTATGATAAATTATTTATATATATATAATTCTACTGTCCGTGTGCATGTGACTGAACTCCTCCTAAACAGCTGACAGATTTTGACGATTTTTTTCTGAGTGTTCAGGTGGATTCAGAAATGGTTTAGGTTCACAATTGGACCCGATTATAGTAACTTTTAATATATTATATAATAGTATATTTACTTAATTATTACATGTTTTTGTATATAAAATTTATATTGCTATGTTTGTATATGTGTCAGTAATTTTGTATCAATGTTTTAGTTTATTTTAATCATATAGCTTTTTAATATTGATGACATTTTACATACTATTACGTATATTATGTTATTTAGAAATCAAAAGTAGACATTATGTACAACAGTAACTATTATAATTGTATAAACTCACCAGTCTTCAAAAACCAATACGCATTCGGCCTGAAAGGTTGCATAGACCATAGTTTGTCATATAATATAGCTTTATTATCTTGCTCAGTATTATCTTCTTCTTTGCTAGTCATGGTCGCCATTACTCGATTCAGAAGGGCGATTATATCTGGAAGCAAAATAGTATTTTGATTTCAATTATAATTCCAGAATGTATCGATTCTACATTACAAAATGTATACGCTATGATGTAGTCAGCTTCTAGGAAATTATCGATATAAAACTAAACTTAAATTCATCGAATTTAATCATGTTCGTAAATCGTATACCTATACGTCTAGATTAGAATTTCGTGATATTTCTTTCATTTTCAACTAAATCCAATTTCAGCCATTCCTCATGTTTTACATTATTTTTCAAGATCTTCAAATCTTGTACGTGAAGTAACAGTGCTTGCCATTGTTGCGTTTCGTTCGGTCAGTGAGAGCGCCGGAGGCTGCCTCCCTCCCCTTTCCTCTATCCTCTCCCTTTCCCTCCCCTAACCCTTCCCCCTAAAGGGCGGCAACGCACTTGCGACTCCTCTGGTGTTGTTAGTGTCCATGGACGGTGGTGATTACTTAACAGCAGGTGACCCAACTGTTCGATTGCCACTTATGACATAAAAAAAAAACTTCACGAAAAACGACATAACACTTAATATGCACACCATAACTCGGTGCACATATAACACTCTGGGTCCCGAGCATAGAATTATGAAACCGCTTATACTTACAACGCGCGGGTTTGTTACTTTATGGTCCCGAGTGAAAATCAGCGCTGAAGGACTAACCTTCAACAGCACACACGCTGACTCGGGGCCCATTTGCCACACACACACACACTTAACCATCAATTTGTATTTCTATTTATCATTATTTATATTATATGTATGTTTTTTCTTTCTTTTTTTAATTGTACGTGTTTTCATATTTACTTTGTGTGCTGCAAATAAATGTTTTTTTCTTTCTTATGAAAAGCAAAATTTGAACTTCGTTCTCTGTGTATAAAAACCGGAAGTCTTTAAAATAATAAACATGTTATATGAATGATTAAAATTAAATTTAAATGTTACGACACAATTGTTTAATTAAATATTAGAATAGACGCTACTTTGCATTTCCGCCTGGAATCGATGGAACACTACTACGTCTGACTGCAACATAAAACAAATCATAAATTAATTAAAGCGAAACACGTGTTATCGATTATCGTGATTACACGTCAATCTGCAACATACTTTAATTAATTTATGATTTGTTTTATGTTGCAGTCAGACGTAGTAGTGTTCCATCGATTCCAGGCGGAAATGCAAAGTAGCGTCTATTCTAATATAATGATGGATTTCCGCAAAGAAACGCCTTCTTCAATCTAATGTTTAATTAAACGTACATTACAGGCTAATCATTTTTTAATTTAAGAATATAACGTACCAGGTGAGACAGTAATCTTAATATCAGTGACGGACACATCGACATGCATGCCGCTGCCGGGCGGTTGAGATAGAGCCAATGATAAGTGAGTCGGTGAGAGCAAGTAACGCGGGGTGGCGGCACTAGTCCTGGCACTCTGGCCGATACTGCGCACCACCATCTGCAGCCCCGAGATACCGCCCTCCGCCACCATACGCTCTGAACTCTGACGCAGTTTGAAACGCGCCTCCATCTATATTATATATTCAAAGTTATCAATATTACAACAATTAATAACATTATCCATGATATTATAAGTAAAAAGGTGTACATACCTATATAACATATATTATATTTTGCCAAAACAGATGGCATGGTACCGCACACATACGTGAAGTAATATGAAGCTATATTATTTTAGATAAAATGTGCAAGTAAGATGGCATATTCTTAATATCGGTGGTGGAATAGAAATAGCTATATGTTGCTTCAATACGGGCAGATCGATGGGGCTAGATCACATTACCTAGCTAGCCAAGTTTTCACAAGGGGCTGCCGAAGCGCTTATGACATGATGTCTACAGCTTTTTAGTTATAATATCATTGAATATAATGCAATATTTCTAACACGCAAAGGCTAAACAATAATTGCAAACGTCATTATTCTGCTGTTGATTATCCGTTGTTCGTTATTATTTTCGACAACGACTAGGGCCAGCAAACGTTATACAGCAGAGTTATACAACAACCAATAAGTCACATTGCCTCATTCTTAAAGTTTTCAGCACTAAAAATTCATTTCATTTTAGTGTCATTGTTATCGAATCGAACGGTATTCGATTTTTTAAAGGCACTGAAATATTAGTTAATATATTTTAATTCGATATACCAAAAATATTGTACACAGTGTGCATTAAGTCAATGATCTCGGAACAAAAAAATAGTTTTTATTGAAAAACATCTATGTACTTGTACTTTTATATCGGGCACCCACAAATTGTATTCCGTTTCATTTCTTTAAATGGTCTATAATATATCTTTGAAATTAGACAAAATAGAGCTGATAATTAATAATAACGTTTAACCACGTACTTGACTGATATCAGGAACCGATGGTAATAAGTTTAGTAGAGAAATTAGATTTCAACTTATTCATAATAACTAACCATGCGGCCATTCATAAATATGTTATCGCAATACTATGGCGTCAACCTAATATTTAACTTTACAGAAAGGTTAATTGTAGAATTGTAATCTAAGTCTATAGACATGACACTAGGCCTTTATCAAATACATAATAACAATATTGTCCTTTTTAATATAATTGCAATATTTAGAATAGCACCATCTCACAATAGTTTCAGCAACTAAGCCAGTACCGCAAAAATTTACAAGATGGCGCTATATGACATTTTTTGTTTAAAATCGCATTTATTCAAAGAAGACCTTATACAAATACAATATTTGGTCCAAATCGTTAGAGCAGTTTTCGAGATAGACGAAATAAATTTAAATAAAAATATGTTCATTTAGTGTTATACGATTGGAACAATTAAGAAACGAAATATGTAGAGGATATAAAAATAAAATACAAGTATACATACAATTAATCTATAATATGGTGGACATCGGTATAAGGGCAGGAAAGTGATTTTAATATTGTTTTATAATAGTATTTTGTAAGAAGTTAGTATATTTATAAGTTGTTCTTACATGTAGTATGGACGAGAGTGGCATGTTTTCGAACTGACTACGCTATTCACCAAGCAAGGTCTTAACAGCTTCACCGGACTACTAAGGCGAGCGCTTAAGGCACTCAACCGATTTTATTTTGACAACTAGCTCAAGGGTGCGCGGCACACCTCGGCTTTGGCTGTTGCCTGATACATGCAATTCGCGAACTATCTGAGCTAATCTAAGCTAACTACTCATACATATATGAGTTGTTGAAACATATATGTGTACCAAGCATACATACCTCAACAACTCTTATATATATTTCGTATCGGATAATAGGGTGGCATGTTCTCTTTGAACAAACGCTCGACAAAAAATAAAGAGAGAGATAAAAAAAGTATACATACGTTTAAGACCAAGGCATCGCATTTCTTGTGTTCGAGTGACTCCACGAGGATTATATCCGGTTGTTCTATTTTGATATTAACAGTCATCATTGCTAACTTCGGTGGTTCTGTCACGGTCGGTGTTGACATCGAAGTTGTCTTTTTACGCTAAAATAAATTTATCATATATAAAAACTGACAAATTAATTAAAGCCTACACTGGTATCTATGAATTCGATCAATTTTGATTCGTTTTTAGACATTTTTAGAGACTTTTTAGACACTTGGTTCTTATCTAAAACTAGCTTCTGCTCGCGATTTCGTCCACGTGGAATCGTTACTTTGGGCTAGCGCTAAAACGCATCGAAAGCTCTCAAAAAGAAAAGAAAAACGATTTTGAAACATTCTTTATTGGTGCCTCGGTCCTACTTACTGGTCAGCGTCTTTATCAAATCGGACCAGTAATTATTGAAATTAGTGCGTTCGACGAAACAAACAAACCCTTCAGCTTTATAATGTTAGTATAGATATCTTCGTTGAATACAAAATTATAAAATTTGTATGAAATTACGATTTTTATAAAGACTACGCATTTAGCGATCTATATTTTCTTGCCGTGAAGAAGTGGGGGTAAACGATGTTATACGCATGCGTAGGAGAGAAAAAGTAAACGGATAACATTGTTACTAACAAATTTTGTAAGCAAAGTACATCTTCGCACTCAATTTTTTTCTATGCAGAAAATTTATTGTTATGATAAAAAAAACGCAGATGAAGTCGCAGATAGCATGTAACAAAACACACTAACATTGTCCGTAGATTTTTCGGCCGTTTTAACCGGTTTGATATCATTGTCATCCTTGATCTCAGCATCAGGAACATCTGCGGCCAGACCGGTCGTCATGAACTCCGCTAGTTTATTCAGGAAATCCATCGCCAATATTAAATTGAAACTGAATATCCTCATATCAACTGTAAAATAGATAATCTTTAACACACCTAAATAAAAAACAGGGGATCAAACAAACTCTAGCGGACAGCTAGTAAACCATAAAAATATAATATTACATCTTATTAAAAAATAAAACGGTGAATATATACTTACTAAATGTATCGGAGTTCTTCATAGAATACGTGATATCGATCATACTACGAATCTTATCGTGTGTTTCCATTATCGTAATCTGAGAATCACTTTCTTCGGATATATTCTCGGGTTTTTGTCGTCTCTCCAAGTATCTATTTAAAATGTCATTAATTTAGTATCCAACTTTTCTTTTTAAATACTGTGTATGAAGTGTTTATAATGGAACTCGAGGGATGCAACATTTTTTTTCGTTTTAACTACATCGTCACTTGTTTTCCACTTCTATGGTATGAAATAAACTTTATAAAAGCATCAAGATTTATATTTATATTTAACAGTTCAATGTTAACAGTTTCTTTTATTTTTTATTATTTTGTGCAACTTATTATCCAGATTATTACTACAATTGTCGAGTAGATACTAATATTGTGTATCTTGCGATGACTTTAATGTTCTAACAAGATAGCGGCCCCCCTGGAAGAACTTTCTAGGGAGTTTCGTGTCATCTCAGAAATCATGCACAGTGATATTATTTTCTATCAACTTCCCTTGCCACCAAATGCCACCAATATTACAAAATATAAAATCAAATCAAAAAAGTCGTGGTGGTCTAGTGGTTTGACCGATGGAATATGATTTCGATGTTCGCAGGTTGTAACCCCGGCATGTACCAAAGAATTTTTCAGAATTCGCGTACATTTAATAAGTTAAATAGGTAACACTATCGGCTGACGGTGAAGGAAAACATCGTGAGGAAACCTGGACCTTAGAAACATTCTCTTAGTACTACTATATATGGGAAAACATAGAACTGTGGATTTCTCAAAGTTTAAAATCACCAATACGTCGTGGGCTGGCGTGGTGATTATACATTCCTTCGGGAAGAGGCCTATGGCCCTGCAGTGGGTCTCTTACAGGCTGATGATGATGATAGAATCAAATTAAATAAGATTATGACTTTTTTTTAATTGTAGCACGGCAATGTGACTGCACCATGCCTGATGGTAAGCACAGTACAATCCCAAAAGCAACGGCGACCACCGAGAGATACACCCTCCTTCGGCGGTTGTCGCTGTCACACCGGCCTGCATAAATGTCTCTTCACGTTACGCTTGAAGGACCCCATATTATAGGAAGGAGGGAACACACTGGCAGGGAGATTGTTCCACAGCTTCACGGTACGGCAAAAATAAGAGGTAGCGAAATTTTTAGTTCGTACCCAGATAGGAGTTACCGTAAACCTGTGGCTCCGAAGATCAACGCGCGTGGTTCGGTTGTGAAAAGGAGAGGATAGAATAGAAAATAAAAGCCATTACATGACAGATTTGTTAGAAAAAACGTGGACTGCGGTAATGTAAACACAAGATTATTTTGGTTTTGTATATGTATTTGTTCACACGACAATGAGTTACAGCAAAGGAAAGAGGGCGGATATCGTGTATGACATCTCATATGTCAAAACGACGTGACGTTTGCGTTTAGTTACGTCTCGCAATGTTTACGTTTAATTACGTCTCACAACGTTTGCGTTTAGTTACATATCTAACAAGACTAAGATCCCGCCAAAAGTGTATGTGATTTTTACAATACCTTGTAATTTTGGCACCTCTCCCCGGCCTCGTGTCATCGAGTGTACAGTCCACCAGCAAGACGGAGGTCTGCATGGAACTGTCTGAGAACATTCTCCCCTTGACGGAGAGGAGCGCCAGGCAGAACCGCGCCAGCTCCACGTCCTTTACGAACATAGTTTCCTCCGACTGGAATAAAAATATCATAAAACATTATCATATATACAGAGTGATAGGGAGTTGTTGGTTCAAAGCGATGGTGACACAGTTGATAGCGTGTTCGGATATCGCGTCGATCGACGTAAGTGAGAATCCTTATGATCGGGTCAGAGCTTTCGATGGAAAAAATCGTGATAAAACCACAGCATGATAAGAGTTTCTAAGCCCACTTTAGTCCGGTGAATCTGTTTAGTCCGGTGAAACTGTCTAGTCCGGTGAAGCTGTTAAGACCTTGCTAGGTCAATAGCGTAGCCATTTCGAGTAAAAAAAATCTAAGCCCACCTGACCGCCACCAAACTATTTTAATGAAATAATATTAATACATAATAAGAAATACGTCATTTCTAAATTGATAACCCATAAAAATTATAGGTAATCATCTTAGAAATCATAAAATACAATCTTATATTGATGAAATAAAAATAAATGATTGGCCGTGACCGGACGCCCGACACATGTGAAGCATTTAAGTTAATATTAGAATTTATAATTAAAAACTTGTCAAATACACTACAGTCAGATATAAATAATACGCATCTCACACAGAGAACCAACGAAGTGTATATACTATACACACGCACACACACACACACACCAGAGAGTCGAAAGCGATGGCGTAGATGGAGCGTGACGGCATAAGACAAAGTCATGCCGTTTGCCGTGACGGCATACGAGTAAATTTTACTGTCTAGGCGCGCCAATGAACACTTCATATATTAAGTCAATTATGTACATGCATACAACATATATGAAATGTTACGTGTTACGTTACGTTATTACACCGAAATATGCTTTTACCATAAACCACCGGCTATTAGTTTTGACTACATTTTGTAAAATAAATTTATACTTACACTAATAGTGTTCATGAGATCTATAACGAGACTGTCCATTGTAAACGAGAATTTGATCGTTGTCCTCGGTTTTTTCGCTTCCTTCGTGGCTACCACAGCGACTGTAGTAGATTTAGCCTGTGGTTGTTTCGTCTGACTTTTAACTGTAGTAGCTTTAGATGTCGTTTTAGTGGCGCTCTGTTGCGTTTTAACCTCGTCCACTTTCGTCTGACCTTCTTGTAGGTTCTGATTTAGAATTTTCATTATACTCTTGTAGTCACTATGACCGACTACAATCTGCAAGAAATAAGTGGTAATTATGATAAGAATAATACACTCGTCAATTCAGTTTTCAATATCCATATTATAAAATAACTCATTCAATGACGGAGAGACACATAGTTCGCTCACTTTGGCTTTTGTAAGGACAATGTTTTTTCTCAAACAGAGTGTATAAAAATTTAAAATGTACATTATTGGGCATATTTTAATGACATAAATAAATGAATGGTGTGTTGACATAGTGGTAAGATTTTTTTTTAACTTTCTTTCTAGATACACACAAATCAGGGGTTCACTAATGACATATATGACTGCTTGGCCTATGTAAACTGTATAGGTGTGTATGTATGTATGTAATAAGTTAATATTTATTTTATATTATTGCTTTGAAAATGTGTTATATTATAAATGGTATATGCTTCATCTTTCGTGACTTACAGCGATTGTCTTAATCCTTCCAGAAATGTCCAAATCGGGTAAAGTTTCATACCAAGATGAAAGGCTGCGTTTGACTAATAATTTAAAGCTGGTCGGCCGTAACAGCTTCCTCTCTTGACTAGTCTCCTGATCATCTTTCAGCTGAACACAAGACACTTTCATATCTTCCAGTTCCAGAGTTAACTCATCAACTGTTACTTTGTTACTTACATCCTGTAAATATAATGATTAACTTTTTTAAAACGTATGTGGTACTTATAGAATACAAATTATATTGTCGATGGGATTTATCATGGGAAATATCTAAACGTAAGGATGAATTTTCAAAATCTCTTTCTCATCTCTTTTATCTCATTCTACGTAAAAATTTCATTATTTGAAACACAAGAGTTTAAACTGTGCATTATTTGTTAGTGAGTCTTGAGAATTTTATTAAATATAATGACAATAAAAAAATTATAATTTTATAAACAATTTAAATGCAATATTATATAGGCTACCTTTCATATAGAAAAATGTATTATTCTCTAGGTATTTGTCAAAACTATACGAGCACGAGCTGCAGTTTTTTTTAAAGTAAATAAACGTATTACTTACCGCGACAGACAAATCGATGAATTTATTATTAAGATTCATGCGACCCAAATCGATGAGCATAGCGTTCAAACTTGTCGAGTTTTCCGGTACTATAATAATGGGCGCCGCTAAACGCACTTTCAACGACAGTTTAGTTGAATTCTGATACGCGCTTTGTACATTCGCTTTAGCTGCGTCCGCGGCTTGCGCTGAAGCCTCTATAATAGCTTGCTGAGCCGTTTGGAAGTTATTCAGGAATTCCTAAAATATTCACGAATCATTAAATACCAAGAATGGTATTGTAATTTATAAGCATTTTTACGAATGTAGCTAATTTGAGAAGAGATGACAGAGTGTTTATTCCGGATATTGCTTGATACTTGACGATATAATGAGAAACCGCTGTAGAAACCAGGCTATTTTCACTCCTCAGAATCGGATTTGTATGGAAAAGTCTCGTATAGTTTTGGTTATGAATCAACTTACTAGATGGCACTGTTATATAATAAGTTATAAAATTATAATATATAAAATTATAATTTAAAAAAATATAGTGGACGACAATTAATTTTGACATTTCAAACTGACAACTTTCAAATATTTATTTTCATTCTCTTCGTTTACGTATCTGTTACGAGAGTGTGCTCCCTTAAAATTTCTTGCCTCCTAGAAACAATTTTATCTATCTCCTGATCTACTTATAAACATTGACTCCTGCATATACATACTTGGATTTAGATTTGCCTTACGATGAATATATTCATTACAAATAAAAATGACCAAAAACTTGTATACGATTTACGCAGTACCACTGTATGCATACATACATAGCTATAAATGTACATTTATAACCAACAGATATTAGTTCGAAACTAGTGTTATAGAGGGGCTGATTGGAAAGAACGAGTGCAACCTCTATTTATATAAAGTACTCTGTGGTAGGAACTCGCTTTACAATATTTTGTTTGGCAATCTTCAGTTATATTCCTGACATGATGGCACGAAAATGAATATTGATAAATTTCACTAATCATTTAAAAATAAATTTCAAGAATTTGCTATCTGAACTATACGCTCCTAATACATTGTTGATAATTTAATGTACGTCCGCAAACACTTAGGATAGCTGTATTTCGTAAAAGACCTGCATGATTTAAATACTAGAAACTGTGAGAAACTGGTCGTGCCATGTTTCAGACTCAGTAAGACCAGTAACAGTATTTTAGGAAAGTGTTTTTTACAACAAAGTCCCAAAATATATTAACGATTTGCCGGGTGCTTAGTTTAAGTGCCATGTAAAGCTACTTTTGGTATCACAAGAGTATTATATGGGTCAATATGTGAACGATGGTGATGTCTGGTATTGACTCCTCTCTGTGCATCCATCTACACTAGAACGATTGTAATGTGTAATGTATTTTAAATTTATGGATGTTAAAAAGATAAACCAGATCGAGTTTATGCCGGTTCTTCTCGATGACTGAGTTGTTTTCCGAACCGGGGGTAGTTTTGACGTTCATAAGCGCCTTCTCAGGGTCTAAATTAAATAAAGTACTTCTGATTTTCATTCAATCCACCATATGAGATACCAATAATTTTTATGAGTATAAAAAGTGTTATTTAAGAAACACTCACCAACATAGAAGTCACGTACCAGTTTAAGAAAACGATACGTAAGCAGTTAATTTGTGCGTCTATAGACATATTTACATCGCTTATGTTCGGATATTGATCTAAGTTATACATGACAATTCGTAGCTTTATGACGTCACCGCCGAGCACTTTCAATATCTGTAATGCATATTGGAACTTAAGAATAATATATAAATTAAAGTGCAGACATTTCTTTAAATTCTACAATTACGTTACGAGATTACATTACAGACGATACATAAAGATCTAAAATTTATAATAGTTCTCAATTGCAAAGAAGCTCTACTTCAACTGCTATATTTATTTCTACAATTTTATTTATTCGTATAGGATGTATAGATTATCTTTGTACTGTAACATGTATCTTTTTAAACAACAGTAGCTAAGTTACTTCTTATAAAATAAGTTGTCTACCAGAGAAATTACCGTCAAAATCGGTCCAATCGTTTCGGAGATTCGTCGGAACAAACAGAAAAGCAAAAATTTTTTAAATTCATATGGCATTTAATTATAATCTTTTATTCTGACATTACACACAGAATCTTGAATTTTATTTATTTCTATAGATGAGGCATATAGAATCAAAGACAGCTAAGTGCCACAAGTTCTAAAAATGAACTGAGTATGGAGCCATCTAGTCTTATTGGTTGCAAATCACCATTTAATTCCTACAAGAAATAAAATACAGCCTTTTAATTTTCGTTTTTGAATATAAGTAAAACTCCAACTCTGAGAATAGATAAACATTTTTTTCGTTTCCTGCAAATTTGGCACTTAGCTGTTTTTGATTTTATATGCCTCAGATATGCGTTGCACTAGACCAACGTCTAGTATGTAGTCTAGTATGTATACCTTAATAGGTATACATTTTGTAGACTGTATAGCATGAATCAATTTAAATAACACACAAAAAACATTTTTTTTGCTATCCTTTGCAAAATTTCAGTTTGTCCCGAAACTGTACGAAAGGAATAATCTTAAACGTAACAAAACATACCTCTTTATGTATAGTGATAGGATTAAGATCTTCCACTTTAATAGATGACACAGTGCAATCCACTTCGGTGTATGAACTCTTCAGTATGAGTCCTGCGGCCGCACCTTTCAGTTGAACCACTGACAGAGGTCGTTTGTCTGTCGCGAAACCGATCTCTATGGCGCCGATCTTAACGTTCACTTTCAGTTGAATGCTCTCAATCTGCTTACGACGCGCTGGTTTTACTACGCTTACTGAAAGACGTAATTGAATTTAAAACGTAATTTATTGTATACATACATGTTAAAACAAAAGGTTTTTGAAACAAACATATATCTTAATATATTTAACTAATTATATCTTTAAAATGATGTACTAAGTCTTCGATCAACAATAACTAGATAAAGGGTCGGCGTGAAAAATACGTCTCGGTAAATAAGAGCTCACTTAAAATGTGTGTCCTTATTTTGTTCAGTTTATTTGAAACACAGCCAATGTAAGCCCGTTTCACATGCCGCAGTATATTCAAAAGATGCAAAAATAATACCCGAAAAAGCAATTTAACGGCCGGAGTATACTTTCGCTAAATACATGTTGAATAAGTTATATCTTCAACTTTAAACTAACGAATAATATCCAATTTTGAACAAAATTACCGATTTTAAACCTGTGTTACAAATGTTTGGCCTCGTCACGCACAATAACGGGAAAACGTACTTTATTCCTAACGTGTTAAGGTTGAATTCACACTAAATGTTGTTTATGTTGTCTTTTCATTTTTGAGGGGAGTAAGTTATTACTTTATCGTAAGTTCGTTTTATCGTAAGTATTAGATAATATTTTGAACATTTGTGACTTTATTACTAGGTGTTATGGTTGTAATTAGGTTGAACATAAAACTGTTTTAAAACATTTTTTCTCCCTTTCTTAGTAAACAAATAGCTACAAATAAGTATATATTTACGCGGACAGATTCTAGTTTCAATTTTGTACGTGACCCTTTATCTAGTTATTATTGATCGAAGTACTAAGTAATGTGAATCTGAAATATATCAGAAGCTATATACGTAATACAAAGATGAATCGATAAATGGCACTGACACAAGTTTGACCATGATGGTAAGAAAAACAAACGATTAAAATGAAATTATTTAGTATAGAGTACCTTTTGATTTCGCAGTGGAGAGCTCCTCATCTTCAAGGATTGTTTCTAAAGGCCCTGCGTTCGCGGTCCTATCTACAGTGCTTTGTATCGCTTGCAATCGTGTCTGAAACAAATAACTAAATCAATACGGATTATTTTTTGTAATTATTTGCTAATCATCACCATTTCAACAAAATAAAGCCTTTGTACAAGTGTAAAATAAATACAATAACAGTCAGACCGACACATTTATTCTCTTCACACAAAAGCCGGACGTCTGCGAGGATCAACCCCACACCCTCTAAGCTATATAATGAAACTAGTGAACAATACTAACGAACATCATCTAGATAGAATTATATGGTGTTTATTTTAATATTCTAAAAATAAAAATTAATTACCTGATACTCATTCACAATAACCAAGATCTCCTGCAGGCCTTCGAGATGAAGGAGAACGTACAAATTGGTAAAATCTAGCTCAATCATCTGTTCCACTGATCCATAATGGCTCCGGAATTCTGGACATTTTTTATCAACCTGTAAAAAAATATCTAGTCACTAACTAATAACAGAAGATAATGGAAAGAAAAACGCAAGAATTTATAATAAAAAAATGCATATTTCAAAGTCATGAAGTGCAACAAGAAAATATGTGATGTTAATTTGACATTACACTCCGAGAAATAATAGCAACTACACGCGGCTTTCTTTTCTTTCATTCCATTTTTGGCATCCATTCTTATAGTAGACTATTACTGCCATTGTCAAGTGAGTATCGATATTACATTTTTGGAGGTGGTAGAGCCACGCTGTAGCTATTACTAGTTTCAGCATGAATGGGTCGGCTCGCCCGGGGTAGTACCATCCTCTCACAGAACAACGACGTGAAGTAACTATTGCATTGTTGCGTTTCGTTCGGTCAGTGAGAGCGCCGGAGGCTCACCTCCTTTCCCCTTTGTGGCCATCTTGTTATAACTTTCCGTGGAGTTTTTGTGGCGTCTCAGAATTCATGGTCGGTGGTATTATATTCCATTCACTTCTCTTATTCTATATTCTTACATATTACTACATATAAACAAACTATATTACATAGAACACCACCAATTTTAAACAATATAGAGTCAAGTAACACAAGATTATGAATAAAAAATAAAATCCACTACATTACAGACCAAGATCCCGCCAAAAAAACCCTACACGTGGCTTTTGTTGATATTAAATTACTACATAACAATAAAACACACCTCAGCGCCATCTCGTAGGTTATTCTAGTAACAAAGTTTTAGAGATTATCCATGGCAGCTATCCCAATGTCTATACTTTATTTTATACACCGATGACGTTTATGTAATGTCAAATTAAAGTAACGGGGTAATGTAGATCCTAAATATTTATTTCTAGTTTTTTATACCGAGAATTCAGTAGATACACTCACATTTCTATATGTAATAGCGAATAAATACTGTTGTTGTTCGATAGCGATTTGGTCAGGTTTTTCATAATCAGTTTCAGTTTTAGCTTCTGGTGTCGTGATCATCGGAATGATCTTGTGGCCGGTTCTATGGTGCTGCATATCGAGAGCGCCCAGACGGACGGCCGCTTCCAATGTAAACGTTTTCTGAGTAGCTGTCAACTCTAGTAGACTGAGGGAGAACACCAGGAACCGGTCGTAAGCTTTCGATGTGTCCATTGTTTTTCGGTTAACGCTAAGGACCAGTTCTGTGTAAAAATACAATGACGTCATACACTTTTATTTCATTTTACATATTGAAGCAAAAGAAATGAAGAAAGAAAAGTTTATTTGTTTACCATTTATTACATACTAGCTGTACCCGCAGCTCCGCACGCGTTTTTTTAAATCGTATTAAAGAATTATAGAATCGTGAGACTATGTACAATTACAGAAACGCTCTTTAAATACAATTGTAAGTACGACGCGTACGCCACTAAAAGTAACATGTAACGTGTACAGTAGATATATAAATACAAAAAACGTGCCAAATGAGGTTTGTTATCAACAACACATTTGGAACCTTAACCCACCCTATAACTACCTCATTGCTCACTAACACTGTATAAGGAACTAACGAAACAATAACTTAAAATATTATTATTAAGATTTACATTTACATTATATTTAATATACAATGCCATTATTATAATTAAGATTTTGTGACTATACAAAAAAAAACGCTTGTCTGTTCCGCAACAAATTGTATTATGGAACACTTTACGTAATACGTTTATAATCTTAGTTCTTTTTAGGAAGACCTCTATATCATTAATGTTATTAATAAATATAATTTCAAATTGTAAACAATAAGCTGATAATTATTTCTCTTATTAAAAATAACGAATGAGTTGAAATCTTGCTAAATTTCATGCAGACAAAGTTGCGGGTAACAGCTAGTCTAAAATAGAATAACCTCAATTACTTTTTATTAGGTCCGCTATCTGCCACTGAAAATCCCATGAAAATCGGTCTAACCGTCTTGGAGAAAGCACTGTAGGCGAAGCCACGGTTAACAGCTAGTACAAAATGAAATTGCTTGAATTACTTTTTATAAGGTCAGCTATTTGTCAGTGAAAGTTTCGTGAAGATCGGTTAAACTGTTTTAAAGATAGTACTACGGGCGAAGCCACGGTTAACAGCTAATCTAAATTAAAATAGACTAAATTACTTGAAATGATGTCCGCTATCTGTTGGTGAAAGTTTGGTGAAAATCGGTCCAATTGTTTTGGAGATAGCATTGCAAATGAAGCCGCGGTTAATACCTAGTCTAATTTAGAGTAGCCTAAGAAACCCGCTGTAATTTCAGCTATGAGTCAGTGAAATTCCCGTCAAAATCGGTCTAGCCGTTTCGGAGATTACCCGGAACAAACAGACAAACAGACAGACCGACAAAAATTTTAAAAATTGCATTTTTGTTATCAGAAGCGTGTATACTTTCATACCCAATCAGTCAAAAAAATTTATTTTGATATTACATACAGACACTTCATTTTTATTATATGTATAGATAAACAAATCTGTATAGATATGCCAAACATAAATATAAATAGCAGAAGTAAAAAACAGTAAGTCAGGTGTTATGAGAGAGCAAACTAGTCACTTTGCAATGCCATACTGAACCATAACATATTGGTACAGTGCAATGTATCTTTATTATTCTACAAGTATTATTTTCGTAGTTTAAATAGAAATAATTCTTATTTATTTTACACACAAGACACACAGACTCTAATAATACCTGTCATGATGAAGAAGGCTTCCACTTCTGTTAGTTGAACTGTTTGTTCGTCACTCTGCTTTTGCCTTTCTTTAGAACGCGCCGTATCTCTTTTCTGTTTCTCCGCAGGGTCTAAATACCTAAGTAAAGATAAGCTCGAACCTTTCGATTCACTTGGCTGCAATATATTATTGTTTTTGATATAATTTACATTTCACACCATACACTTTACATACAATACTAAATATTAACCAATATTTTGTATTTACCTACGAACTTACAATCATATTAAACTGTTAGAAACTTTTAAAAAATCAAATTGTTAAAAAAATACTTTTATATACTGTTTAAAATTAAACTATGTCTACACTGACACTACAAATCGTGTGTTTATTGCAATTTACCGTGTTATTTGATTCCTGAACGTAAGTTTCGATGATAACGCGACCGGACATTATGTAAGCAAGTTTGTAGAGTAACATCTTGGAATATAAACACAAAAAGAAAAAAATAATATTAACCATTATTTATTAAATCCGATTTTACATTGGTATTTTAATGTTATCCAAATATATGTATTTAGCGGTTATCGAAATGTATCGCTAGACTTAAATGAAACTTAGTAATAACAGAGGAAAGTCAACTATACTATAAGATAACCACAACTGAACCACACGCGCTGGTCTTCGGAGCCACAGTTTTACGGTCACTTCTATCTGGGCACGACTTAAAAAGTTCGCTAAATCTTATTTTTGCCGTACCGTGAAGCTGTGGCACAATCTCCCGACTAGTGTATTCCCTCCTTCCTATAACATGGGGTCCTTCAAGCGTAACGTGAAGAGACATTTACGCAGGCCGGCATGACAACGACGACCGCCGGAGGAGGGCGTATCTCTCGGTGGTCGCTGTTGTTTTTGGATTGTACTGTGCTTACACCATCAGGCACAGTGCAGTCACTTTGCCGTGCTACAATAAATAAATAAATAACAAAGGGACTTATATGCTAAATTTCATTATAATCTACTTAAGTGTTGTTGTGATGTATGTACCAACATACTTTCACAATAATAATTTTATTCACAATGTCTGCGACTTTTATCTTTTGAAAATAAAGTCTTTTCATAGATACATGTAAAAGTAGTTTTAATGAATTCTGATCTCTTTTCTTTATAAATTGTAATTATGTTGTTACTACTTAACCTCTATAAAGTTTTTACTGGTTATAATTTACATTTGTTTGCCTTTATCATTAGTGATTAAGCCTAGACACACAGTGATAAAGTTCACCATACAAATAAAAGTTTCAAAACAATCTAAAATGGTTGTAATTTTAGATATTAGTCAAGAAAACTACAGACACTTCAGTTTTAATTATACATATTGATTGCATATTAAATTGAATTTATTATTTTATATAATATCAGTATATAATAATTTTATTACTGACTAAAAATGTACTGTATTAAAATATTAAATATATTACCTTCAATTGTTGAGTTTCTTCTGACTGAGGTAAAGGCATGCTTACTAATATTTCACACAATGTTAGTAATCTGAAACAAACAACATTTTCAATGACATCTATAAAAGAACTACCTAATATATTTTTAAATTGAACCTCTTTGAGACACTTGAGAGTAAACTCTAACGTCTAATTTTAATTCAACCAGTTAGACGGAAAATTTATTTCCACGCCATCTATACATTATTTTACGTACTACACTGTAGCATTTCTTGAATGTTTAATATTTTTATCTTATCAACAAATTTATTCTTAATACCGTCTGTATTCCCATTTTTCGAAAATCTCGATTCGGAATAAGATTAGACTCCAAAACATTTGCGCGTCCTTGGTTTGTAAACCAATCAGCAAACGTGACAATTTCTACACACTTAGAGATTTACTGAATTTTAAAATTAATTATTATCTCTTTTTTTTTTAATATGTTTTAAACAACAATTATTCCCATCTGCCAGATGTTCCACTATTTCTTCTTTTCGTAATATAGTTATTTCAGGATATACATATCAATTTACATGAACTTACCGATCTTCGGATGCGCTTATCGCTATTTTCTCTAACTCCCCTCTGACCTTGATTTTGGGTAGTCGTGGGTCATTTACTATTAGGCATTTGTGTATTTGTATAACGAGATTTGTTGGTTGTAATAAATGAAGTGGTGTCGCTTCATTTGAAGCTATAGCCTCGTGCCAATCCTCTGATGCACCTGCTATCACAATCTGAAATTAGAGAACCAAGCATTTAAGCAACTAAATTAACTTTGAAAATATTGATTTTGTATGAATTTATAACTACTTGACAATTTAGTTAATTTTACCACTTTTAATACGGTAAGTATCAAATTACAGGTTTCACACGTTCTTTTTATGCCTATATAAGAACATTTCTAATATATAAATAGTACTTATTTATTCATATCTAAATCAACCTTCTAATAAGTAATTTTTAGGAATAAATGAATAGGAAAGAAATTGAGTTAACAATATAGATATGCTGAATATTCGATAAACTTAAAAGACGTTGCATAAATAACTGTACCTGTATTTCGGTGAGTTTAAGAGCCATTTTATCATAACTGTGATTTGTAATTTCACGCATTATATCATCATCTGCGAGCCCTTCTTTGTACAGTTTGTGTATGTCGAGCGCTCGAGAACGCGGTTCCGACTTTACACTTATGGCACCTAGTTTTACGACCACGCACGGTTCTTTGCTGTTGAACAATCGAGATATATACGTTATGTAGAAAAAAAAAACTTATAGAATTCTTTAGACCACTGGACGACCACTGGTCTAAATTTGACTACATTAAGGATTACATATATTTTCTGCAAGTTTTAATATATAGATATCATTATCTGTATTGAGTATTATACAAATCATATAGATTGTAGATATATAATATAGTATATACTTATCAATAAAGTCCTCGACTCGTCGAAGGAATAAAAAAAAGAAACTGTTTCGATATTTTTTATTAATAACACTAATGTTCTTAAGTCCGTCAATGTCTACTTTAAAAGAAGAAAGTAGTCCAGTGAAGCTGTAAAGACCTTGCCAGATCAAAAAAGTAGTAAGTTCGAGAAAAAAAAAAGGAAAATCGGTTCAGAACCACAGGAGGAAGATGTAATTAACTATCTTTGCCTATAAATAACACAATTACAATAAAACCGAAATAATTTGTGTTGTTTGCACTATTATGTTACATTTAAGTGACGTATTGTTCCTTTCAATAACAATGCGACTACCTGGCAGGTAAAAAACCCGATGACAGGAATAGGGGTCCGATTCGTAAACGTTAGGGAAACTATTATTTGGAACGAAGTTCCTTAACACAGTATGTGGTAGAACTTGAGTTATAGAAATCGTCACGTAAGGAAAAAGCCTCCTCCATGTGACTTTATGATCCCGGCGCACGCTGGAGTTTTTGAGTACGGGAGCAGGTATAATAGCAGTTGATAGAGAAGGGACTGCCCTTCGATGAATTTAGAATATTCGGAATGTCCCGGAATGCGTATAGGGGTCTCTAATAATAATATATATGTGTAGAAAATGTGTGAAGCGTTAGTAAAGCGAAAGCCGACCGTTGAAAAGGACGCTCTTTTTAATATTCGAATAATAGTTCGTGGAAATCAGTGATAATTTGAATTAATTTTTATCATGAGTGATAAAAATGTTGGTCGTTACAAGAAAGGATCAAAATCTGATACTGCCTACGATATAATAGACCGAAAGCGTCGCGTAGACGACCGCTGAATCGGCACGAAATGGAGAAAAAGCCCGACGATTTAAATGTCAGTGCATCGGCCAAGAAATTGAAGAACAATGATATTAATTAAGCGGAATAGATTGATACAGAAGGGCAATTGTACGGCGCAGGCATCGCAGATTAAAGTTATATACGCATTTAATATGATTTTATAATACTTAAAACTTTAAACGCGTTTTTCTCGAAATCACGTTTTTTGAACTGGCCGAAGACATAACTCGAGCAAATCTTCACCGATTTATACGAAATTTTTACAGTACATTCGAAATACCTTTCTCCGGAGACGTACGTTTTTTTTTATATTGCATAGTTTTTTTTAATCAACATTTTTGTTGATTGTTTTGTTCAAACGTGCACCATTTCGCGAAAAAACAAAATATCGAAAAAATCCTACGTACGTCTCTTGCTGTTGTTATATAGAAACTAAAGATTTTTGGGATTTTGTTCCAGGACCAAAATTAAGGAGGTTACATCTTCGGCCATGGACCCGTCTAAAAAATTAGGCGCCTCCGAAGAAATGCTGAACAGCCGCAATTTTTAATTTAATTATCACGAAAAATTTGTATTTGTATATTAAAACCTAAATTATAAAACCTCTTTCACAGATTTTCGATTGATATTTTTGTTGAGTCACAAAAAATTCATAAATTATGCCCATTTTTTCACTCTCTAGACCAGCTTCCCCCCTTAATGAACTATAGATTAAAATTAATTATCGGCTTACCCTTTAAAGATTCCTGTTTGCGGTACAATAATATAAGAGGCAGCTATATCAATGTCGAGATCTATAAAAGTATGATTATGTACCGCATATTGCATACCCAGAGCCGACTTCTCTTTTAGGTCGGAAAGTTTGTTTTCCGCTGCGGCTTGTAAGCTGAGAAAGACAACATTTATTATATTTTTTAATACAATAATATAAGACTTTTTTTTAAGTTTGTTTAATACTCACGTAGTTAAAGCTGTAGATTCGGTGGGTGGTTTGAAAACCTTTACTATCTCTATAACTGTTTGTGCATCGTAAACTATTTGTAACGGGCGCGCTGATACTTTTACACGTTGGTCGCATGTACCGTCTGCATAAAAAACGTAATCTATTACTTTTTGGTTATTTATTGCGGATTTCATCTATCTAGTAGTTATCTTATTTTCTCAAAATGGTGTATTGTAGACTTTTTTGTAGACCATTTATAAACACAAAAATATTTAACATTCTCTCAATTTTATACAATTTTGATACGATATTAAGAAAATAGTAACTCTCTCGTACAATTTAAAGAGAATAATGTTATCGACAGGAAATACCAATATCATAAATACAGAGTAAACTCTATACAACGAAACTCAAGGCACCGCGTATTTTATAGTGTCATTAAGAGAAGAGCAGAATAATATATATTATTTTACTATTATAATTTGTATTTACTAAAAAAGTATAAAAATACAAACAGCATACATTAATACTGATACAAAATACAACGTTTATTGTGTATATAGTCTGTTATCATAGTCTGACGTGTTTTTACTGCTCCAATATTTTAATTGTATTTTCTAATGTATTTTATTCATATATAGGAATAAGCAAGTGCTAACACGGCCTACAGTTCTTATAAATTCCGGCAACTAAGAAAGACTGTTTATCGCTTAACAATGGCGTACTTAGAGTAGATCTGATGTTATATAGAGTATATCACTGTATAGACAACGAGATAACAAAACAATTTCAAAGTTTTAGGGATTTTGGTCGTTAAGTCGAATGTCGTTAAATGTTCTGTATACTGTACAGTACTGTACCGGCACAATCTAAATACTAGAAATTGTGACAAACTGGTTGTCCCACGTTTTAGACTTAGTAAAACCGGTAATAGTTTTTTGGGAAATGGTGTTAGATTTTAAAGTCCCAAGGGATATTACCGATTTGCCGGATTGTGAATTTAAGCGCCATGTCATTGCCGGTTCTTCTCGATCACTGGGTTGTTCTCCGAACCGGTGGTAGTTTTGACGTTCATGAGTGCCTTCTTAGGGCCTAAATTGTATAAAGTGATTTTGATTTTGACTGTAATAGTGAAAGTGTGTGTAAATATATTAGTTACCTAAAGGATTTGTTTCGAATATAACGTTAAGTAGGTTAACATCTTTGGTAACTTCTTTTGATGTAACCAACTGTGGTTCCAACTCGCCCTGACGTACGCCCGTCACGCTGAAAGCCTGCATCTGTACGTCGACTCTGAAATAATAATGCATATAAATTAAATTATAAAAGTCTGTCGATACGAGCGGATTACGCAAAAACTATTGGAAAGATTGTTTTAAGTTGGTCTTCTTAGATACTTGGTCCTTATCTAAAAAGTAATTATCACGATATCTTTATCTATACTAATATTATAAAGAAGAAAAGTTTGTGAGTTTGGATGTTCGGGGTAATGTAAGGTACTGTTGGTCCGTTTTTTAAAATTCACTGTTAGAACTCACTAGTCACTGTTATCCATGAGTGGTATAGAGTACTTTTTATTTTGATAAATATATATTTTCAATAATTAATCATATTAAATGTACTTAAAGTCGGCAATAATCCATAATACGGCTTGCGCTTCCTGAACGGTTTGAAATAAAATATAAAACCTATTTCAAAAATATTAATTGCTTTTAGCTTAACAGAAAAGTCCGGGACAACACATAACCACCACCACCACCACTTTAAGTTCTCAGCCAAGAAGATGGTCATTATGTTAAAAGTAAAGTACATTTTACAAGATTATGTTTCGATACAGCTTTCACTTATACTTTACATTTTTTTATCAAAACAGATATTTAATCCAAATGTACTTTCTACAGCATGTTAATTGATGGAGTTGATTAAAACATAATACGAGATATAAAGAAAAAGCGAGTAAAATTATTGTGTTGTCGCTACCGCTGGCTGTGCGGGAATAGTAGGCAAAGCACGGCGCAGCCTCACGATAGTTTTTATCTCAATTAGACCCGGTAGGTGGGTCTCCAGTCGGATTGTAGGCTTAGTTAAGAACATTTTTTGTATATTGACTAGGTATGTGTTTGAGTGGGTGGGTCCCTGGATAATTTGGAAATATAGTTAGACCCGGTAGGTGGAGCTGAAATCAAGTTCTAGGTTTTTTTAAGATTTTTCGCGTTTGGAAATTCACTTGGAACCGATAATAACCGAATTGACGAAGACGAAGTTATGTAGATCAGCTTGTTTAATATAAAGTTAAAGTTTTAAGAAGTTTAACAATGTTTTATAAGCACATGCGTTCATCATTGTTTCCTTACTACAGAAAAATTGATCGAAACGTAACCAGCCGTTTTTGAGTGATGCGCGCACAACTGCCGACTTCTATCATTTTATTTATACCTATATAAGAAAATATATGTGAAATGAGAGTATATTATTAAGTTACTTACCTTAGCGCATTAGCACTAGGCCGCTGTTTCATGTCAACAACAACATTGTCTACAGCAGCCTTCAACACTTCAGCTACATCGTTCACCGTAACTTGCAGTCTGTCCAACTGGAAGTAACTCTCTATAGCAACGTATTCAGTTGGTAAGTGAAGAGGTGCAGAGTTCTCTTGATAATCTATGGCACGGAACAATTTCTCCTTTTCTTCGGGTGTCATTGCCTTTTCGAATTGCTTCACTGTAATAAACATATTAATATAATTTTAGGGTACAGTTAAACAGTACCCGAGATAAAAATCCAGGGTCAATCGGACAGGCAGGAGGACAAGGCGCTTCGCCCAACTCCTCCTGCCACCGTAGCCGGACCTGAGGGGATGGGCCGGGGGGCCCATCTCCTCATTGCACAGGTCCGGCGGACGAGGGGGGCAGCCGGTGTGTACCCGGTCTGTCCCTCTATAGGTAGGAACCCGGCGGTCACCTTCCGCCGGGCGGACCGTGGGGGCGGCTCTACAAGGTTGATTAGCTTGCACGATCCCTTGCCGCCCCCACAAAACGGTCTGTCGGTACACCGTGGGGTTTTATTTCCCCACGTTAAAAAAAAAAAAAGGGTATATTAACCACTTTTCATGAAACGTTGGCATTTATGTATAATTTAATCCAACTTGAGAAACAGGATATATTATTTTGCGATTAATGAAATCAATATTTTAAATTACAAATTTAATTATTATCAATGTTGATTATTGTCATTAATTGTAAGTTTCATCAGTCTCGAACAGATGGCGCTTTAAATTAGTTTGTTGACAGAAAACTGTAGGGTCGACTGTTAAAGATATTTCATAGATGGCACCACTTTTTAATTTTTTCAGTTTTGATTCAGGATGTAATAAGTGTGCCACAGCAACGCGTGGCCGGGTCAGCTAGTATATTAAAATATGTACACGTAATCACTGAACAAAAATAACACACTGACTAGAATTCGTATAGAAATCTCTATATATGTATAAATTCCTTTGAGACTCAATCATGTCAAGAATATTGAACGTACGGGCTACAGATAGAACTACGACCATTTAATGTGATTTGATTTAATTCACAGCGAAACTATGGACGAGGAAATTAATTAATTTTGGTATAAATGCTTTGAGTGTTAAACTTACGGCACTGCCAGTCATATTCATGTTTTAAATTCTAGATAATGTTCTAAGAATATCTATTAAAAAAAAAAAAATATTATTTCACAGACCAAAAATGTATAATAATAATTTTTAATACCATTCTTATAGAACTTAAATTTCTTCTATTAATTAAAATGTAAACAAAATCGATGGCAACCTTTTCTTCAACCTTTCATTAAATTATATGCAAACGGTTCTTGCAACATTAATTATAAGAAAGACTTACTTATAGCTGTTCCTTCAGCATGTTCTTCATCCTTTGAACTAGACCCAGACCACCACCCGCCAAACCAACCACGAGACTTCTTGGCTTCTTCTTCGAGTTTTCCTAATCGTTCAACCTTAAAAAATAGTGTTACAACATTCAAAAATGTATAGTTAAATATAGAGATCTATCAATTTTAATCCAAGTGCAAAAATAACAAACCTCCATCTCAATCCTTTGTCTAATGACAACTAAATTGAGTAAATCGAGTGATTTCTCCGCTTTCTCTATCAGAGTTTTTTGATCAGGCGTCACTTTTCCTTTTGTAGTTAACTTAGTTTGATAAGCAGAAGCGTAATCTCTGCAGAGCTGTCTGTGCGCCAACATGTGCGTCCAATCCCAATTTTTACGACGTCGTTGGACTTCCTCTTCCAAGATACATTTGTAAGCAAAGTGCCACCATTCCTTGTAGTGACCTCTATACGTTTTTAAATCTGGACGATACTTTCTGAAAGGTAAGCGCTTTATAGTTTGTAAAATTTCAAAGAAAACTATCTATAATTAGAAAAAAAAATCTAATATAATATAGAAAAATATCTAAATTTTTAAAGTTGTAAATTTCTTCTAAAGCAGTTGGGGTTAGTGTGGCTGTCGATTTGTTTTAAACACAATTATAGGTTTTCCGTAATAAACAGGATTATTAGATCTATTTAGTATCTGTATATTATTATAATTTGTATGTGCCGTTTAAGATAGTACACCAAATATAACTATAATTTATTCATATTGCTCAAACTATCTATATATTTAAATTGAGTCGAAAGTTGACTAAAATTTATTAATAGAACTCATTTAAAGATCTAATAGAAAAAAAAAACATATTTATTGAAATTTAAAGATAGCTTACTTTTGTAATGAAAGATTTGCAAATCAAAATAACCTAAACCTAAATACGGTGCATAAAACATTTATTCGCTATTAAGGAAACCACACTAGAAAATATCAATTTGATATTTTGTTGGGGGGGATTTTGCAATTAAGATTTTAGGAGGCGGCCATCAATAACGTCAGAGCATCAGGGGAGAGAGTGGTCGAGCCGAATATCTCACGTGATGAAGGGTAAGGGTTGTCTGTAAATATCACGTAAGTTTTTCCGGCAAATATGGTGCAAAAATATGAGAAAATCAGTTTAATTTAAAGTAACACATATTTCTAGACCAAAATATGCCGATATCTGACATAACCTATATGTTAAAATCCATCAATGTATGTAAAGTTATTAAGTAGGTACTAGTATATCAAAGTGTAATGTAATAATAATTGGAATTATCTATACTAATAATAATAATAATATAAAGAGGTAAAGTTTGTGAATTTGTGACGTTGTAGGGAGTAATCTCAGGAGCTACTGGTCTGATTTGAAAAATTCTTTCAGTGCCATATAGCTAATCTATCGAGGAAGGTTATAGGCTATATATATCACGCTAAGACAAATAGGAGCGGAGCACCAATGAAGAATATTTCAAAATCGGGATTTTTTCCCCTTGCTGCGTGTTAGTGTTAGCCCAAAGTAACTATTTCACGCGAACGAAGTCGCGGGCAGAGGCTAATATGTAATAATAGTAAAGATAATAAACCCAAATTGTGTTTTTCTGAATAAATCCAACGCATTTCCACTTTAAATACAAATTTTAAAAGATCTCACGCGAGATTAGGGGAGAGGAAAAGGGATTCTCTTGTAAGACAGTTTGTTTCAGTAAATTATAGCTTCATTATAAATTTAATATATAAGTCTATAAATACAATGTAAAGATAGATTTAACAGTAATTTACCTGTAAGGGACACCCTTGCTCATCCTGTCCATTGAGTCAGCTAGCAACATCATATCCTGATACTGGGCTTTTGTTAAATTAACAGACAACTGTTCCATATGCAAGCTTAGAATTATTTTAGGTATACTAAACTTTGGAACATCGCCTTCTGGTTTGGGATTAAGTTTCAGTTTTGCGGTTGCGTTTATTGGGCCAAGAACTGTAATACAATGTGTTTTAATTATGATCAAGTTTCTTAATTCTTCATACGAAAGTTAACTATACATATAAGCGATTTTTTCAAATATTACTTTTATATTGATCTTTCATATATTTTAACAGTATTCAAAAAGGAGAAGGTACTATTTTTTTAAATGTTTGTTAATGCACAACTTCGTAATTTATAAACAAATTATCTTCTTTTTTTAATGGAAAGGCAATTCCCAATTTATCTAGTAATGTAAATTGAATTTCGAAGATACGAGAACTCCACAAAAATAAATAGGAAATATATAATGATTCAGATTTATAAGAATGCAAAACTAGGTAATCTACCTATTCTCAAAAATATTCTGATATATTTAGAGGAATTTTTTAGTCGTTTTTTTAAAAATATATAATAGAATAATTATATTCTCGTAATTAGTATTTGACTTACGTCATTATTCAACACATTTCATGAATTTGATAATGAATAATAAATAAGCAGTGAATTGCAGTGATTTGAAGTTTTACCTAATATGAGAGATTATAATAGCAAATACTTCAAAAGTTTACCATATTTATAAGACATTGGTTGCGTTGATTTCGTCGCAATCTCAGTCTGTAATTTCGTTTTAATCTCTTGGGGTCCACCTTTAGAATACACCTCTGTCGCCGGATTCCAATAGATGGCCAAACCTTCCAAGTCTAAAATCTATAAAATTGGTAAAAAAATTATAACGATTTTTGTGCCTGCCTGTGGTTGTACATAATTGGTGTAAGATGATAGTATGCAATTTTGATTTAAAAAAATATATTTACCTTCTACACATAATTAACAATTAAGCAACATTATGAGAATTACAACCACGAAAGAGGTTGGTTGTAGAGAAATAAAATCTAAATTCAAAAACAATTTATAGCTTCACCTTAAATATTTTAGTAACAGCTTCTTGTATGACAGCTTTCTTCCAGTTCTCATCAGTGGTATGAACGGAAAGGTTGTGAAGAGTTATGCCGAATGAAAATGGCGCTTTCGGATTCGTTATACTATCCTCGTATCGAACATGTATATCTGTTATTTTCAACTGCACGTTCTTAATTATCTGCGTCACCAATTTTTCTACGAACGTCTCGTCTAGCTTATTTTGATCTACAACAAAATGCAAACTGGGTAATGTTTAAGAACCAGTCGCTAAATATTTTTTATAAATCCAAAGGTTTTCTTTTATTTACTTATTTCAATGAAGTCTACAAGAAAACATTCTAAAAAAACGAATGTACAAAAAGTAAATTTTCAAAAAAAAGTATTAACCGACTTCAATATCAATCAAAACCCCATAGGCACTAAAAAGCGGAAAATAAATAGTTTATCAAAAATAAAACATATGAATATGTGTGCTACCTAGAGATGTACTGGAAGTCGGTACCAACCAAAATTTTTGTATTACAGAGACGCGAGAGTGGACTTAAACTTTGTACCTGTAGATGATATATATGATTTTCGGTTTGGTTGGCACCGACTTCCAATACATCTCTAGGTAGCACACATATTCATATGTTTTATTTTTGATAAACTATTTATTTTCCGCTTTTTAGTGCCTATGGGGTTTTGATTGATATTGAAGTCGGTTAATACTTTTTTTTGAAAATTTACTTTATTTTTCCATTTTTAGTGTACATAAATATATTTTACTAGCAGTGCCCGCGAACTCCGTTCCGCCTTAAGTATATTAAAATATGCGCATTTTTGCGGTATGGTATCTATCGGTATGGTATGCGATATGGTTTCAATTGGTTGTACAATAAGTAACGTTTGGTACGAACGCAACCTTTTCAGTAATCCGCGATAGTTTCTACCACCAACTCGGCTACCATCGCTTCACACATTATACACCTTAAGTAATGTAATTACAATGCTTGCGTCATGTTGCAACACAGCAACGAACATAAGCACAATAGGCTCCTAAGAATTGAAGAGTTTTTTTTATAATATTGGTGGCAAACGAACATACGGGTCACCTGATGGTAAGTGATCACGGCCGCCCATGGACAATTGCGACACGAGAGGAAACACAGATGCGTTGCCGGCCCTTAAGAAAGGAGTAGGCTCGTTTCTTGAAAGTTTTCTTACTTTGTCACGGATCCCATAATCAGAACCTAACCAAACTCTCATCAAACTACCCTTGAAGTACATCCTTTTCAATAAAAAATGAATCATCGAAATCGGTTAGCGTAATATTGAGTTATTCGTCTATTTGTCGTGTACATACTTAATGCAAATTTAAAACTTATACGGTTTTGCACTGGATGCCGTTGTCGGAACTGTACCAAATTGAAATGGGACCACACTGGAAGTACCAGCTTTCAAATAAAAAAAGAATAATCAAAATCGGTTCACCCAGTCCAAAGTTATGAGGTAACAAACATAAAAAAAAAAAAAAAAATACAGACGAATTGATAACCTCCTCCTTTTTTTGAAGTCGGTTAAAAAATGTTACATTCCCAAGTAGTAGTAATAGCTAACACAAAAATGTCTATAAAGTAAAATATAATCTATAATTACATTACATAAACTATACTAAAAGTGGTCGAAACATTGTTTTTTCATGATTTTTAAAATATATATGGACTCAAAAAAAATCTTTTTTCGAAAAATGAACGACTCATTTTTGTAGATAATTTATTTAACTTTCTAAAGTACACCATTTTCATTGTGCAATGATTAGTTGCTGAGATATCGATGTTTAAGGACAAAATTATACTTTTTCATACAAAGTGCGATATCACAGCAACAAAATAGTTATCAAGTTATCTGGTTCATATAGTGAACATATCGGCCTTTTTGCCACGACCGTGAACCAGAAAACAAAAAACACTTTTTTCTACGGTATTATTAGAATTTATCGATACACGTTGATTGACGATGAAAATGTTTTCATTATAAAATCGTAAAACTAGAAACTTCGAACTTCAAATAGATTTTTTCTGACTTGAGATTTTTTTCTTTTTTGAGATTTTTGAGATTGAGACTTTTGATTTTTTTTGCCACCGGTATAAAGTGAAAAAAAAAAGAAACTACTAATAATAATAATTTCTTATAAGGTTTCCTTCTTCGATCGTAAATCCATAGGAAACTGGCCAACCTAGATTCTACGGAAAAGTTACACAGTAAAAGAGGTAAATATGTCACACCCATAAAATTCATCCACTGGCACGGCAATAAATTTGTACAACCCCAACGGTTTTATGTATGTTTATGAAGATATCTACAAGATTTTATGACAAGTTTTTCCTACGCTTCTTAGTGGCTTGTCGTGATTTATTCTGCTTGTCTTCCTGATCAACATAAATATTACGTCAAGTTGATAAGCGTTTTGCTTTGTTATCTTACCTATTAATAACAACAACGAAGTCTGTAGATCATATATATTTTTAGATATAAAAACAATATTCCAAAAAAAAATATTCTTTCTATATTACTCTCTCTTTCTATTCAGAGTTCAAAATGACAAGAAAACAACAACCACCACCGTTAATAAGTCCATATGTACTTTAAATATATTTTTTTTCGAACTGAATACGCTATTGACCTAGCAAGGTCTTAACAGCTTCACCGGACTACACTTTAAATAGCCCTAATGGTGAAATGCAATGGTATAGTTAGTTTTAAACTCGAAATTATTACGGCAGGTATGTGTTCCCGAATTCATTCGTTCTCGTACTGAAATCGTAACGACGAACGCACGCAACTCCCAAAATTTATTCTCAGCTAAACATATAAAATTATAGATGTTTTAAATTTCATATATAATAATGTTATACAGGTGGAATTTTTAATGCCGCCTGTAGGAGTACTCTAAATAATAGAGGTAACAAATTTTACTCCAAAGAAACATTTCTTAATTATTGAAAATAAATAAAACAGCATTAAATTTTTTTCGAAAATTCTCTTGCTTCACGCGGGAATCGAACCGACTAAAATCTGTATAAATTACAACCTGTATATGCCGCAGGGAATGTTATTAGTTCAATGATGTCTAATACATAGAAATTCTCTACAGTGATAACAAGTTTTTTTTTGCGAATACATGCATACTAACAAGTTCAAAAGATTATATTATCTGTAATTGCTCAAAGGGTTTATGCCTAGGTTGGCTGAGTATATTGCCGGTCGCAGCACGAAGGAATTTATTTTTGTATGAAATAAATGTTTAATGTAACGTTTAACATTCCCAATTTTCTTCTCAATTAAACAAACTTAAAGTATATTTTATTTTAGTAATATTAAAATATATTTTATCTTAGTATACTCCTACATAACTAGGACAAGTGTTATCCCATACAACTGACCTTTTTCCGCTTCCATCTTTTTAGCTTCTTCAACTCTGGCGAGTTCGGCCTGCTTAGAGGCCAGAGCCATTTTTTCCTCCTTTTCCGGATCATACTTGACTTCAGCGGTCGGATTAACAATAAGAAAGAGACGTTCTATTGTCGCTTCAACTGACGAACCATAAAGATTCTTCCAAGGTATTTTAAGAACAAGTTTTCCTGCACAAAAAATAGATATTATAATAATCTACTTTTTTAACACACAACCAAAATATCCATATTATTTCGAAAGCGGTATATTGTAATTTTTAACCGTTGTTATCTAAAAAAAAAAGCAACCTTTGATAACACTTTTACATTGTTATTTATTTATAATCTATGAAAGTTCATGTATGTACGGTTATTAATTATGTTTTCTAATTATAACATGTAGTTTCTTAAACGAGAATCATTTATTACGTGATCATATTGCAACAAGTCTTTCGAAAATAATTAACATAGTATCCGATACGAACTCACTTAAAATAGGCCTAAAAGTATTTTTTGAAAAGCATAAATATGTTAATTAATCTACTAATGCAAGTTCACTAATTAACATAAGTATATGAACAGTTGGTTCTAAAACCAAGGAATTTACGATTCATTGGAGGTTATGCATACCGCGTTTGTTCGCTACCTTGCCACCACAAGCTTGTATAGACGAAAATCAATATAAAAAAAAAAAACAAATATTATTTATGTGTATGTAGATAAATGTATTACTATGTCTTACAACAGTTCCAATATAAACATCTTATGCAATAATTAATAATAATATATTAATAATAATAATAATTAAAAATATGCAATAATAACAATTTATACTTATATAAGTACTTGTTACTTATAATATTATAAAGAGTATGAGGTTGTAGGAGGTAATCTAAAGAACTATAGGTCAGATTTCAAAAATGATTTCAGTGTTAGAGAGCTCATTTATCAATGATGGCTATAGGCCATATATCATCACGCTAAGACCTATAGGGGCGGCGCACCAAAGAAGAATGTTTCAAAATCGTTTTTTTTTTCGTTTTGAAAGCTTCCGCTGCGTGTTAGTTAGCCCAAACTAACTATTCCGCGCGGACGACGTCGTGAGCAGAGGCTAGTTGCAGAATAAAGCATAAGTAATATGTAACAATTATGATACAATGATCGTAAAAATAACGATTATATATGAATGCATCACTAAAAACGGAATAAATTTATATTATAACTAGTGGGTCCGGCGGATGAAGAGCCGCCTTGATAATAAAAAAAACATTGATAAATTATATACTAAAACGTTCCTCATAAATTACTTTATCCATTGGAGAAAACCGCATGAAGATCCGTTCAGTAGTTTTTGAGTTTATCGCGAACAGACAGACAGACAGACGCGGCAGGGGACTTTGTTTTATACTATGTAATGATTATCCATATTTTTGAAATATTTTGGTAAAAGTTATTATCTGTTGGTAAAAACAGAACTGTATATGATAAAGTAGTTTAATTATAATACAATCACATTGTTCAAGTACTTGCAAATATAAGAATAATGGTTTATATATATATATCGATGCAATACATTGCATACTGATGCTATCTATAGATAAGGAGTTGCAAAAATAAACCTCAGATAACTCTAACACTCGATATGGATACCGATAAATATCACACCTTTAATAAATAAAAAAACTAAATTATTACATTTTGTCGGGAATATGCATTTAAAAATTTGAACACGTTAAAATTAGTGATTAGTGTAATTGTAGAAAATATTGTCATTAGTAGAGTATTTTGTAGGGGGTAGAGCCACACTGAAGCTATTATTTGTTTCAGCATGAATGGGTCGACTCGCCCGGGGTAGTACCACCCTCTCATAGAACAACGTGAAGTAACAGTGCTTGCATTGTTGTGTTTCGCTCGGTTAGTGAGAGCGCCGGAGGCCCACCTCCCCTCTCTTCCTTCTCCCTCTCCTCTCCCCCTCCCT
This sequence comes from Antheraea pernyi, assembly GCA_015888305.1. NCBI lineage: Eukaryota > Metazoa > Arthropoda > Insecta > Lepidoptera > Saturniidae > Antheraea > Antheraea pernyi. Next base: position 71,768 of record MU159015.1, read on the forward strand.
CCGTATCCCCCAAAAACAAGCTGGCAACGCACTTTCGACTCCCCTGGTGTTGTTAGTGTCTATGGACGGTAGTGATCACTTAAAATCAGGTGGTACACCTGTTCGTTTGCCAGCTATGACATTAAAAAAAACATAAACACGTTTGAATAAGTATTTAAAAAAAAGTTCGTAGTTAATTCAATTTTTTCTATAATCACTACATATTATAAAACAAACTCCTCCGCCACGTCTGTCTGTTTGTGATAAACTCAAAAACTACTGAACGGATTTTCATGAGATTTTCACCAGTAGATAAAGTGATTCATGAAGATTTAGGTATATTATTTGTCAAGGTTTTTTTTATTATCAGGGCGGCACAACGTCCGTTTGCTCGCTAGTATGTTAGATGATTTCAAAGCTGACGGAGGAACAGCATAGAGTACTAGAATACTTAGTATAAAACTAAATTATGCCTCAATGTTACTGAAAAAACTACGTACATTTTTTTAAATGTTTTTTTTTTAAATAAAGTGATTGTTAACTATATTGCGAGATATAGTTTTTCATACGTTTAAATAAAAAAAATATATATTATTTATTTTTATTTTTTATATTTAATTTATTATTATACAATATTAATGTATTTTTTCGTAGTTTTGATCGTATTGAAGTGGCTGTTGAATTAGACGTATTCTTTTCGTAATGTTAATTTATATTCTGGTGAAAATTCGAAAAACGTAAATGTTGAGTTATTTTTTTCGATTAAAGGAGCAACGGTGTTTCATATTTATAGTAGGCATACTAAAAGGGGCAGTGTTCATTTTAACACAATACATTTGTGGAAACCATGGTAAAATCCCAGGCATTATAAAAGTGCATTTGTTTGGTTACACATATGCGTTATTTCCTGTGAAGATAATATATTGTACTTTTAACAATGTTAAAATCAAACACTTATTTTACATAAAATCGCACTCGACGTCATTGGTCATAAGGAAATAATGTATTTGTTCTACTTATCAACATTTTAAATATATTTTGTCAAAAACACTATACTTTATATTAATGCAAAAAAACTTTTTAACAAAAAAATTAAACAGCAGTAAATAACGACTCAAAATTACTTGGGTATACTTACATCAGTTTACTTCTCTTTCTTTCTCTCTTTTCCGTTTTTTCGGCGGTTTAATATTTTTGTTAAAAAGATTTTATTTTATATTGTTTTGTGATTATAATCTACTAATTATTACATGCTTCATTTTTTATTAAATACATACTATTCTCTCAAAAGTTATGCGTGGTCATAAATATAATCAGTGAGTGATCAATCAAGCATTCTCTGTTTTCGTACCCTTAGGGAAGGATTTTTTTCCCCAAATTTATATGGGACCAATTTCCGGGTACACTCTTCCCGATAAATACCAATTCAAATGTTTTTTTTAAAATCCTACTACTTTGTAAAAAGTTATGCGTAGTCATACATAAAAAAAATATACGCGTCGACTTGAGTACCTCCTTCGTTTTTTTCGTCGGTTAATAAATCGAAAAAGATTTTTATCAAGTGCACTTGTTTCGCTGTTTTGTTAGTCGAACTGACTAACGTACTGGCCTTCACAGCTTCACCGAACTTATGGAGCGAGAGCTTAAGACGTTCAGACGCTTGGTAACAAGCTCAAGGGTGCAAAATGGGCGAGCATCGGCTAGGGCTGCTGGTTTAGATGTAACGTAACTCAAACATGTATTTTGAATCTGTCAACTCTGCTAAACTAAACTTACCAAGTTCGAAAAATAAGGCAAAAAAAACCCTGCCACCATATATTTTGTATCTACCTGTGTGTGCACGTATGTGGGGGTGATCTGTGTTGTGTGTGTTAAGCTAGGGAGTGAACATTTACAATGTCCCTGTATCGCGCTAGCAGCGTGCTCGATGGCTCCACTCCCGGGGGATCGCACCTAGTTCTACTTTGAAATATGCGAGTGGTGGTGAAATATACGATATAAATACGAAATGAAATGTATCACAAATTAAGAGTAATGAATAATACATTCATTCATATCACGAGGGAAAGTCAATATATATTAAATAGATAGGTATAAATTGGGCTGGTTTGGACTCTAGCTATCTCTAGATATTATGTAACGCCATATCATAATTTGTTGTCATCCTTTTTTCACTTTTCATAAATTATTCTTATTCCAATATCTATTAAACAGCGCATAAAGTACAAATTTCGAAATATCTCTTTTGAAAAGTTTTGTTGAATATATGTAGAATGGATTAATGTAATCACAAAAAAATGTTGATTCTGAAAAATTATCGATATACAAAACGAATATTCTCAACAGTTTTGGACAATAATTATAACTAATTAAGCCACCAGATAACAAAGTTTACGATTCTAAATACATATATTTGTCAATGATTACAGAAAAGTAAGACAAGTCAATTGGGGTTTCGCGGTCGACCCTATGACACTGATAAACTTGATTATAATTTAAAAGATTAGTCATCTATTGTAATGTTATTAAATGTTCATTTGTACTAAACTTCTGATATAACAATAAGATTTGGTATGATCGATGAAGGTGTTATATACTTTGAGAAACACAATTTTAGTCCACATCGGTACATAATATCGGCCGATTTCAAAAACTAGCCCATATATATAAAGCAATATAAAATTGTTACTAGTTATCCATCTTTCATATAAGAATAACAACTGAATTTATTCAGATAATTAATATGTAGACATAAAAAATAACAATAGTGTGTTAGGGAAAATTTGGTACATTTATCGTCGTATTTACTCACCGAAGGCCGTAGTACGACCTTCGAACTTTGTTTATGAGTCAGACAATCCGACTGGTAGTTTGATTTTAGGTTATGATGTCACCCACAATTTATATTACTCTAACAATTATAGAAGTACTAGACGCTATCTGTATCGCATGCTAAGTGGTGCTAGAATGTTACTAATTGAAGAGGTAGGCGTGAGGTACGTATAGATGCACAACACATACTAAGCAACTTTATTTAAGACTGATTTACCCAAGGAATTTAAAGCGAAATATATAAATGTTATGTGCATATGAAGGTCTGTGTATATAATTAAGTCACTACATATTATAAAACAAAGTCTTCTGCCACGTCTGTCTGTCTGTCTGTTCGCAATAAATTTAAAAACTACTGAATGTATTTTGATGCTATTTCACCAGTAGATACAGTGATTAAGGAGGAAGGTTTATGTATATAATTTATCAAGGTTTTATTTATTACCAGGGCGGGTCAGCGTCCGCCGGGCGCGCTAGTATATTAAAAATTGAAAATTAAAGATAGAAAATATTCATTAATCAATCACATTGGGATGAAAGGTAACAAACAAAAATGTTTTATTTATATATATTATACTTCAATAAACATAAATAAAATTGCTTACATAATTGGTGTACAATAAAGTTAAAATAAATAAAAATAATACTGCTTTGTATTCAAATGAATATTACTATAACAATTGTTGAGTGGAATTCATATGATGAATAATATATTTTTAATGAGTTAATATATAATATACAATACAATTATTTATAAATAATATGTGTAGAAATTATAATTTTCACTGAAGAGATTACAAATAATTGGTTTATTATTAAAAATTTTATTTGAACCTTATTAAATATTACTAAGTACCAACAATGTACCTACTCATTTTTAAAGTACTGCTATTATACTGATATTATAATGGACGAGTAGTGTCGCTGTAAGCAACTAAATAAATAGATAATTGAATAGTATAAAAAGTATTAAAGAAATATTCCAATTCACACTACATATTATCTTGTGTAGGGTTGAAGCCCAAGTGTTTCCAAGAAATATAAAAATAAGATGATGCAATACAAACACAATTTCTTTGGTACATGTTTAAAATTAAAATAACAAATCATATTAAGGAATAAAAATACATAATTAATGCATTAACCATGTGCTTTATGTTCAATGCTACAACTAACTCAGCACCACATAGAATTAATTTATCTGGATAAACCATTACTGGCAATTTGTTTAAAAGCGTACATTTCTGGTTTAGACATATGCGAAAGATAAAATGTAAAAAAAAAGATATATCATACATCAAAATTAAATCAGGACTGAGTATAACTTATGCAGACCAGATAAAAACAGGGTTAACCATAAAAAATTTTAGAAGCACTAATATTCATTAAATATGTATAAAAACTGGAACTTGAATGTGATAAAAAAGTGTTCAAGGGTAAACTACTCGATTATATATATATGTATATATATATATACTCCACCCTTTATAAAGTGTTGTGTATGATGGTGGATGGATATAATATAGAGGAAGACCGAAAAAGGTATGGATGGACTGTGTGAAAAATGATATGTATGTAAAAGGTGTGAATACTAGGATGACATCTGATAGGCGAGAGTGGGAAAGGAAAACATGCGGTGACCTCACTTAGGTGGGAGGAGCGTAAGAAGATATTGACGAAGATGTACTCCACCCTTTTGACTTACATGAATCTAGATGTGACATAACAAATATATAAATAATTCCTAAACTTATTTCATTTTTTGCAATTTTGAACTTTAATAGGTCCCTCTAATAGGTCGATGTTTCCTCTACCTAGTTCTTGTCATAAATTTTACAAAAAAGTAAGTAGTAACCAAGGTATACATATACTTAAGATTGTCAGGTTATGACAATTATCAAAAGTATCTTAATCTCAAACATTGAGAGCAAGACACAACCGAGACAAGACAAATTCTTTTCCACATTGAATCAGAAACATTCCATCAATAACTGATGCATATCTTAAACCATATAAAATTTGGCTGAATTTGGGGAAAAAAATGTTGAAAAATTATTATACAACTTTTTATTTAATAATAAATTAAATATTATATATCATTACATCACATATTATATTTAAGCTTAATTAAATAAGTCTTTTTGATTATTTGTAGATGTAAAGAAACATATTAAATAATAGGTTAAATAAATTAAGTATTTATAAGTTTATACGCATTATTAAGTATAGCTACAGTGAGCTCATAATAATTATATTAATTTACAATGGAAATTATAACATTGTTTGTTATAATGAAAAACGTTCTATGACATAGAAATTAGTTCAATTTGGTTGGTTTACCAAAAATCCATTTATTTGTTATCTTCCTTCCATATAATGAAAACCCTTTAATAATGAAAAAAATGCTCAATCTCGTGAAATTCGTTATAAAGAATTTACACTATATTTCTAAATCAATATGTTTTTCTTTTCAATTTTCGGCATTTATTTAAAGTCTAAATATTATTTTCAATAATTTGACTCACCTAAATGTCCATAAACTGTCTGAACTGGAATATTAAGCTCCTCCAGGGCATTTTGTTTGAGTATCAAGTTTTCCAAAACAACGTCCCCTAAAATACAACATATTAGTTCGACGTAAATAGCAGGTAGTGTGTACTGGGAAGATATGACATCACAGTTGCAAAAAACTTACCGCCCCATATCCCGAGTTTTAACTGCGATCTGTTCAAATTTTCCACATAATCCCCTAGGAATCTGTTAAGGACGTCAACCACAATCGATTCGAACACCATGGCTTACTATAAATTTATCTTTTACACAAAAAATTTACACTTATGTCATGGTCAGGTTCAATAGGTAATTCAATTTTACAAAAATAAAAATGGATATATAGTTAAACTTAATAAAACACCATATTTATTCAACATGAGACAGTACACTGTCCAAACACTAGGAAGTGCAGAATTAGAAATATTATAACTTTGCAGTCTATAACTGATGTACGAAATTGATACTGCCGAAGCCCAAACTGAATGTGTCAATAACAGTGTTGCTAGATAAGGAAACAAATTTGCAGTGTTTAGTGAGGTGAAACTACTTCAGACTTTTTTAACAAGTACGATGTGCAAATTTATAATAACGTGGTAAATTCCCACAGTAAATTATGTAAGTACGAGTTATTTTGTTGTTAATAACACAAACTAAATACTTTCTTACTAAAGTCAACCAAAATTATTAATCCTATGATAATAATACAATTTCATAATTATCTCTCTAAGTTTCAGATTATTATTATACAAAATACGTATTTCTAAGTGAGGTGGCAACTACCCCACCCACACTGATCGGGGTACCTTTTTTTTTTTTTTCCATGGGGGAATCCCTAACGGATATCCATCTCACCGGGCAGCGGAGGATGGATATGCCCGAGTCGCACGGACTAAAACCCCATGGTACCTTCTTACACCTTTTGGCCGGAGGAGCAGGGACTGTCTAATCGACACTACATCTGCTCCTCCAACAGGTGTTGTCCCCTCCTAAGGGACCCAAACTGCGGCCTGAGGGGTCAAGATGGTGGACCCCTCAAGAGGAAATGGGTGTTATTCCCCCTAACGAACTGTGGGAGCATCAGCATAATGCACCTCCACCACATGGACCTGTGCAGTTTAACTGCCCGAAGCGACGGACATGCATGTGTCTGTCGCCCCAGGTCACAACTACGTCGGCCGGAGGTCATCGCCTACCCGTCGCCGCCGCGTAGTTCGTCGGCCGCGGGGGGGGAGTCTAATCGTTCGCTCCCTCTCCCTCTCCGCAGCCTCCTTTGCGAGCATGACTGTCTCGCAGAACGAGACGGCACAGATCCACCCGGCTTCGCTTTCGACCATCTTAAAAATGACAGTTGGAAGCGAGAGATCCGGGCCAATGACCGCGACTAGCTCGCTGCGTGGCACGTCCCAGGCGGAACACTCACTCAATGTGTGGTGCGCAGAATCATTTGCGCAGCCACAATGATCGGGGTACCTAGTATACTTAAAATTCACTGAAGGCAAATATATGCCGAAAGAATTTTCTTTATAATCGGGATTAAGCACTCACTTACCTGATATAATGTCTTCTCCGCCGCCGTTGCCGATAGTGAGAGCACTAGATTTCCAACACGTACACACACAATGCACAAAAATAAAATTCCGTCACCGTGTCGCTTGTATGGTGAGCGAGTCCAAATATAAGCGCGGGTTCCGAGCAAGTGCCGCCGAGCAAGTGATCGATCATCCCCGACAGTCCGTTGACAAACAATGTGTCAAAAATAAATTTTGGCTATCCCAAAATTAAAAATTGTGTTTCTGTGAAATGGAAATATATTAAGCAATATACGTTCTACAGCATATTTCGTTTTTTTTTCAACATATTCACAACCGTGTTAACCGTAATACATTAACCTAATTGTCATATAGTGATACATTACTAAACAAAACATGAAATTACGTTCCGCGACAAGACTGACACAATGATAACAAGATTACTTTAAACTACCGTAATTATGATGTACATGGCAATATTGATCAAAAACTCATAAATGAAAATAAAACTGAAGATATAATAAATACATAGGTTATACATTGCCTTATTAGTATGGTTGTATACAATACAATACAGGAAACTATTCGGAATACTATAATAATAATAAACTATCGGATCCATGCCGACAGGTTAACATGCCTGTTTCCCCGAGTGTATACTAGTTTTATATGATTAGATAAACCCTCCCAAAATGTTGGTTTATTGTCATTGAAACGTTACTGAATGACATTTTGAAAACGGAAATGATAATGATTGGAAATATCATTAAAATTGTGATCATAAACAAACGGCAAATTCGATCGTCTCCAGGGTTTACCAAATGGCGACATAAGCACAAGTGTTAAATGTTAGGATTTAATTGGTATTATACAAAATACAAAGGTACCTACTGTCTAAAAGTAGTTCCGTTTAAACAGATGATACATAATTTAACATTTATTATATTGGAACACCCTTTTATTTATTCATTCTAGTAAACAGAGGACTTAATACTACAAAGTATTCTCTACCTGTGTTCCAGCCATACACGTGAAATTTATAGAAGTCGTAATGTTGTAGATGGAATGTTTACCGATAAAGAGTTTTGACAAATTCATCTACACTTTCTTATATTAAATTAGCAAAAATATCTGCATGAATCCACGGGAGACGAAGATATATATATATATATATATATTTTAATATTTAGAAATCTCGGGATCTTTAAATAAGTAAGTAGGAATACAAACAGCATATTGTTATGTTGTCACGTAACATTTCCAATCATGTTCTCTAGTATCGGTATCAAGATCACGATTCTTTCTAACACACAAACAATTTTAACCAATAAATTTAAACAAATAAATGTATTTATATCTCAGAGAGTATAGTTTATTTAACAAAGTTTATAACTAACATAATACATTCAGTATGGTAACTATTTGTGTTACGCGATATTTTGATTACCAATGGGTGGGCTAGCGATTATGATTGTTTATTTTATAATGTACTGACAAAGACGCCGCGCCGCTTTATTGATAGACTATGTGCGACAAGTGCATGACAGCATTCCCTATACTGTTTGATCGTAGCCGCTGAAAGTTCGCCGATATTCCAAAGAATAAAATAAGTTTCTATAGTTATAGTTACTCATGACCAATACAAATAAATATTGTGTTGTCCTCACAAGGAATATTGTAATCGTAAGAATAGGTAGATATTACCAAAAATGTATTGTGAAATCCCTAACTACTTTATATTATAAATGTGATTACGAGTTTATTTGTTTGTTACGCTTTCACGCCGTAACTACTTTATCGAACATCATAAAATGTTGCCTACATGTTGTACTGAGTACAGAAAAGGGCACAGGATATCTTTCAATAAGGAAAAATAGTATTATTGAGGGATAATGACAAATGGGTAATAGCAAGATTTGCAAGACTCTTGCTGCAAGACCGATACACCTGGTATTGACGCAAGACCGATACCAAGACCAAGCCAAGTCTCGCCTTGTTCTTGCATTTGGGCAACACTACCCCACATCAAGCAAAAACTAGAATTGAAACGTTATTTTCAAGTGAAAACTTCTTTAGGCGCGTTGAGCAGTATTTTTGCCAGGAGATAAATTTATAATTTCGCGTCATGACACGCTACGTAAGCATGACAGGCCGCATTGCACTTGTATTATTACTTGTATTATTGATATTTTGTGGCTCATCATACGTTTGGTTGATAAATAGACTTTATAAAAATATATATAATTATTGCTCCGAATGCCAATATATATGAAAACCACAGTTCTGTTAACAATTTTAATAAACAAATTAAATTGAAATATTGTCATTCACACTATAGTTAATATTTGAAAATTCAAAAGGGAACACAGTCATTCTTTTGTTTTGATTTTCGTTTCTGTCGGCAGTCCTTATTACCTCAAGTTTTTGAAGTTCTTTAATACCGTGGCGGCTGCTCATAAAATTCGATCGCATTTATAGTGGGAAGGAATCTCGCATTTTGAGATAAAGTGCGACAAGGCGGGAGGGCGTTATTCAGAAGGGCCTAAGAAGCACAGAATAATACCTAATACTTGTAACAGAGACGTGCGACGTTCGCAGCTCATCAAATAATTTTGCTGTCGATCTTTTCAATTTTATTTTTTTATCACAATTGAAAGTTATTAGTTTTAAAAGTATGAATATACATATACGTATTTTTATGAATGTTTAATAAACTGTTATATATACTCATAGTTTGTTTATTTTCGAAATTTGTGTAATAATGTTTACCATATACCATGTATGTATAAGATGCATATGAAAAATGTAAACGAAGTCCCAGGAATTATTCCACAATAAAAACACCCAACCCACACCCACTATTATTGTTTATACTTATTACCTAATATTCTTTCGTGTAAATCATACACTTCTGTATTTTCCTGTTTACTACAGGTTTTTAAATAAATTTCAATTTTCTTATAATAGGTCGTCCTGCAGTACTGGCCATTTCAAATAAAAATAATTTTTGTTTGGCTAAGAATTCTAATTTCAAATTAATTTTATTTTAAAAACATGGAATTCTTTTTCCAAAAGTAGTCATTTGTTTATAGATTAGTGTTACATTTTCGTCGCATTTCAATCTTTTTTGTTGTTGTATATGATAGTCAATTAGTATGTAGGTATATCTAAATAAACCAGTTGTATTATAGAAGCCACACAGTGTAGTTTGATTTACTATTCATAAACACAACATGGTGTCAGGTGTGGATTTTGAGTAGTTATTTTCATTAAATAAAAGATAGTATGTAGCGATAATGCCAAATAGTGGAAATAAATCAAATGTGAGTGCTATAACAAGTCACACAATGATGTATTCGGCGTTGCAACAACCGCCGCCATTATGCGGGGCCGGCAGCCTCGCCGATAATTATCGTCACTGGAAGAAAACTTTTGATTGGTATCTTATCGCTAGTGGAAGAGAAAAAACTTCGGATCGAGAGAAGTGTGCTTTGTTTTTGCACGTCATCGGGCAAATTGGACGAGATATTTATGAAGAATTAGACTTAGCAACGGAAGAAGAAATCAGTTATGTATCGTTAAGTGACATATTTTCGAAAAGGTGTGACCCCCAAAAGAATGTCAATTTTGAGAGACATATATTTTTTGAAACAATACAAACAGATCAAACTTTCGAAAAGTATCTGGCGCTACTGAAAATTCGAAGTAAAACATGTGAGTTTGAGAAACTTCGCGAGAGTTTAATATTAACACAACTTATCAGGGGAATCAAGGATGGACAGCTACGTGAAAGGATGCTGAGAAAAAGCGATCTTAAACTGGAAGAAGCTGCTTCGTGGTGTCGAGCAGCTGAACTAGTTGGGCTGCAGGCAAATAAAGTGCAATCGGCTGCATCATTAAGTAATACGTCCACAGGTACAAATAATTTATTGTTGCCTAGCGAGATCGAACGTGTGAGCATTGGCGTCAAAGGCCGGGTGCCACCCGGTGAGCTACGGAGGACGGAGCGAGGGCGACGGAGCGGCAACGTCGCGAGAGGTTACGAGCCGCGCGGTGCGTATTACATTGATTCGCGAAAATGTAGATTTTGTAACTTCATTCATGAACGTAATAAGTGTCCGGCATACAACGTAAAGTGTTATAGATGTTATAGAATTGGTCATTTTGCAAAGTGTTGTAAACATGCCGATTCCGAGTACTAGAAAAGAGTTAGAAAGGTTTTTAGGGATGACAAATTATTTGTCGCGATTCATATCGAATTATGCTAACATGACTGAACCATTTCGCTGTTTATTAAAAAAGAATTTCGAATTTAGATGGCATGAGGGTTATAATAAACATTTCAATGCTTTAAAAGAGAGTATTATGAAAGCGCCAACGTTACGGTTTTACAATCCTAATGAACCGGTAGTTTTATCAGTAGACGCTAGCTCGCATGGGTTAGGGGCTTGTTTACTACAAAGCGGTCGGCCCGTCGCGTTTGCAGCGCGGAAACTAACTTCTTCCGAAACACGCTGGGCCCAAATAGAAAAGGAGATGTTAGCTATTGTGTTCGGCTGCATAAAATTTCATCAATATATTTATGGACACGAATGTGTCATAGTAGAAAGTGACCACAAACCACTCGAGGTAATTTTTAAAAAATCATTAAATGAAACTCCGGCTAGATTGCAGCGAATGTTAATGAGATTACAAAAATATAACTTGAATATTAAATATGTTCCTGGACGGTTTATGTATATAGCGGATACATTGTCCCGCTCCCCAACAAATGAAGACTACAGTGACGATATACACAATAAAGTCGAAATTCACGTGAACGCTTTATATGATAACATCGAGTTTGAAAAAGATAAATTGAAATTAATAAAAGAACAAACAGGTTCAGATAAAGCACTGAGTGGAGTCATAAAATATTGTCACGAAGGATGGCCACACACAAAGAGTATTCTTAAAAGTGAAACAAAGCCATTCTGGACTGTCAAAGAGGAATTGCATATCATTAATGGAATCATTTTCCGAGGTGATCGAGTGGTCATACCAGAAAATCTCTGGCCAGAGATGTTACATAGAATCCACGAAGGTCATCTGGGGATAGAGAAATGTAAACGTCGGGCAAGAGATGTCATGTGGTGGCCAGGTATGTCATCGCAAATTGAACGAGCAGTGAGTGCGTGTGAGACATGTTCAGAGCGCCAACCGTCACAGTCGCGTGAGCCACTAATTCCACACGAGATTCCCGGAAGACCGTGGGAAAACATTGCCACAGATATATTTCAAATAAAATCTAAATACTACTTACTAGTGGTTGATTATTATTCAAAATATGTGGAATTGTACACATTGGGTGACATTACAAGCAGTACAATAATTGATAAGCTTAAAGCTACCTTTGCACGTTATGGCATACCGAAGAAATTAATAACCGATAATGGCCCACAGTTCATGTCAGAAGAATTCAAGCAGTTTGCAAAGCACTGGGAATTTGAACATACCACGAGTTCTCCTTATTATGCACGTTCTAATGGTCTCGCGGAAAGAAACGTTCAAACGGTCAAAAGATTATTAGAAAAAGCTAAGTCTGATAGAACAGACCCATATTTAGCGCTTCTAAATTTTCGGAACACACCAATTTCTGGTGAAGAATATTCTCCGGCTCAATTATTAATGGGAAGAAGACTAAATACACGATTACCTGTATACAATAAATTACTAAAACCTAAAAACCCCCTAACACGATATGTAAATAATAAAAGAAAAATAAATATAAATAAATCGAAACAACATTATGATTGGCATACGAAAAAGTTAAGGCCTCTAAAACGTGACGAAAATGTAAGGATTCGAGAGTTTCCTGGAAATACAGGGAGGTGGATTCGAGCGCGAGTGGATAGCCCCACCCCACAACCACGGTCATACTGGGTCCGCACACACGATGGGTCAACTTATCGCCGCAACAGGCAACATATCAGAAGTGAAAACCAACCGAAATTAAACCTAAAGCCCATTGATAAGCGCCATGAGTGTCAAACTAACTTCGACGAAGAAGACTGGCACTATAAACCGGACATAACACCTGATATAGCCAGTAAGGATAACGTACAGTCAACGCTCCTGCCTGCATCCGACCCAATACTATCTCAAACATATTACAAAACCCGTTCTGGTAGGCAGGTTCGTCCACCCGATCGATATAATTGTTAAAATTTACATGGCAATACAAAAAAAAAAAAAAAAAGAAACAGAAGCATATATACATATTATAACATGATACTTTCATAAATAGAAAGAAAATGAAAGACATTATTGTTTCATGTTTGTTATAAGATATTATTGTAAGAGCAATGTTTTTATAGACACATTTATATACATTATAAAAGTAAATGTTATATTTTTAAGCTTATTACAATTAGTAATCATATGTTAGTATTCTTTATTAGTTATAGTTAAGTATTTGAATAGTTATAGTTATAAAGCTTTCATTATTTGAAAAGGGGCATGTTGTATATGATAGTCAATTAGTATGTAGGTATATCTAAATAAACCAGTTGTATTATAGAAGCCACAGTGTAGTTTGATTTACTATTCATAAACACAACATTTGTCATCATGGATACGTTAATAAGTCGAGTACTTAATTATGGAATATGAGTACCGTCGTGGTAGCAACGCGGCACAAGCGGCATGCAACATCAACGACATTTACGGAGCTAAAACTACAAACCAACGCACCACCTATTATTGGTTTGTTCGCTTCCGTTCTGGGAATTTCGACCTAAAAAAAGAACCTCGCGGTCGTCCGAAGACTTTGGTCGACAATGAAGAATTAAAGGCGATTATCGAAGCTGATGATACACAATCTACGGCTGAATTAACAGCAGCTTTCGACGTTAGCGGTAAAACAATATTGGCCCATTTGCGTCAAAAAAGCTTAACAAATGGGTGCCCCACGAACTCAATGATCGCCAGCGCGAAGTACGCGTCAAGATGTGCCTTGCACTGCTCAACAGACACACAAATGAAGGAATTTTGAACCGCATTGTTACCTGCGATGAAAAATGGATTATGTTTGATAACCGCAAGCGCTCAGCAAGTTGGTTGGATCCTGGTTCAGCACCTAAACAATGGCCTAAACGAAAACTTACCCCTAGAAAAGTGATGGTCACTGTTTGGTGGTCTAACGCCGGTGTGATTCATCACAGCTTCTTACCAAACGGGGTTAGCATTACTGCAGATGTGTACTATGAAAAACTGAACACAATGATGAAGAAGCTGGAACATCTCCAACCAGCATTGGTCAATCGCTCGTCTCCGCTGCACATGCACGACAACGCACGACCTCATACTGCACAGCAGACGGTCTCCAAGTTGCAAGAACTGGGCTTGGAAGCTCTCCGTCATCCGCCCTACTCACCAGACCTTGCGCCTACAGACTACTACTTTTTCCAGAATTTGGATAACTCCTTGGCGGGAAAAAAATTCAATACCCAAGAGGCAGTACAAAATGCCTTTGAAGAATTTGTTGCCTCCCGTCCAGCTGATTTCTTTAAGAAGAGCATCAATAAACTGCCACTGCGTTGGCAAAGATGCATTGATTGCATGGGTGATTACTTCGATTAATACTAATAAAAAATACATGAAAAAAATTCGTTTAATTTTTTCATACGAAACGGCAATTTCATAGGTAAAGACCTAATATTATTATTATGAACGCATATAAAAAAAGCGTCTTTAAGTATAGGATTTACACAAAATGCATCTGACGAATTTTGAATATTGTTGTAGTTTTAAACTTGGACATATAAAAGATCTACAGACCAACTTTCATAAGTTATTTCTTTACATTTAAAGGGAATAAAATAATATTTCCTTATTTCCAAAGGATGCATTCAATTATTAGGCACCTATATCACGAATACGGAATTTGATTTTGTATTCCAATATAGGGAAAGTGTTCCGAGGTTAAAAATTAAATAAAAAATATAATTATTTCATTTAGGTTATGCGAAACTTTAAAGAATTTTGTTTTTCTATTGCCTTATATCTTTTAACACGTCATTTAATTTCAAATTAGCTTCAAACTGTTGAGGGCCACTATAAACATTGTCAAAAGTAGAACACTTTAAAGTCTAATAAATTATTTTTCTTTAAAAATGTTTCAAATTCGGGAACGAAACAATTTCGAAAGTAATTAAATTTACGACGTATAGTTTATTACAAAGGCCCCACTTGTACTATTACAGCATATGTTTAAAGGCCCTACTGACATGTCGTACTTAGGGGCCATTAATTATTTACGTTTAAGGGTCGTGATGTAAGGGGATTAAAAAATATCTCCTTTGCTCTTATCTTTGACGAAGGGGGTTAAAACTTATTCTTACGTAATATTTTGCAAGTCGAAGTTTAATATTAGAAATCTAGTTCCATTTCGAATGCCTAATGGTTTATAAATCTTTGGTTTACATCAAATTGACTGTTAATGTAACAGGTCCTTTTCTAACATTTTAGTGTTCTAGAAAATTAGATAGAATCTTACGTAAGAAGAGGAGGTTCGAAAAATCTTAAATACATGGGGCCAAGGGTGTCAGAAATCGCTTAAATCACCCTTACATAATCAATTACACTTTATTGTATCTCGGGTGTGACACGGCAACGGTTTCTGTTAAAATTCATGCTTAGACATAACGAACTTAACTTCTTTATAAGTTATAGTTGTCGTCAGCTACGGGAAGTTGCACTTCCATTTTTCTCGTAAGGATTTGAAATTTTGTAGAGTGCATACCCATCGATTGCCCATGATTTAATTGTTTTTGCCAACCTCTATAAAAAAAGTTAAAAATGACTTAAATTGATGGGCCGAATAAAAATTTAAAATCTTAAGGTGGATTTTTAAAGTATGTTGTTTGCTTATCTTTACTTTATTGAAAAGCTAACTTCTAAGGAGTGGAAATAGGGGTGAAATAAAGAGATATCGAGCATTTTTTAATGATGCATTTAAATATACTTCCTTTGCTCATGTCTTTTAGTTTTTTGAAAAGGGTGGAAATGGGGGAAAATAAAAATTGTCTTAGAGTATTTATAAATGATGAATTTTGATTATCCATAATTTTTCTTCGATTGCCCTTAGTTACTAATTTAATTTAATCATCATATAAAGTTATACACTATAGCAATAACTTATACTTACGATAAACCCTATCTGGGCACGAACTAAAAAGTTCGCAACATTCTATCTTTGCCGTACCGTGAAGCTATGGAACAATCTCCCGGCTAGTGTGATCCCTCCTACCTATAACATGGGGCCCAAGCGTACCGTGAAGAGGCATTTATGCAGGCCGGCATGACAGCGACGACTGACGAAAGATGGCGTATCTCGTTGTTTTTGGATTGTAATGTGCTTATCATCAGGCATAGTGCAGTCACCTTGCCGAAATAAAATTAAAAAAATACTTTGCCTACCCCGAAACTAATTTTAGATAATTAAGATTTACTAAAGTTCATTTTTATACCTTCGATTGCCCAACCTTATTTACACTCGTGGTCGTCAAAATTCGTTCATAATTCATAAATTTCAATGTTAGGGAAAATCATTTTTTTTATTGGTAAAATACTAAAGCTCTTTAATCTCTATTAAACACAATCGACAAGAAAAAGAGGAAGATGAGTACAACTCTTATGTCTGCCTACCTATACATATAGATTTTGATTTTTCTTTCAATGTTACATATAAAAAATTTAAATGTATATATTACTAACTTTGATTTCGCGAATAATTATCAGCTGCAGATACAAGTAGTGGTCCCAATCGTTTTACCCACAATAAAAAAGTTTAATATCATACAGGGATAATAAAGATACAGTTAAAATTGACTAAATCCTTTAGAAACTTTCTGAAGTAGTTTTTATTTTTTAATATAATAAGTCGGACAAAAAGGTAAAAATAAAAATAATAATCAGACAGCAACTTTATTAGTGTTTTAAAATTATCTTATTATACAATGACAACAATTTGTAGCGTACATATCGCATGAGAAAAATGTAATGGAATGCATATGTCAGACGTTCTTGTAACATTTATTACTTTCTGCCCTTAAAAATAATTTCATATTTGATCTACATACAGAATTAAGTTCAGTTACTGTGTAGTACTCATTGCTACTATGCATTCAGTAAAAAAAAAGACAAAATACTTGTTTGCAGCTGTAATTTCTAAACATTTTTTTCATAGTAAATTACAAGAATTGAATATACTATAAGACACAATGAGAATAAAAAATATTCTTATCATATTGTAAAAGAGTATGGTTAAATTTTAACTATGGCTAACTGGGTAGTATTTGAAATGCATTATTAAACGGTTATTGTAAAATACTTTATCAATGTAAAAGCATTTAATAAAAATTCATTCGTAATAATTGTTATAAGTGACATAACAAATATGTGTTGATAGTTCATAAACAAATATTTAAATTTCAAAGGAAAATATTACATTTTGTATTTAATTACCCAGCCCAGATCATTACAGCAGAATTTATTTATACTAAATTCATTATATTATCATACTTCCGTCTCCGTATAAGTTTAACTCTAATAGAAAAATACATAAACAGTATACACAATAATATAGTTACCATGTTTTGAACATCACAATAAGTTATTATTATAATTTTGGGGCCGTTTGTTTAATTATATTAAGTAGTTGTAATTACAGTAGAACTTTGATAAGTCAAACCACGATGAGGTAAAAACCTCTATAACTTCAAAAAATTATCTGTTCCCTTCCCCTCAGTTTTTTTTTATTATTTCGAACCGACTACGCTATTGACCTAGCAAGGACTTAACAGCTTCTCCGGACTACTAAGGCGAGTGCTTAAGGCACTCAGCCAATTTTATTTTGACAACTAGCTCAAGGGTGCGCGGCACACCTCGGCTTAGACCGTTGCCTGATTCATGCAATTCGCGACCTATCTGTACTAACCTAAACTAAGCTACATATTCATACCTATATGAGTTATTGAAACATATTATATGTGTACCAAGCATATATACCTCAACAACTCTTATATGTATTTTGTGTTGGATAATTTTTCTAAACTGTTTCAGTTCAATAAGGGAAGAAACAAAAAATAAAAACCCTTCCACTTTCATGTGTAAGCATGTGTGCGTGCACGTATGTGGAGGTGATATGTGTAATGTTGTCGCAGTGTTGTAAGATTTTGTCACTGTATCGCGCGAGCAGCGCACTCAAGGGCCCCACGCCGAGGGAACGGACCTAGGCTTGAGCCGCTGCCGAAGGGGGCCTAGTCTGGTTTCCCCTCAGAGTCTAAAACATCAATTAATTAAAATACGCAACCTATATAACTTAAAGAAGTAATTTAAGCCCTCAGTAGTAAGTAAGCCCTCAGATACTTATATAAATGTTTCGAAAAGCTCTGAAACATAAACTTGAGTTAATTTGAATTAATGTACAAAACAAAATGTTGCTCGAAATTATTGGTTGCATGTGTTTACAAGTTAAATTGTTACCACAAATAATAAGTACACAATCACCTATTGTTTCTTTGAAATCCTTAAATGCTGTATTTGCGGTGGTTAGGACAGCGGCTTACTTGGATGATTAGTTGATGATCACTGTCCAAGAAACTGTGCTGCATCATAAAAGTACCTAAGTAAAATGAGTTCAAAACGAAAATTAACAACATACGCGGATAAATTAAAGCGATAAAAACGGTGAAAAATGGTTTACAAAAGGAAAGATGTTGCGGCTCAGTTTGGAATACACGAGAGTACATTATCACTGATAATTAAAAAAGAAGCTGAACTCTTGAAGAAATGAGTATCTAGAAATAAGTATTTTATGTAAAAGACGAAAAATTGCTGAATTCCCTATTTTGGACCAATGTTTATTTACGTGCTCCAAACCAAAACATCAATGTTACAGACCCATAGTGAAAAGAAAGCTGAAGAGATCTCAAATTCGCTGAAACTCCATCATTTTAAAGCTAGCACTGGCTAGTTAGAAAACTTCAAGAAACGACATGATTTAGCCTTCAAGAAAGTGTGCGGCGAAAGTGGGAGTCTAACATAAACACTTGATAAGTTAAAAACTATAAACTTTAAATATTTTGTGTTTCCCTTGGATTTTAACTTATCGAGGTTCTACTGTATATGCCGTAAGTAGTGGATAGTAATTCTATGTAACTTGGTCATCAGCCAATAAACGTCCGACATTGATCTAAATTCATACAGACATCATATTAACATGAGAGTTAAGATTTGAGTGTGATGTCAAACCAAGGTCATATGTTTACTGCTGAAATACATGATCATACAATGGTCACAAGATAACACAATTGCATACCGAATCGATACACAAATAAAGAGATTCTTAATAATTATTTTTTTATCTATTGTTTAATTTCATATAATTTTTTTTTTTAATTATGCATTTTATTACGATTATCAAACTAAATATTCTTAAACAAAGTAGTGTTTTATAATTTAGCAATGGTCAGATTAAAATATGTTATTAATCAAAGTAACTTTATAGCATATTACGTGGTGCTATTTTTATAAACTTTATCGGTGTTATTACAAAATAATTAAATACGTATTGAAGACTTGCTTTAGAAAGGTTTCGAATTAAATGCATCGCGCTAGCCCAAGGCAAGTTCGCGTTATCCTTTTTCGCAAGTGTTAGAAGTTAAATTCGTATTAAATACTTGGTTTAAAAAAGTTTCCTAATAAATGCTCCGCGCTCGCCCGAGGCAAGTTCGCGTTATCCTTTTTCGCAAGTATAACCTCACCTAACCAAAGCGAGACGAAAGAGCAAGATGGCGAACATTCATTGACCGCGGTGCGTTTAATTCGAAACCTTTTTAAAGCAAGTGTTCAATACGTATTGACTTTTTTTGTAGTTACACCGTATGAGTTTACTTATTATATATATTCACAAAACATACTTTACAGTTCATAGTGTACTTATATCGAAATATTCACCAATGTATGAATATAATCACAATAAAATTCACACGAAAGTTCAAACATTCAATAAAAATATAAATCATATCAAAATATTGATACTATACCCTTATGTTACGTAGATTATTATGCTTTTATGTTATTACTTAGGGAGTGAATATTGATGCAAATACAATTTATATTAACGTAATATGTAATACGTATAAATAAATACAAGAGACCGTCATTGATGTATACAAAAGGTTTTAACCCTTAAATGCATATTTTTTGGTTTTGTTTGGATTTTAAAACATCGTTTTTTTTTATAAGAAATAAATAAAAAAAATTGGTAATAATATTGAGTATTTTTCAAAAAAGTTGCGTGTAGACTTTTGGCAACAATTTATTACTCTTCTTGACGTAAACAAGTGGTCATATAATTTAATAATTTTTTATTGTCATATTATTCGTGAATGAAATACGCAAAAGCAATTTTTCGAAGATTATAAACATGAATTCGAAAACACACTCAGGTTTTTGAATAATATTAAGTGGAACTAGAATGTAGACAATTGGCAACAATATACATTTAAGGGTTAAGGTCCATGGGCTACAACTATAACGTAGAAAAAAAATGTTTCCTATTATATATACCAAAAGAACATGTAATCTAGGAATTTAGTACATTTCTAGTGTTATATGTCTTTATTCTATAACTTTTCTAGAAACTTTTTTGGCAACTTAACATTCATGTTCCGCTGTATTATTGAAAAAATCAATGTATATGAGACAAAATTCCATCAATATTGTAGAATCTAGGGTTAAATCAAGAAAACAAACACTACATAACTGAGCAAATATAAAAAAAAATCTTTCAAATTGTGGCACTTTTAGGTTATAATATTTTTTTATTTTGAATTTTTATAACATATACAGTTAAAGGAATATAAAAATATTATATTTCCAATGGGATGATCTCATGCCACTTATTTCATATAAAAAACCATGAAAAGATGCAAATGCAAAAGAATAGATCATTTATTAATACTTACCTTTTTTACTCTTTCCACACGAAAATTATTTTAATGTACTATAATTGTTATATATTATACTGAAAATTCGAAAAATCAGACGAAAAATATGCTGGCAACCCCATTTAGAGAGCTCTATTAATCTATGGCGATTACGTAGATTTAAAATACAACTTAACTCATGAGTACGAAAAGTTATTTTCAATAACTTAACTTAACAAGCTTAACAATAATATAGCACTATTTGCATATAACATATAGATTTCACCTTACACAGTACATGTAACAAAATCATTAAAATACATTGCTACGGTAAATAATATTTTGTTTTAACCATTTCATTTTGGAAAACCATTTATTTTGATGTTTTCTTTATCATTTTCTATAATCGTTTTTTCGTCTGCAAGACTTATGGAAGAAACTGAAAGATCCTCTTCATCTGGAATACAAATATATTCATGTATTATAACAATACTCTGTCTAATACTTTTAGATAATGTCTAATAATACAAAAAAAAAAGAAAGTAAATAGTTCTAATCAATAAATGTTAAGGTAGCTTTAAGACTCCGTTCGGGGCACTATCCATCGAGACGTTTTGCATACTAAATGAGGAATACAGAAGCTCCCAACTGCGATGTATGCAGAAAAATTGAGGATGTGCATCACTTGATGATGGAGTGTCCTAAGAACCGCAACGAAAGAGACTCGTTGGTGAGTAGTATAAAAAGTAGTTGCCAGACAAAGGTATCTGTCACAGCATCTTGGCTGAACCCTGTTCGGGTGAAGCTAAGATGCTGTATGACCGGGTAATGATTCCTCATCAGCAACTCTCATGATAGAGCTAGAAACATTGGGGAACAATGGGCCTGATATGGTCGGTGGAATAAAAGCCCCTATATAAAAAAAATACAATACTCTGTCTAAAAGTAACAAAAAAAAAGAAAGTAAATAGCTCTAATCATAGTTTCTTTGTGGTCTAAATTAAATATTGACACATGCTTATACCAGGTGAAAGGTTAAACACTCGCAGTATTCTAGGTAATATGACTTCATGATCACATTTAACATATAATATAATCATATCAAAACAAATATTAATAAAGAATAAAGAGAACCTAAGTTAAAATTTGTTCTAAGACTTTCGAAAGTATAAACGCAAACGTAATAAACCTAGGTGCAACGACGTTGGCCAAAGCTGTAAGGGGTGGAGTTTATCAACCTCGATAATAAAACGGACAATATACCCTTTTGTTTTGTTCATGCCGTTCCCACGTTCACTTTCAAGTGAAATTTATCTCTTCCTACATGGATAACCGATTTTCATGAAATTTGCCTTTTGTACTTGTCTATTGCTTCTATCTATCTACTTGGATCGTAGTGACCCAGTATACGGATAGTTTTTTTCTAACAATTTTTTAAACAAGTAAAAAGATCCCAATTTTTTTTTTTACATTTTAGCAACTTCCAATATTTTTTAAATATTAACGACCTATGACAGGACAACTGTGTAAAACTTAAAAAAAAAAAAACTGGATTTAAATTTATTACGTACTTGGAGTAATACACGAAAAAACGAGCATTTGTATTATTTCACTTATACATATAAATTATGTTACTTTAACGACTTTAGTATTCTGTGTTGTATATGGCTTGATATTCCAAAACTTTTGTTACATATTTTTCTCATATCATTTTTTTTTGTGTTTTGTAATTATTGTGTATGTAAGGAGTAAGGACAATTTTCCAATTTTCATGTTTCTATGTTCATTTGAAAGAATGCATTTTGAGATTTAATTTGTGAAAATTGAACATAAAAAATCTAAGTTATGATTTTCATTTATAAGTGACAATGAATCGACGAATTTCATTCAGTACCTACTTAAATATATAGGTTTTTTTACTTACCTGAACTAACGTCAGATTGATTTCTAGGGCTAAGGCGACATCCTTTACTGAGATAGCTTTTTAATTTACCAAGAGATGCCAGAATTAATCTAAAAAAGATTTCAAATGTTATTATAATGCTTAGCAGTGCAATAGAGAATACTTAGAAAATTGCAATAAATATTCTTGGGGATTAGGAACGTAATCTTAGTATTAAATTTGTTTAGATGTACTGGCAACACTATTCTCTTTGGTTTTGTATTTTGATGTCGATGAGTCTGCAGATTGATAGGTGGTAATAATATATAATAATAGGTGGTAGTCACGCTGAAGCTATTACTAGGTTTCAGCATGAATGGGTCAGCTCGCCCCCGGTACTACCACTCGACACACAGAAACTAACAGTGCTTGTGTTGTTGCATTTCGTTCAGTCAGTGAGATTGCCGCAGTACCACCTCCCCTCTCTCTACCCCTAAACACAGGCTGGCAAGGCACTTGCAACTCCCCTGGTGTTGCTAGTGTCTATGGACGCTGACCCACCGGCTCATTTGCCTGCCATGATTATAAAAAAAAAGTTCAACAGTATTAAATGCGTTTGTGACTTTTATTTGAGTTTTCATTTTAATACCAACAAATAGACATTTAACCTGCATATGGGACATCACAAAACTTAACAGTGAGAAGATCAAAACGTCTGAAAGATTAAAAAAAAAATAAGTACAGTTTAACTGTTGTCACAATACGTATACACATACAATTGGGTTGTGCATAAATACAATAACTTATTAGACATAAACTTAAAGATATGCCTATAGGTTATAGAAATTGATAACATACCCTAAGAAAGGTGGGCTAGGTGACAATGGCCGAGATAAATATTCCGGGTGAAATTGTACAGCCACATAGTAAGGATGATTGTCAACAACAGCCACTTCCATTCTTGTTTTAGTATCGTCTTTACCCACAAACTGAAGACCTGCCTTTTGGAGCTGATCTATATACTCCGGATTCACTTCATATCTGTGCCTATGACGTTCTTCGATCACATCTTTTTTATACAACTGAGCTGTAAAGCAAAATGTAAAAAGAAAATTGTATCATATATTTTTATTGAGGCCATTTATTACTAAAAAATCTAAATCTTATAATGAATAATATTTCTCTTATTTTTTATTTTAAGACACTTCCATAGAATCTTGATGACAATACCAGTCTCAGAAGAGGTAATTTTATAATGATATTATACATTATCTTTTGTCCGTGGCTTTAAAGAGTTAAAAAACATAGAAGTTTCTTTCTTTCTCTTTTTCTGGATGTCTTTTTCTATATCCCTGACAAAATGTATTGAAAACCTAGTGATGCTTGGTTAAGTTGTTAAAGCATTTAAGTGTAATAAGCAAACAAACTTACATCCGCTTATATAATATTAGTTAGGATATTATTACAGATAATATTTATAATTAGTCTAAGATACAAATTAATTAATCAAGCCTCATTAAATATACATACTCCAAAAATTACATTATATCTCCTACATTCCTTCAAGTTTCCATGAGCATTTTTAGTGCAATTGATCAATCTAGACACATACCCACAAAAAATTATACATATCCTCAGTACCCTGACAGATTTTAAACTAGATAAGAAAATAAAAACTTACTTATTATGCTAGGCTCTAAATAAGTTTTCCTTTTGCCAAGTCTCATAGTACCTCCCAGATTTCCAGGATGATGTTCTGGCATATCTATTACTAATTTATCTTCACACTGAGGATTCACTTCTGTGGTATTGGCACCTTTGAGCCCTAATACATTTCTACCAAATTCTATGACAGCTGCTTGCAAACCGAGACATATTCCGAGCATAGGTTTCTGGGTCTCACGACACCATTGGCATGCTTCTATTTTCCCCTCCATACCCCTTTGACCAAAACCACCGGGAACTATAACTCCACTGTAATGTTAAATGTATATAATATATTTCAAGTGAGAACTTGTTTAGGCTTGTTATTTGAAATTTTGATGAAACAAAAAAGTGATGAAATGAGGAAGCGACTTAAAAATAGACGATATAACTATGTATATAACATCTCTACATACATAGAACTTAGCGTGTGAGACAATCAGATAGACTACACTGTTCTTTATGTCCATTTTTTTTTAAATCTCACTTTGTAAAACTTTAACTTTAAATCTGTAAAAGTAAGTAATAATACAATCTATTATCTCTAGAAAATGGATCATACATAATGTAAGACTGCATTATTCTGCTAATGAATATCCATTATTATTTTTGACAATAACAATTGTTGATTGATGTTATCACAATGTGTGTATGTGTAATATGTGTGAAGGGAGTTTTGCCTTTTTTTATGTTATAGGAGGTAAACGAACAGACGGGTCAACCGATGGTAAGTGATCACCGCCGTCCAAATCCGTCACACTTCATTCATGCTCAAAGACAGGATAGAAACAAAGAATATTTATTTTATTATCCTATCATTAATGTCCTTATGACTATTGTTATGACAACAATTCATAACAATAATCACTATAAATAACATATTCATTATTTAATAAGTCATTATTCCCACCTGTTATACTATTAACATGACCTAAATAATTAATTGTGATAAAATTTATGGAATTTAATAGATTGATTTTTTTTATAAATACAATGATTATACTTACTCGCTTTTACATAGATCTTGCCATGCCTTATGATAACTGATTGGGTCGTCAATTTTCGTTTGTTTCTCTAAATTAACAGCTTCTATGTACGTTAAATTCAATTTACAACTGGCAGCTATGCAAGCATGCTGTAAAGCTTTTGTGACGCTCGCATAACTGTCTTCCAATTTTGTGTATTTGCCCACAAGGGCAATATTAACTTCTTTTCGAAGATTCTCGACGCGTTTCGCTAGGTTGCGCCATTTTCTCATAAATCTAAAAATACAATAAATAAAATAATAATATATTTAAATTAAATTGTAATTAATTGGCAAAAAAAAAGTGTGCAATATCAATACCAAGCTCCATCAATACTGTGAGTTCATAAACCAGAATGCTTATTTAAATTCGTATATTGCATATGTAACATTATATACATTATTATTATCTTCCTATATATAGATGTTACATAATAATTCTAATTGAGTTGAGAAAAGCAGTAATTATTATCATATTGACAATAGACAACAACAACTTAATAACAATAGATACCATATAACCTACTGCCATTTAGTGAGGAGTTATGATAAAATGCATAACATAAAGATTTCTCTATGGAAAAGCACTTAAATTTTAAATTACATATTAAAATTGTCCCAATTGTTGGTATATCAACATCCATGTCATATACTTCAATTGTATTACGTAAATACAATATAAAACCTTGTACTCTAACAATGTTGTTTGACAGATAATATATACTATCAAAGTCCTTATGCTTTATTATATTATAACATTCATACTCATTAGGTGATTTACACCGAAATAACTTATACATCCTGGAGTTATGTAAACTTTTGTTTACTAATTTCAAAATTTCAAGCAAGTTTCTCTTAAGAATTCTACTTGGGACTATTCCAATGTACAGGATTTTATTCAATAATATGTATATTAAGATACTAATTTTTTTAATATAATTCTACGTTGAACTGAATTTTGATACTTATGAAATGTAACTTATAAGTAGGTCATCAATTCACAAGTTCAAGAATAACAGTTGTTTATTTTATTAATAAAAACCTATTCTCCTAATCACCAGATAGAGTAAAATGAGGTTAATGTCTTATAAACACAATCTTAAGAATACAATCAAAAATGAATAATTTAATTCAAATTATTATCTTCATTACATAATTATTGTTAGTTGGTCTACACTATAATCTTAGGTTTAAATTATTGATTATTTTAATCTATTTTTATACATGGGGCCATTAAAACATACCTTGATTGGTGAAACTAAATCTAACAGATTAATTAATAATAATATTTAAGATTATTGTTATTTAAGATATTACATAGACTTATTTTGTACAGTTACAGACATTGCATGTCACCTGCATATTATGTACCTATCAGCACAGTTGAAGTAAAATTATATTGATTTAATAATTGAATTGTTAGTCAAATTTAAACACTCAGCTATCACTACAACATTGTAACAATAATAACAAATAAACGAATAGTGACCTAAGAACAACGTTATTCCCACAAGTGGGCACCATAACAACATATGTAAGGCTACTTGTTCCTCACCCCTACATATTTAGTCTTAGAACTTAGATGATTCACTATCATACACATAGAGAGCTGTATAAAACTAGGACTTATATAGAGTGAAAGTAAAGAATTTAAAATTAGAATAAAAAATCAAACTCACTTTCCAGGTCGTGGCATAGATATGTTTAACTGTAGCCTTTCGTTTAGGTATTGTACCACACCTTGAGCCTCCATTAACAATGGCACATGATAGACTGAGCTAAGGTCATGAATACATATTACCTGCAAATATAATCAATATGTTGAAAATAAAAAGTGTAAAATTGTGTAAAAAAATAACCAATTTTAACAAACAAATATAGTTTATTAAGTTACAATACCTGTTCAGGACCAACATGGCAAAAATTAGACACCTTTTCTTTGACAGTGTGATTGATTGGTTTTTCTGATCTACATAATATTAAATCCGGTGATAAACCAAGACCACGTAACTCCCTTACTGATGATTGTGTCGGTTTCGTTTTAGGTTCTCCAGTTGACTTTGGCTGAATATAATTGACCAAATAATTAATATTGGTAATAATATGATTAAAAAAATATTCATAATATGTACAACTTGATGTAAAAAATGTATTATGTTATTTTAAAAACATTTATAAAATTAATATAAGCCAATAAATACTTTAAAATCTTTTATCTATATAAATAAT
Source organism: Antheraea pernyi (assembly GCA_015888305.1). Lineage (NCBI taxonomy): Eukaryota > Metazoa > Arthropoda > Insecta > Lepidoptera > Saturniidae > Antheraea > Antheraea pernyi. The sequence goes on from MU159015.1 coordinate 99,473, forward strand.
AGGTTTATAATTGTATAAATCGGAAATAATAATATATTTACCACTGGCACTAGAGATACATGAGCACAGCAGAAATTCTCTCTTTTTACTCTAAATTGAAACTGTCTAAAAGCTTCTACAAAAGACATCCCTTCAATATCTCCAATGGTGCCTCCAAGTTCCACTATGCAAACTCTGGGAGGAGCATTGTCGGGAGTGACAGGAATGTGTGCTACTCTTTGTACCCATTCTTGTATAGAGTCTGTTATATGTGGTATTACTGTAAATAAGAAATAAAAAAACAAATCATAACCATGTCTCCATAAAGTTAGATTATTCTTTACACAAATTTTAATGTCAGTCGGCAATGTCATGTTATAACAAAGTTATGAACAAAGTAAATTAGGTGATACTTGAAATCTTGTGACTAAATTCATACTTTAAGTCCCAACAATCTGTTATTAGAACTATCAGCAGAATTAATCACTATTCGCTGGATAGTTCCTACTTTATTATAAATAAGTTGAATTTATTTATGTGAAAAATAAAAAAATGTTATACTATGATATATAATTGAACTAAGTATACTTCCATGAGACCATATTTTTTTATTCTTTTTAGTATATCAATGTTAAAATATAGTAATTTATACCTTGTACAGTTTTCCCCAAATAATCTCCACGCCGTTCTCTTTCGATAACTTGCTGGTATATTTTCCCAGTGGTAATATTGTTGTCTCTATGCAACGTGATGTCCAAAAAGCGCTCATAGTTACCAAGATCAAGGTCAACTTCACCGCCGTCATCGAGTACGTACACTTCACCTAGAACATAAATAGAAACATGAATATACGTACTTACCACGATTTAACAACACGCGGAAGAACCAGTTATTTTTTAGGTTAAAGCCGCGTTTTTAAACTTCTAACTTACCATGCTCGTAAGGAGAAAAAGTTCCTGCATCAATATTTATATATGGGTCAATTTTTATTGAAGTTACATCGATGCCGCAACTTTTTAAAATAGTGCCAAAAGAACTTGCGATCACACCTTTCCCGACACCACTTATAACTCCTCCCGTTACTAAAATATACTTCATATCTGGCATTATTTACGGTAGACACTTCAATACTTAATATTAAATCTTTCTTAATTAATTATCAAACAAATCAATTTGTTTAATTAAATATAATTTTTATATGTATTTCATAAAACGTCAATAACACGTGTAGTAAGCGCAAACGTTACGCGCCATTTGCAATTCGTATTTCAATTAGTTTGCCAGATCGAGGAAACAAAATTGCCGTGCACGGTGAGTAAAAAATAAATCGTGTGAATGAAGTGATTTTTTTTTTCTCAAACTGACTACACTCAAGGACAGCTTCACCGGCATAAAATGATTATTTTATTATCATACTTATCAGCATTATCACATTTGAGCCGAAACTTCTGCAACATGTGGACTCTGTGAGAGATGATCGCAGTGTATACAATCTCGCCCTGGCATTTTATTGCAATCATAATGCTTCTTATTATCCATATGAGTTCGGTTCATATGCCAATAATAATTTTTGTTCAAAGCAATGTTTGTCTTAGTACGCAAAGAGATCTCGTAGAGGCTGGAGTTTGCTTTAATTTATGTACACATACATAAAACGCCTAAAGATAAAAAAATATAGGTATTATAAATTCTATTGGTAAAATTTTCACCTGCACTCAAGGTACGAAATAAATCCCCACAAACTTATAAAAGGATATGAAATAGATCAGAAAATATTCACCACGAAGATTCTTTTTATTGAGATTTGTCGGTATACAATTTTTTATATCAGGCAAATAAATTAGATTTTTAGGTATATTGCATTGTTTCATTCATATAGCTTATTCGTTTCAGGAAGGTATAATTTGGTTCTCATTTTCTTCAATTACTTTACCAACAAATCCTCTTTATTATAAAATACTACGGTCATTATCAAATGAGTAACATTTTTATGTCATAACTAGCAAACGAACTTGTGGGTCACCTGATGTTAAGTGATCACCACCGTCCATAGACACTAACAATACCAGGGGAGTCGAAAGTGCGTTGCCAGCTTATGTTTGGGGGAAAGGGAGTGAGGGGAGAGAAGAAGGGAAGGGAGGTGGGCCTTTGGCGCTCTCACTGACCGAACGAAACGCAACAATGCAAGCACTGTTACTCCACGTCGGTTTTCTATGAGAAGGTGGTACTACCCCAGACGAGCCGATCCATTCATGCTGAAACCATAATAGCTTCAGCGTGGCTCTCCTACTCTTAAATTAACATTATTATAGTGCCTTGAGATGACTGCAATGTTCCAAGAAAATGGGGGTTCTCTAGTCACAATTACTTCCCAGGTTTTCGAGAATATCGACGCAACCGTCAGACATATCAGAAAAAAATTCCATCATAATAGGTTTATGTTCACGGAAAAAAGTAAATATATTTATACTGGACCATGGAGGAAAGAGTTATTTCATAAGTTTATACTGCATGTTATAGTATGACGTATATATTGACTCTATGTATCATAGTATATTTTGTTTCTGTGGTGTTGTCTTGTCATTATTGTCAAACCAATATTTGGTTATAACGTGTTTTGTTGTGGCTTCTTTGGAATTTTATAACAGAGATGCCCAAATATTATTGTGATTACTGTGATACATACCTGACACATGACTCTCCTAGTGTCAGGAAAACCCACTGTACGGGGAGAAAACACAAAGATAATGTAAAATTTTACTATCAAAAATGGATGGAAGAACAAGCGCAGCACCTTATCGACGCGACAACTGCAGCATTCAAAGCGGGTAAAATTGCACAAAATCCGTTTGGGACTAAAGGTGCAACAATTCCACCACCTTGGGATCCTTCTGTGATGGGACCCGGTGGACCCAGACCTCCAGTACCAGCTCCTGGCGGGCCGCCTGGCATGATACCTCCACCTTCGATGGGTCCCGGTGGTCCTATGGCTCCACCTATGATGATGGGACCTCATGGTCCAATGCCTCCAATGATGGGGATGCGACCACCTATGATGGGCCCATTAATGGGTCCTATGGGTCCAATGGGACCAATGGGACAGATGAGACCTCCCCTTATGAATGCACCACCAATGAACAAATAATAGGACTTAGTGCCTAATGTGCATAGAACTATGTTAAAAGTGACAGTATCTGATAGTTGAATATTATATTTTCTGATAATAAAGTATAATTGGTGATATTTGAATGTTTGATTAGTTGCCTCGACATAGACATATATTAGGTTTCATTTAACTTACACCTGATTTAAAAAAAATCTGGTGGTGTAAACATTTGTAATAAATAAGTTCAGTATTCATTTTTTTGTTTTCCATTCTGCCTGTACTCTTTATGTGAATTTTGCTAACAGTTTCTTTTGTTTTAAAACCTACTCAGTGTTATTACAAAAAAGTTAAATATGTAATGAATACTTGCTTTAAAAAGGTTTTGAATTAAATGCACCGCGGTTGTCAAAGGCAAGTTCGCGTTATCCTTTTTCACAAGTCTAACCTAATGTAACCAAAGCAAGACAAAAGAGCAAGATGGCGAACATTCAGCGAGAGTGGTGCATTTTATTCTAAACCTTTTTAAAACAAGTATTTAATATGTATGTAACTTTTTTGTAATAACACCAATCGAGTATATCTTCTATGTGCATCATTTCATCATTTATGTGGGATTTACATATTGGGGTATAGTTTATTATTTGTCAATAATTTACTAGGATAAAATGAAATAATTTAGAATATTATGAATTTATACTGAGATAAAATTTGGGAATATGCTTATACAATGTTATGTTTCCCTAACCCTTTTATCTATGTATATTTATGTTTTTAAGATTTATATTATATTTAAAGCATAAAAAAATAGTCATATATTCTTGCTAAAATGTTCAAAGCAAGTTGTGAGATTTAATAGTATTAAATTCAAGTTGTTAGATTTCAGTACAAAAATGTTATTTGATTTCCAGGATATATTGATGTTATTCTGAACTAGCTTCATACATTATTTCAACACATAAATAGTTCATTAGGATTGGGATTCATCAAATATTATAGAGAGAGACGAACTTCTTAGCATTCCATGGATTCACCGTGCGGGTGCCGGGTTCATCGTGTGGCCGAGGGAGGAACCCAGAGCAGTCCCCAGGACTTGAGACCCAGGTGTAGGTTTAAGGAGGCCCCCTTTGAGATGCGCATCAACGCTCACCTTCACTGCTCGAGTTTCCCGCCCTGCCTAGCCAAATTTGATAGGAACCTGTTAGTGCAGCCTTTGATACTCGTTCTAAAATAGAACTTACTGCAGTTCTCGACAGGCCAAGGTCCTTCAGAAGGTTATGGAGAGATTTTGCTGGTATACCTCTCGCTCTTACTTCTACCGCGTATAAATTAACCACATAGCTATTTTTATTTAGTTCGTTGGTTAGATCGTAATATTTATTTAATTTGATTGTGTGGTCTTTAGGAATGTTGGTTTCCCACGGTACCGTAAGTTCTACTAGTAATATATGTTTAATGTGTCTAGAAAAGAGGAATATGTCCGGTCTGGATGACGAAACACCAACATCCTCTGGCATTTTATAGTGCCTGTCATACGTATCTATTAAAATAGTCCAGTCAGGTGCAGTACCTAGGCTTGCTTTTAGAGTTGACCATTGAGCCATCCTTTATAAAGTTAATTTGTCGTTTATTTGTGGTCAATCCTTTTTGGGCTCTAGCTACTGAAAGACTTACTGCTTCACGTATGATTTCAAGTACTCTTTATATATAAATTTCTTCCGTATGTGTGTATGTCACTGAACTCCTCCTAAACAGCTGGACCGATTTTGATGAAATTTTGTGTGTGTGTTACAGTGGATCCGAGAATGGCTTAGATTCACAATTGGACCCAATTGGATTTTTTTATTATCAAGGCAGGACAACGTCCGTCGTGCCCGCTAGTATTTTTTTTTGTAGGTGGTACAGCCATTCTGAAGCTATTAATGGTTTCAGCATGAAAGGGTCAGCTCGTCCGGGGTAGTACCACTCTCTCACATAAAACCGACGTGAAGTACCAGTGCTTGCATTGGTCAGTTTCGTCAGTCTGTGAGAGCGCTAGAGGCCCACCTCTCCTCCCCTCCCTCCTTCCCCCAAAAACAGGCTGTGAACGCACTTGCGACTCCCTGATGTTAGTGTCTATGGGCGGTGGTGATCACTTAAAATCATGTTCGTTTGCCAACCGACATAAAATAATTTTTTTTTTTTTGCTTTATGAACTAAATTATCTTTATTAATTAGGGGTTTCAGAGTTCATCGGTAACAAAATATGTGATCCTTTTCTGTATTTGTGATGGAAAATTAAATTATTTGTGGATCTAAAATAAGCAGTATGTAACCAAATGAATTTTTATAATAGGTAATAATAGTAGTTAAAATATTCATCTATACTAATATTATAAAGAGGTAAAGTCTGTGAGCTTGTGACGTTGTAGGGGGTAATCTCAGGAACTACGGGTCCGATTTGAAAAGTTATTTGAGTGATATATAGCTCATTTGTCGAGGAAGGTTATAGGCTATATATCATCACGCTAAGTCCTACAGGAGCGGAGCAGCGATGAAAAATGTTTCGAAATCGGAATTTTTTTTCTCTTGAGAGCTCCCGCTGCGTATTAGCGTAAGCCCAAAGTAACTATTCCACGCGTACGAAGTCGCGGGCAGAGGCTAGTAAAGAAATAAAGTTGATTGTGTCTCAATTTTAATGTTCATTCAAAAAAGGTATTTTCGAATTACAAAATAGAATACAATTTTGATATACCAATGGTAGGAATATCAGCATTTGTAATCAACTCCATCACATATGAGTTTCATTGTTTCATTGGGGTCCTTCAAACGAGGCGTGAAGAGGCACATGTGCAAGTCGGCATGATAGCGACGACTGCCGTTGTTATTTAACATAAAAATTATTGGTACAAATTTATTTTGCTGATGAAGTTATAATGATGTACCCTGTTATCTTAGAAATAGTAAAAACCTACCAACATGGTATTCCCAGCCTCTTATGCATATTGGTAAAGAAAAAGCTAAATACCACAGAAAATGGAAAAAATTTGGTCTACTTTCAGATTACCATACTTTCTCACTCCTAAGAACACGGTTTAAAAAAATGCAGAATTTTTGTTGGCTTCAATACATAAAGAATTGTGAATTCTCAATACAAAATAATCCTAAGGTCTTTTGAAGTTATGTCAAAAATTTAAAAACATCTCATTCTCTCCCCGCAAAAGTAAATTATAGCATGTTATCTGCAAATAATGGTGAGGAAATGTGCAATTTATTTTTGGATTTTTTCCATTCTGTTTATACAAGTCACACTCAATATCCTGTGAATTATTGCTCTAGTACTAACTCCTTAAGTAGTATGGGTTCACTAGTCTTAACTCCAGGATTAGTGCACAAATACATACAATTAATTGATGGCAATAAAGGAGCAGGAACAGATAACATACCTTCGTTTTTCGTTAGACAATGTTGTGATGCCTTGGTCGTCCCTCTCACTGTATTATTTAATAAATCCCTATGTTCCGGCACTTTTCCAAGTAAATGGAAAGAGGCATTTATAACACCAATCTACAAATCAGGATCAAGGTCTAACGTAGAAAACTACCGTCCAATTTCATTGCTTTCAGTATTCAGTAAATTATTTGAGTTATTAGTCCACGATCAGATATACAATTTTTTAGCAATGTCCATTCCCGCGGCTCAACATGGGTTTATGAAAAGAAGGTCGACACTAACTAATTTAGCAATATACTCAGACTATATAGCGAAGGGGATGGATCAGGGCTTCCAGGTGGATGCTGTGTACACCGACTATTCCAAATGTTTTGATAGAATAAATCACGATATTTTGGTACAAAAACTATTAAACATCGGTGTACACGGTGACTTATTGAGATGGTTTCAATCTTATATCCGTAACAGACATCAAGCAGTGCGAGTAGGAATACATATCTCACGCTTTGAAAGAATTCCCTCAGGCATTCCACAGGGATCACATCTCGGGCCGTTATTGTTTAATATATACGTCTCCGATATATTTACCTGTTTTCAACATTCAAAATATCTAATGTATGCAGATGACACAAAAATTTTCAAAGTAGTCCGTGGCATTGACGACTGCTACCTAATGCAGGAAGATCTAAATCGACTCTGTGATTACTGTGAATTAAATCAATTAGATCTTAACATAAATAAATGTAACTCTATAACTTTCACACGTAAATTGCGAAAAATTAATTATAGCTATACGTTAAATCGCTTACCAATTCAACGTGTAAATTGTGTGAAAGACCTAGGAATAATGATGGACTCCAAGCTTCTTTATAATTATCATTATGATTTCGTTCATCAAAAAGCCATCAAAATGTTAGGATTCATATTCAGAGTCACAAAACCATTTTTTAAAACTCTACCACTCAAAATTCTTTACTTTTCTTACATTAGAAGTAGCCTAGAATATGCCTCGTCAATATGGTCTCCTGCTTTTACTACACATAGCAACAGGTTGGAAAATATACAACGTAAGTTTTTAAAATACCTCAATTTTAAAAGTAAGAAGGATCCCTGTGAGTATAAGAACAACTTAAAGTTATATAACATGTTATCACTAAAATACCGCCGAACTGTGAACGATATGAAATTTCTGTACGATCTCATTAACTCATGTATAGATAGCTCAGAACTTTTAAGCAAATTAAATTTTAGAGTGCCCAGCAAAATTATCAGAAACTCCACTTTGTTCACAATTCCTGTCGTAAAGCATACTTATGCTCAAAATTCCATCATTTATAGATGCACTACAGAGTACAATAAATATTTCAATGACATTGATATTTTTCACCTAAGTCGGAATCAGTTTCTTAAATCGGTTCGCACAAAATTAGAATCTGTGTCATACAGGAAGATTAAAACACAAACATACAAACAACAACCATACACACACTCACACAGACTCACATGCGTACACACACACACCGCGCACGCACATCATATACATACAACGCGGCCACGCGCACGCGCAGAATTAATTATTATACAATATTGTAAATAAACTCATTCACGTAATGTCTCATATACGAAATGTAAAACGCATTACTTCATAATTGGCACTATGTAATTATATTCATATGTTTTTAAAATATCATGATTGTGCTGTGAAGTTCTTATTAAATAAAATAAAAAAAATTAAATGACCTAATAAAAGATACAAGAAGATAAAAATCATTGAATTCTTTAATCATTAACATAAGCAAAATAAAAGCAATAATAAATAGTACTTTTTTCTTAATAGATAGATTATATTTTGATATATTTTTATTTCATTTTCCAATCATAGAGCGCATAGATACCCTATGTTCCTATATGAAATAACATTTTCTGTATTCAGGACGAAATTTCAGGGAAGTGTAAAATGTGTTTTCTTTATTGGAGACAGATTGACCTTGTTGAATCAAACAAGATTGGAGTTGTCCCCGATCAAATGTCCTGCCCAATGACTTTGTTGGTCTCGACCATCTAGGACATAGTATTATTGTTATGGCATCGGAAACGCAGCCATCATTTACAACTTTTAAGCTCTGTCAATATGAAAAGTTCGATACCCACATACAGAGTTCCTCAGGGATAGCTAGGTTACCTTAATTTGGAGAGGACAGCCTTATGCCAGATCTTGGCCTAAGCTTTTGTTAAATCTAGGCTAACTGCCAAAGCGTCTCCCTTATTATCTCTGAATTCAATCCAACTTTGAGTGAGGTATAAACCTTAAGATTACCGAACGACCGAACCATACTGCCGGTTGCTGGTCAGCTGGTGCTGGTGTAATTAGTAAAGCCCGCTTAATGACTTTTCTATAGTACAGGGTGAATATTAGCTATCTTCCAAGACATCGGAACCGGACCGGATTCGTAAGAATACGAGAACAGCAGACAGGCACGTATACAGAGGTAGGATAGTTGGGATTTGTAGAAATGCTGGAATTCCATCTGGGCCACTGGACTTTTCGACGACAAGGGAATAAACAATGTGCTTATTATCCCTGTATGCGCGAATCTACGTATATTAGGCATTGAGATAGCACACCGCGTATATTGGATGGCGAGGCATCCCTATCGTCTAATGTCAAGATTGATGCAAAGAGATGGCATAAAAGAGCTTGTGAGTCAGGGAGTTGTCTGGTTTACGTAAAGGTGCGATACACAACTGACAGAAATTTCCATTGTTGCTAGTGAATACAATTTTCATAACTTTACTTAATAACAAATTCTATTCTGTTGGATACATAAAATTTGAAGAAAGATATACAATATATTGAAAGCTATATTAGCATAGAATACATGCAAATGTCTAAATTTTAAATTAGTAATGATTATATATGTTTGTCCTGATATCGAAATTTTAAATAAAAATTATGGTTATATCTGTGTATTTTCTAGAACTTATATAAAGTATTCATGGAATTCAAATTGTAAAAAATGAATCCTATTATTCTTATTTCGTTTTCATGAACATTTAATATAGCAATTGCATTTTTAAGTGAAGTTGATCATTATTGAGATAATTGTATATATCACGGGTATGAAACTGCAGCAATAGCTAGAAATAATTATAAAATTGAAGAAAAAAATACTTAACATGTAAATTATCTCGTAAACTTTATTAAATTATAAATGCTAAGTTTCATGTATATCTGAACGTGATTCTTGACCTGAAGCACCTGGTAATGAAGGTTGAATAATCTGTTCACGATTTCGAAACATTATTAGTACGAGATCTGCAATTATCGGCAATATTACAAGCATTGGTAACACACCATTTAGGATAAGTGCTGCGTTGTTATTAACTATGTTATTCGTTTTGAGATCCTTGAACACCACGATAGACAAAAAGGCCTGCATCGACGAACATGCAAGGAGAGCATAGATTTGTAAAAATTGTGAAGATGTGCGACTTTTGATGGCTCCTATAACAAACCCCCCGATAAAAATGTAGGTTGTAAATATAGTTACTGGTGCCACCAGAGCGTGCGATATGCTCATTGTCTGAGTTGCTCTCTCATTGATCAGATCGGCAGTGGTGATCACTAAAGTTAAAAATCTTAGTTGTAGAGAGCAACGTTCAACGCTCATTAAATTTTCCCTGCTCGTAGAAAAAGTATTGCTCATAAATTATAATTTTTTGGACATAATAAGATCACTAACTTTGTAATTTTAACTTATAAAATATGATTTAGTATTTATAACAGTGACAACTTGTAATGGAATGACATACCACAGAGAGTATAATTCTCAGTCTAGCAGGACTAGATAAAACTAAAACAATAGGCCAATTCTTCGTATGAAACCTTTTTGCATATTATTAAATAAAGTCGGACTACAAATACAGGTTGCATTGGCGAAATTACTCGATATAATATCATCAATATCAAACATTATTAATCTTAAATGTTCAAAGAACAGAAATTACTGCCCCAATGACATCTGATCATCTGCTAGTGACTATCATTGCGCAAATGTGTTCCTTTTTTAACGAATATAATATTTTTAATTAGATAAGGAATTGTTTAAATAATTGCGCAATTTTAGATATTGCTATAACATAAAAAATCAATCAAGTATGGTTGGTAAGGTGTGCGCCCGGGATTTCGTTCCGTTACACAATATACTATTTGCGTTTTGAAAATCCATTTATTATGGGATTATTAGTGGTCACAATGATACCTGTGATAATAGCAATGGGATATCTATTACGATTCAAAAAGTGATGGTATGCGTTTTTAAAGTGTTCACACTGTGCGAGTAGGTTTAGCAATGAGGTTTTCTTAAGAATAGAACCATGAGAAGATGTTGTACAGTACTCGCCAATCTTTTTGACCGCTCTGAAGATAGTTACACAGAAGGCAAATTTTATAGCTGTAAATATATATTATACTATGTGTATAACATCAAGACAACTTAAGGAAAAATAAATGCCAATTTTAGAATCCTAGAATATAGTAACTTTGTTTTGTTAAACTCTGGGCGCACATTATGTGCAAGCCAGAACTTACGGCTATATTCAGGGCGGCCAAAAAGATTGACGAAGGAAACTGTACTATTATGGGACTTATTGTGTTCCATATTTTGTAGCTTTCTAAATTCTTCTTTGTTTGATTATATAATGAATACATTAAGTTCTGCCTAAGAGAGCTATAAGTTAATGTCATTTACACCCAAATTTATTTAATTAGAATGTGGGCAGTCAATTATAATCACGAGATCATACAAGCAACGTCAGTATTGTGTATCGTAACGTATTATACACGGTTCATAGCAAAGAGGAGCTTGTTTGTACCATAAATGTGTGGGATCCATTCTAAGTTGTACACTATACGCAGCTTGACTAGTATCGCAATTAAATGCCTGTAAGGTTTTTTACTTTTATATGCTTAATTTACCTCGCAATTTTATCTTATCACATTTTAAAGGATCTGGCGGAAGTAAACGTGTCAAAGGAGTTAAAAGTGGTATATTATGACTTTATAGCATACTAATTAAAAATACATTTAATTATTCAACACTTTTTATTTAAAATTGTATTTTCAATAACTTAAAAACTTTCAAAATCGTCAAAACACTCTACATACAGTAGGTACCTAATATGTACTCAATAAATAACTTACAAGCTATGTTTTATAACCCAGAAGTTGTATAATAATACCATAATAAAAAATTGGCCCCATAGAGCAAAGAAAAAGATTTTTTTTTGAGCTCATATACGTAATATAAGTAGTGAAACACTGGATGGGAAAACGCAATCCTCACAAAAAGGCATTACATAGCAAGAAAAGACTAGATTAAAGCTTCTATAATTACAATGCCATATTTACAATCGACCTCCAAGAAGTTTAAAAGCACCGCTTTATAATTTCCTTCAAGTATGTTATCATAAAGCTGTTTCTAATGTAGGTGACATCTTGCCCCTTTCTGGGGATGTTTTAGATCTACTGATATCGGACGGACCAGCCGTCGATGGACTTTTAAATGAACTTAAATTTGGAATTGGTTCAGGTGGGCTGTTGAAAAATTCTGCTCGCTTTGCTTGCATTATTTCTGTTCTCGATAACCCATGGGATTTGGCAAATTCAGGATTTAATGGAAAAATACCCTGTTCAAGTGATTCTGGAAATTCACTTTCAACACCCAACGAATGTTCGTTTATAGGTATCAGATTTCTTCGAGCTCCGAAATGTTGATTTGTTACAATAGGAACTGTTTTAGATGGTGGGTTCCCAGGCGAAGTATCATTCCTTTCGCCTGAGCTGTTGGAAGTTTCATCTTCATTATACGCTTCTGGGATAGGTGTAGACAAAACATCTGATCGTGGGCTGGAGAATCGCCATTGTGACTTTGGAGATAGTAAAATTTTTGGTGTGTTTTTGTGTTCTTTTATTAGAGCTCCTGTTCTCCCTGGCGACGCAGGCTGTGGACTAGGTTTCATAATCTTCCTTTGGGTATACGTTTTTGGAGACCCACTGAGATCTAAAATATTAATTTGTGACCTGTTTGATACTGTTGTTGATTGTAACTGATTTTTATCTCTAGACAGTTTTAACTGTTCGACAGCTGACAATTTATTCGATTTATTTTGAGGGCTCAAGGTATTTAATTTGACATTATGTTGAAGCAAAAGTTTCTTAAAATCTAGCCGCGAAGTTTGAGCTACGGGCCCATACCTGTCAGCACAATTCGTATCTTGTTTTTGTATACCAAAATTTTTATTAGAAATTTGTTTATCAGCGGGTGACCAACTCATTCGGTTTCTTGGATCACCCAAATAACCTGTTTCAGGGTACCTTTGTGTACCTTTTGTAAGCAGAGATGATTCTGAATTTACCGGAGATAAACTAACAGAAGATAAAGCCGGAGACTCTGCTCTTTCTGGTGTATCTTTTATATTAAGTTTCTTTTTGCTTTTGTGTATGACGGCGTATAATTCTTCATTTGTCATCGTCGATTTCACGGGAGATAACATTTTGCAACTGAGGTCTATTACATTTTCTTTGTTAGATGGCGTAGATGATTTAAAAGACCCTACTGTTCTTGGGTCAATGGGTGATATTTTAATTAAATCTTCAGTTGCGTAACGAGTACCTTCTGGTGTAGGTTGAATCTCGGTAACTGTACTAGTACGAGGAAGGTTCAATATTTTCTCAGATGTTAACTCCGTAGTCCTCTTTGGAAGTGTCCAGAATTTCTGAGGATCCTTCTGAATAGTATTTTCATAATTAACAATACCGTGTCTTCCGCGTAGGTGTGCGGTATTGTATCGGTTTAGGTTAGGTTTGATCGGATTCAAGTCGATTATTGGTCCTTTATCTTGAATTAGGTTTTGCGGTACATTCAAAACGGGTTTGTCAGCACTGGAATGTCGATAGTCTGAAAATACAAAATAAAATATAAGTATTCAATTTAATTTATTAAAACCAATGCAAGACGATTTCTACTTTTGCCTATTGATTATATAATAGGTACACATATCAACTGATAAATATTTTTACAAGCAATTTATAATTATTTTGTTTATATATAGAGTATTTTTAACATATTTTGTAAATATATAGGTATATTTGTTAGCGTGATGCTCTACATTATTTAATAATTCTAGTTTATTGCTTATTATAAACGCATTAAATACATGTAAGTCAAAGTTACTGTAACACTTATAGTGTATATTACATGTATAAAAATATACCAGGTGAATGTGTAGACAGTAGCAATATTTATGGAGGACACTCTACACTTGATTCTCTTTCTAAATCAATCAAAAGAATAGGTGCTTAATATCTACCTAATTATCTGGAAACATACAAAAATTATACTCAATCCTCTAAGCATCTATGTCAAAACAAAGTGTTAATGACCGTCGGGTGAAGTGAAAGTGAAGCCAACCAACTAGCAAAGGATAAATTTTCGAAGTTTGAACAAACAAAAGGGTTTATTGTACGTTTTATTATCGAAAGTTATTAACTCCGGGTCGCGGTCGCAGGTTTTATCACCGGTCATTCAACCTAGGTTTATTTAAGATATTATCCATACTTTCAAAATTCTTAGACCAAACTTTACCTAAGGTTATCTTTGGTGTTTATTAGTATTTGTTTTGATATTATTATTTTATGTGTCTAATGTGACCATGAATTGGCATATCCTAGAATACTGCTAGTGTCTAACCTTTCACCTGGTGACATACATAAGTGATATAAACAGTGCCAATCCCATAAAATTAAATTTCATGTCAAACGCGATACATTTCATTTTCACTAAGGTAATAGGTTAGTTCTTATTTTGTAGAAAGTACATGGTATTTCACTCTTTGTAACAATTGTCTTAACAAAAATAATTTAAAATTACAATAAAATGCCATATATTTAGATTTGTGCTACTACGTGCTGTGTTATTAATTATTTCCTGATGTTAGTATTGTTGAGTAAAGTACTTAAAAGATCTCATGCAACGTTATACGCATGCCAATAAAGCAACACATCAATTTACCTTTGAAGAACTTGACGAATAATGTCTCAACATTTGAAGCCCTCGCCTTCACTGTGCAAAGCGATGGTGAGATGAGTGCAAATTAGGAAAATGTGTGATTTAAATAATAAATTAATTGGTAATTTTGAAAAATTATTTAGTGTTTGATGAATTTAAGACAAAGTATGTAAATTAGTGGTGTTATCTCTTGTCCTTGGTGAAATCTGCTGATGGGTAAATTAGTATAAATTTCAGTTTGTTATAGGTATCTTCCCATGGATATATTATTTTACAATATTTAAATTAAGTATGTATGTATCCTATGAGAGGATAAGAAAAGAGTCTTATTTTAAAACCTTTATAATTATTTTAAAAGTAAAAATAAAACCGTTTTCCGTTATTTTCGTACATACGTATAGTGCGATTTACTAGAAGTGAGGGTGCGAGCTGAAGGTGGGAAATGAAATAAGGACGTTAATTCACAATCAATCTATAATATTATTTACAAACACATAGTCACAAAGAATAACACACCATGCACTTACATACAAAACAAAAATATGAACCACACGTAATTAAGCTGTGCATTTTACGGTGAAAAGCCACCATGCAATTATTTTTTATAAAATTAAAAAATTGGCAAATAAAATATTATACTGGTACAATAAACATACGCATGGATATCAAATTTATAAATTCCTAAATTATACATTTTAATTTCAGGTTCTATCACAGGCTATACTATAACTAAAGGTTATAAATTTAAGGAAGACGTTTTCTATATTGATCACATATTGGACGGATTTAATTTTAACATCTAGATATTTCTACAAATTAGGACTAAAATTCAATTCATAGTAAAAATATGGCAAAATAATTTAAAATATATTATTATTTTAAAACGGTAACAATAAACAATGAAAATCTTAAAGATTACTTTAAATATTATTATGTTCTAGGGAGCTCTCCAAATTACCATATTTCTGTATCGTATTGAGATTCGGAAATTGATAAAATTCTAGCCCGATGTTTAGAGCTATCTACAGGCACAGTGACTTTACTGTGTGTGGCGACAATAGGCGCTGAATGGAGAACACATACTTCGTCTGGATCAGAGTCTAAAATGGCTGATAAAATATCAATAGATGTATCCCTTGTGTCAGGTATAAAAGCCACTGAATGTCTTTTTGGCATGGGTGTAGTGAACGGGCTTAGTGTTACAGCGGATAGCTTAAGTTCAAAGCTATTGTCAATTATATCATACTTATCACTCATGCATTCATAATTAATCTTATTTAAACCTGTTTTATGATTTAATTTCGGTGATACAGTTGATGGGTAATTAATTTGTTCTTGTAATAAATCTGCCGTTATTTCAGCTTGAATGAATTCTAAAGAATCTACTTTTTTAACGATATTACTAAAATTTTCAAATTTCAATAGTTTTCTTATAGGCATGAGAGGGGAATTCGCTAATTTATAACTATCACTGCGTTTTATTTTAGTATGAAAGCATTTGTCAATATTTTGTTCATTGCTATTAAAGGATAATATGTCTTCATTTTTGAAATCGCTTTTATTCCTATTAGTAAACATTTTCAAAACTTCAGATACTTTGCTACATGAACTGTTACATTCATAATTTTTATTTTGTAACATGATGGGTGTTTGAAAATTAGGAACAAAGGGGGTTACATTTTCGTTTGAATCGTAGGATTGATCGAAATATTGTACCTGATATTTTGTAATATCCCTTGGGGCAGATTTTGAAGAATCATTTTTCTTACCTGCTGGATCGTCTTTCGTCGGCGATAAGCTGACACCTTCCGCATCGTGTATATTTACATATGCCCCGGTTCTAGTGATAGCATCTACTATACGCGGCAAGTCTTGTTCGGGTTTCGATATTTTGGTTGTTTGATGGAGATTTGTGACAGGTGTTTCAGTAACAGGTATAGCTGTTATAATTGTACTCGGTTTGGGTGTCGGTAGAGATACGAATTCCGTTGTGATTGGCCCGTCTGGTTTTAATGGTGACTTAATAATCATTTTTCCTAACTGGGGTGATGTAGGTTTAAGACATGGTGTTTCTGTTTCGTAGGGAAAATCAGTTTCATCGACCAGTTTAACGACGTCGGCAGTTTCTCTTTGAATAATTGCCGTGGTTGGGCATACTTCTTGAACGAATGGTCCAGGTTCAAAAGTTGTATGGGCGCCTTTTCTTCGTTTAAGTGTATCGGACGAATAAATAACTTGGCCTTGTGAGTCTAAAGTCACCTTTGCACCTTTACTTTGTATTTCTTCCAATGCTCGTGAAGGTTTATCTACAAAACCATGTTCTATATAGTCCTTACTTTCGTTTAAACAGTTTGGGAGTTCATTCAGTGAAACATATTCTGTTTCTTGAAGTTTTCCAGATAAAACAGTTTGTAAGTTCTTTTTAACGACATCATGATTTCCGCATAGCCCATTATTGAAACTTACTTTTTGATTATTATTTTTGACATCGGCTATAGTGACATAATCACCAGAATCATAGATATCATCCATATATTGTGGCTCTTTTGTAACAGGTGAACGTTTACTTGACAGTTTATGAGGGAGTACTCCTTTCAATTTACACATTAAACTATTAAACGGTTGCAAATTCTTCAGATTCATTTGGTTTGTAGGTTTGTTAATTGGTTTATTATTTTCGTGAACAACACGGTTATTTTTAGGCATCTCTTCATTAGGTAATTCTAATTTAGGTCTATGAGGCAATTTCGCATTGTCAGTTGAAGCCAATTTATCAATACTACTTTTTCCGGATTGATTTTGTTTGTTACCATTTTCACTTTCGTCATCCGAATTTGTTGGCGTAATTACACACATAGAAGGTATTCTGGAGCTATTGATTGTAGTTTTGTATCGAATTCGCTCAATTCTTTCAGTCCCTTCCAAGTCTGACGATTCAGAAAAATCCTGTTCTGACAGACTATTCTTTCCATGCGCGCTGGATACCGAATCTTCAATAGGGGAGCTTGAGGTATTATGTCCGGAGTCAGGAGAACTTGTTCCGGTGCTCTTTTTTGCGCTTTCTATTTCAGTTTCAGTGTGAATCTCAGCAACTGCAGTAATTTCTCTATCTACATTTCCTGTGATGGTAATAGTTGATGAAGTCGGTATTTCATTTTTTTCTGTGGAGTTATTAGGTACTTTTTTGTCAGTAAAGGATCGAACAGGATTATATCGCAAGCTAGTGAAAGGAGAACTTGGAAAAGAGGAATTTATGCTTCGTTCTAAGCTGGTATTTACGCTATGTACAATGTTATTTCGGCTTCTATTAATTTGTGTTAGCGAGCTCTTTCGTTCTGGGACTGTGGGACCAATGACAAGGGACCTATCGCTACCGGCTGCCATTAACGTTGTGCAAACCGTTCCAGCTGAACTAGTGGTAGTACTTGTGGACCCTTTCCCAAATAGTTCATACTCATTCTCTGCAGTCAAAGTTTGACTATTTGATGAGTAAGATAAAGCATTACTTGTATGTATTGGGGTGCTAGGAATGACGTCTTCTTCTTTTAAAGTTTTTAAACCGGAATCCATATGAAAAGATGTATAATATCCTTCTGTATCACATGAGAACTCAGAGCTTGTCTCTAAGTCTTCATTTAAGTCGTGAATTATGTCAGGTGTAAGGGTACCTTCACTTGTGACACTGCCAGAACCAGTTGTATTGGGGAATCTTCTACGACTAATGATAGAACTTGGTGGACCGTGATGAGCGTTAAGGGAGTTGTTAGATGTAGCTGCGGATGTTGTACTTTTAGGTGGAACTGTGGTTGTAGTTATTTCTGAGCCTATACTGGTTCTACCTGATTCTGAACTAGCTGACCAATTACCGCTTGAAGAATGAGGTTCATCTTTGCCAATTCCTGACCGCCGGAGTCTTCTTTGGATCGAAGTGCCTCGTAATTTCACGCCGTTGTTTATAGTAGCTGTCGTGGGAACAGCTGTGGGAACGCCTATACTTTTCTCTGAAGATGAATAAGATGCACACCTTTCATGTGATCTTCTATCTTCACTACCATCACGTTTCTTACGCATTGTTACAATTTCTTGTACTCGGGTTTCGTCTGAATTTGTTGGTGATTTTAAATCTACTTTAACAGTATCTTTAAAACTATCTCTGCTTGCACTTGGTGATCTACCGATTAATTTTAATCGATTTTTGCCCCATTGTTTTAATGAATTGAAATGTCCTTTTTTGGCCACTGGATCGACGGGACTTTTCTTAAGTAAGTCACTAGAATGTGATCTGACGACTGTGTTGCCCTCTTCAATTTCTTCAGAAGCCACAGCATTTGATGCATCGCTGTGATAGAACAAACCAAGCAAAGCATTAGTCACACGCTAAAGGCATAACTATTTATTGACAAATCTTTGAGAAAGCCGCTCTGTCACTTGGTAGCGGATATCTTCAAAGACATAAATTAATCATGAAGCCAAATGAACAAATGGCACTATTAGTGATTCGAGTGCACAAATAGTTGATTGTCTTTGTTTTTTAATTAAAGAGTCTTATATATTTTAAACAATGACAATCAATGTTAAACGTAATGTATTCACAGAAGCACGAGATAGTATTATCAAGAAGTTGTTAAAATGTGCGCTTTCATTTTTTATTATACCGTTAAAGCTATCCACACATACAGTGCTGACGGAATATAGTTAATTGAGTAATTTAGATTACATTATCTATTGAACACGGAATAAACACAAAGTCAAGACTTTCATTGATAATGTAATCCGGTAGTGAGTGTAAGTACAGTGCACACTATAAGCTTACCCAGCTATAGCCTCTCTAAGCTCTTTCTGATCAGTGCCCGAAATGGTGTTTCGTCTTTTACCCCGTGGTTTTCTGGTACGTGTCCGTCGTTTCACGGTGTCCGTTTCCCCCGTGCCACTTTCAATATGAAGCGACTTTCTTGAGTTGCACATTCTATCGAAGAATTTTCCTGATGTGTCGATCGCAACGACTTCCGGGGAAAATCTGGAATTTTAGACTTTCATTGTTAGAAAAGACTTACAGCTTCTTGTGTGTGATATTGGGGTTTATTTTATAGTTTTAAGGTATAACATATTTACTATTTCAAAGAGTTCATTCGCAGTAAAAAAAAGAGTGCTAAAGTCTATCCCAAGATATTTAGTCCTTACATATAAATATATTGGAGCGCACGAAGTCATACTTTAATCATCAATGTAGAATTGAATATAAATGAGCATTAATGTACTTAGCCACCGTCTTAAATTAGTTAATTGATACTGAGCTTTCAGAGAAGTATAATATTATGATAAAATCAGCTCGGTGTAGCGGTAAGGCAATTTCCTTTGGCGACGTGGCAATCTTCCATCTTTGAGTTTAAAATCTATTACAATGTCGACTGTCAGTCTGTTCAGATAATTTTATAGGAGACAGCCACCTTTGTAAAATAAACGTGTTACAATATTCAACCGTATTATTAGTTAAAATCAGGAAAATAAAATAATAATTAGTTAATACGAATAAATTAAAAAATCAATTAAAATAGCTACATCTACTCCATTTACTTACTTGGATGCGATAACTCTTAGTTGTTCTTCGGGGCTTGGAAGCTTATGATCAATAGGTTCGTCATCTCCCGAGCCACATTCCGACAATTCATCCGGTGTCAATGTTACGCAGCTGGCTATCCTCATAGAAGCATCGGGAAGTGCAGTAACGTCTCCTATTGCTTCTTTTGAAGTCCATCTTCGGAGCTGCTCTACTACGGATGGCTGAAAATATTTGTGCATCCCTTCAGTGATATATTAATGAGGTACTTACTTGGTCTTACTTAAGTATCCACTACAAAATAAACATATTTTTTTCAAATGAGCAACAATTATTTTATTATTGTATTTCAACAGATATTTGTGCCAAATTCGATACGGAATGCTTTACTTTCTTTATGAACGCTGAGTCAATTATTGAAACGTGTTTCCTATCATTTTTGTTAAAACTTTTTATATAACATCTTGACAATAATACTGTATAACAGAATTAAAAATTAAGAGGTAAAGAAATAGTGCAATGATATACTGTACTTAACTATATAATATTTTTATCACAGTTAATATGAGTCCAGATCCGTTATTTCAAATTAAACATATCTTAAAGGGAATAAAGACTGAAAAGGTGCGATCGGAACATTTTTGTAAAATAAAATAAATATTTCTCTTATAAAACAAAAATTGGTTTGTAAATATAGAAGTGTATCTGAACGAATACAAGTTCTCGAAATAGTGCTGCTTGTAAATTACACAAATCTTAAAACTGTTGCGATCGAATTATTATGAAGTGAGAATTTATATAAACATCTAGCTGTAGCACGCGGTTCCTAACACGTTTGTCTATTACTTATTGTATTTTCCCTTTTCTATG
Organism: Antheraea pernyi; assembly: GCA_015888305.1. Taxonomy (NCBI): domain Eukaryota; kingdom Metazoa; phylum Arthropoda; class Insecta; order Lepidoptera; family Saturniidae; genus Antheraea; species Antheraea pernyi. Next base: position 120,483 of record MU159015.1, read on the forward strand.
CACATCTTTCATGGCTATTGGTTGAAAAGTATAAAAATTGATTCGCTGCAGTGCCACCATATAGTGAGAAATTATAACACAATGGATAGAATAGAAACGGTCTCAAAGAAAAAACGATTGAGCCACTTTTATGGTCATTTAAATCATGTTATTCGAGGATATATATTTATATATATAGATTTTACACTCACAATGTGCGTCTCAATCTCCACATCAACCTTCGAGTAGATTCGTCGACGTTTTGTACTTAGTACAGGCGTGCAAAGGAGATACGGTGAGTTTTCTGATTCCCTTCGCAGTTGATCTAGTGCAGACGCCGAGAGCCGATCGGTTATAGCCTTCTCATATAACTTACGTAAATTCGGTGGTCTGGAATACATTATTTGAAGAAACTATAATTATCTATTATGATACATTTGTATGGAAGGATACAATGAAATCTTGGGGTGTGGTTAGCAATAATATTGATAACAAATGAGGCATCTCAACTCAATCCTCATGTCGAGTATACATAGCTATAGATAGTAGTGACCACTTAACATCGGACGAACTTCATGCCTGTTCATAACATTAAAAGAAATTGCGGAAAAAGACAATTACATCTATACTTATCGACTGTGGAAAGGCTAATTGACTAACGTATAAAGATTGTCAAATGCACGTTATCCTATTAGTCTATTGTCAAGGTCGATATTATAAATACGTAATAATATCGCCAAAACGTAAGCAGAAGTAAACTTATAACAAATACCTCAAAATATTACAAAGCTATGAAGAGAATTCATTAGAATGAATCAACTTAAATTCCCAAGTTAATAAGTGATAATTTAATAAAGAAGCTCGAGTACCTAGTGTCGGGCGTAAACAGGCCATTCTTGAGGGGATTGCTTGCCGTGTAGTGAACTTTGCGCAGAGCAAAGTTAGACAGGCTTCCCTCCGCTGAAACAATAATAATAAATCATTTAGAGACAAAAATCAAATTCAAACAACGCACAAATAAAATCGCTGTGAAAGGTTAGCCATTTTATGTATAGAATAGGTCAGTTGTTTAGTTGGATTCGAATTAAATATAAGTTAATGTGATTTTTAATGTTTTTTTATATGTCTCATACAAGTGGAAATAGACTGTTAGATCTATTGCATAAGATAAACAATAGCTTAGACGAAAATGTGTTTTCGAAAACCATACTAATAAAAAAAGGATGTTTACTTTACAGTAATCAACAAATTTTAATATTAGTTCAGTTTTGCAATGTGTTTGGTGGTCCAAAAAAGTATTATAAGCAATTATTTAAGGTTTTTGTTATATATACATGACGACTTGTATAATTTATCAGATTAGCAATAACCTTGTAACAGTGATACTTTTTAATATAATCAGGCAAGGCTTTTGCTACCAGTCCGATTTGAGAAAATCCTTCGGTTTTAAATTGCTCATTTATCGAGGAAGGCTATAGGCTATATACCATCACGCTAAGACCAGTAGAAGCAGAGCACCAATGAGGAATGTTTCAAAATCGGGCACTTTTTTCCTTTTGAGAGACTTCGTTAGTAGTAGTAATAATATTCGTTCAATAGAATAGGCAAAGGAATTAATCCATACTGCCAATTCTGAAGTTGTCAATATAGGTATTTTTTATATCCTTTAATCAATTTTCTTCTATGTCCAACTTACAATAAAGGCATAAGCGCCAAATCTTCTATATAATACGTCGTACATTATTTTATCTATCATTATTATCTTAGTCTTCATAATCATAAAACAAAATTGTTCAAATAAAGATTTTGTTAGTGTTAGTATTATATACGTTGCCATGGTAACGTGGTAAGTTTCTATCGCAAACATTTTCGAAGTTTATTTTGTTTTCCTATGCAAAAAGTTTATACTACTTTTATTTGTAATTTTTTATTTGTTCTCTATTACGTATTATAAAAATAAAGTTTGTGTATGTACAATTAAAATAACAACTTTTTAATGGATGGATATGGCTACAAATAACCAAAAAAAATTTCTCTATACTTTGTCTATATTTTTATATTACTATATTTTCTCTATTTGTTTGTTTGTTGCGGGTAATCTCCAAAACGGCTGGACCTATTTTAACGGGAATTTTACTTTTTACTGCCAGATAGCCGAAATATAGCGGTTGACATATTCTATTTTATTTGTCCGCGGTTTTGTCCGTATGGGTATTTCCAAAGTGGATGGACCGATTTTCACGAGGTATTCACTGGTAGATAGCAGACCTCATAAAAAGTAATTTAGATTTTTTATTCGCCTTCGTCTGCAGTGGAATATCCGTAATACTTGAACTGATTTTCACGGGACTTTCACTGACAGATAACTCACCTTATAAGAAATATACTATTTTATTTTGTTACTCAAGACTTCGTCCGCAATATCCTACTATATCCTAATTGGTTGGACCGACTTTCACGGGGCCTCTACGGGCAGATAACTTGCGGACTCGGAAGACGTTGTCTCGCCCCGATAATAAAATGAAAACCTTGACAAATTATACCTAAATCCCCATGAATCATCATTCTATCTACTGGTGAAAATGGCATGAAAATGGTCGTTTTTGACTTTATCGCGAGGAGGAGGTTACTATATTCGGTTGTATGTATTTTTTTTAAGTATTTTAACCGATATTTTCGTCAATTGTGAAACGATTTTAATGGTTCTTTTTTTATTTGAATTGGTACACTACGTAGTGATTAACTGCTATCTGTGCATTCGTCCGCGTGAAATTGATCAAAAATATGTTATAACCGCGTGAGACGTGTGCCTTACTGTACTCCAAGAATAAATATACATAATTGAAAGTCATATATCTGTATGTAATATGAATTATATCATCTTTTTGGTCAATTTGGCGGCTATATTGTTTTATTTACCGCGTTTGCTTCTACATAACTCAGTGATTATAGCAAAAGATATACTATTAGTATTCATATATGTAATGTACACGTTACATGTTACAGTAGATGGCGTTCGTGTCGAAGTTACAAATGTTTTTGAAAAAGCGTTTCTGTAATGTACACACCCACTCAAAATTTTACATTTCTTTAATACATTTTTAAAAAGAGCGTGCGGAGCCGCGGGTACCTGCTAGTGTAAGTATAAAGCAATATACCAACGGTTTTAAGTCAACAGACAAATTATATGTATTACATTTTATATGCAACATCTATTTCATTGAACAATGAAAGTGAATCATTGAAATTACCCATCGAAATTAACCCAAATTATATTGCTTTTTACTGCAAAATATTACCAACATGCTATCTCGTTTTTATGTAAAAAATAATTACGGACGACGAATTGACCGACGGAGGTATTAATATCATGGTTATGCTACTTTCACTAACGTGGCTAGAAAAAAATTATGAACATAACTGGTAGTAATTTCCCGCTGATGTTCGATAAAAGCTTATAAATTATAAGACTCACAGTGAAAGATAAGAAAAATTATTACCCTGAGGAAGATTAGAAAGTAATAAAAATCTAGTTGAACCTGTTCATGATGAAAAACACTAGAATCAGCATGAAAAAATAATTGCTTAGTGGAACTTCGTAGTATTTCACATTGATCAAAGATTTAATACTAAAATAGGCTTGACAACATCGTGATTGAATAATAACATTGTAGTATATTGACTATAATAATCAAATTTAAGGTAAATATTTATGTATACTAATATTATAAAGAGGTATTTTGTGACGCTGTAGGGGTTAATCTCAAGAACTACGGGTCCGATTTGAAAAATTCTTTCAGCGTTTTATAGCTCATTTATCGAGGAAGGTTATAGGCTATATATCAGCACGCTAAGACCTATAGGAGCGGAGCATCAGTGAATAATGTTGCAAAATTGGGGATTTTTTTCAGAGGCTAGTATTCAATAATCTGTATGGCACGGTAATTATATTAGAAAACTAGCTGTGCCCGCGACTTCGCCTTTGGTACCTCATGGAAAGAAGAGTGATTAATGAATCTAAATGTAAAAATGTTTAAATGTATTAAGTCCATTTACTTGTCTACTTTTCTCTCGTACTTACGCCGCGTCGTCATTGAAATTGGAATAGCTTTTGATAGAGTGGTCCGATTTTAATAAAACATAGACTAAGTTATTCTCGAAGATATATTTTATGATTTTCTTGGTGGGGTTTTATTGTGAACCCAGTACTTTAGCAGAGATGTGAGTACATACAAACAGACAGACATTTCTAAAATTGATTGAAATGTATTTTATTACTTAATTCCTAGACATTTGCTACAATTTTTTTCACGATAATCGAAAAGTACAAACACTTTAGATTTACAGTCTTATTATATATAAAGAAGAAGATTAATATGTACCCCTTCTAGGTTAGTTTTTCAAATACTAGCCTGTAGCTTCGTAAAAAATAGTAATCGATACAATTAAAAGCATTCGCTCGCGGCTTCGCTCACTTTAATATAGCTTTGATCTATTCCACATTTTTTCGGGATGATTGATAACCTGTTCTTTTTTGTATCCGAGATAACGTGTATACCTAATTGCATGATGATCGATTAATTAGTTAACACGTGAAAGCATACCACACAAACAAACAAATAAACACCCTTTCGCATTTATTATATTAAGTAAGAGTTATGTATTATTTTAGTAATAACCAACTCTGTTTTTAAATCCCAATTATCAATTGTGATTATACGATCATTTTGGCCTGAATACCACTTAAATTCTATGGTATCTATTCGTAGTGATAACGAACAACAACTGAACATAATTGCGTAGAATCGTGCCGGACCATTCGTGACGTGTCCAATCCTACGTTGATTTCTAATCAAAGTATATAGAAAATAATAACATTAGTTAGCATTAAGACGAATAACAATTGTTAGAGAACAAAGCTGACCCGCACTACAATAGAAATAAATTAAGTAACCGATAATCATAATGCAATCAAATCAATAAAGTTATGTGTGCGTGAGACACATTCGTAAGAGTTACAACGGATGTAGTGAATATATTATTCAAAAATAAAAACGTCTATCGTAAAGGTAGCCATTTAATTTACTTACAATATTTTATTGCAGCTGCAATAAATAAATAAAGTCTAGCACTTTACGACTTCTTGACTCTTTCATTTTCAATTTTAAATATAAAATAGCTAATAAGATAGTAATTTATGTGTATATTTACGCATTATTAGCGTATAGTGTAGAGTAAAACTATCAGTTCCAGCTCCGTTATTTGTATTGCAGCTGCGTAATGACAAACAATTATACTAGGTATGTATATTTGTACATTAATAATTGAGGCATATAGAATCAAAGACAGCTAAGTGCCACAAGTTCTAAAAATGAACTGAGTATGGAGCCATCTAGTCTTATTGGTTGCAAATCACCATTTAATTCCTACAAATAATAAAATACAGCTAAAGCATTTTAATTTTCGTTTTAAAATTGATTTTGGGATCAAATACATTTAAGTACAACCAAGTCATCAAATAAGAAGTAAAAAGTAAGAATAAAATACAGTTAAGGAATTATCGCACTTTTTTTTATTTCTTGAACTTCTCTTTTAGAGCTGATGGCCATAGGCAGGCAAAATCAATAGCCTATGCCACTCCCTAAAATTGAAACTTTGAATATAAGTAAAACTCCAACTCTGAGAATAGATAAACATTTTTTTCGTTTCCTGCAAATTTGGTCTCTATGCACTTAAATAGCCTATGCCACTCCCTAAAATTGAAACTTTGAATATAAGTAAAACTCCAACTCTGAGAATAGATAAACATTTTTTTCGTTTCCTGCAAATTTGGTCTCTATGCACTTAGCTGTTTTTGATTTTATATGCCTCAATTCTTAGATGTGTGGTATAATGCATGGAATTTAAAAATAAGATTTGTGATTTTTTTAAATCATCTAAAATTAATAATTACATAGATATGCGATTATGTTATATAACTTAAATACACAAGAATTCCTAGGACTTATTTGATAAAAAGAAAAAAATGAGTGTACGAGTATACAACCGTCACACGCGATTGGAGTAAAACTTCTTTGGCGTAAACATAACCAAAATTTCTATTTTAATTTAATTCGTTACTTATCATAGTAATCCGTTCGTACTTTTCTATATTTCATTTGCTTTATAACTAAGAGTTGCTAATAACATTTCCTGTATTATTTAAGTTCCGAATTAGCTGATAGATGGCACTACAGATAATGAAGCTTTGATTTAATTTGTTACTTACTTACATTGAAACCAGATGGCAGCACGGTCGCGCGTCTATATATACATAATTAATTCTATTGTATGATTTTTATTTTTATACAATATTTTTTAAAATTATTTTACATTAATTTGTTTATAAACTATTTATTAACAAAATCAAAAATATTTAAAAACCGGATGATACAGAAACGTGACGCCAAATTGCCGTAACGGACTTCCGTTGTATTGTCGTCCAGTTACCTCTTAGTCGTGCCTAAAGAAGTTTTACTTCAAAAATATAGATATAAGAAAACAGATTGCTAAGTGAGTGAAAGCAATTTAAAATTATATTAAGTGGACATTAAAGCTTGTAAACATGTAAAACTACTGCTAATAACATTCTGCTACCTTATACTAGGTCTACCATATCTTGTTGCCCTCATTCATCTTGAAGTGTAATAAATTCGCATGTAACAAAAATAATCTCTAAAATTGTTTATCACTGTTCACTGCCACGAAATTTTTCAATGTTGAGAGATGAACAAAGTTCAACAAATATCCATTTTCGATGCATCACTCACACTACACAATAATTTTGCGAAAGCATTATCTACTCAATGCGTTTCAAATTGACAGTGAAATTGGAGGTATAAATTCCCGTGCGTTGTTGACCAGACATAGCCAACGGTGCATGTAGTTATAAAGCATTGGTCATTGTAATCGATGTAAATGTCTGCATGCAAATTGAAAGCAGCCCATATATTAGCATTAATTTTTTACCTAAAGAATAATCGGATTTCTTGGAAGAAGAAATATACTTTTTTTTTATATCATAGGTGGCAAAGGAGCAGTGTAGTTAAGTGATCACCACCATCCATGGATACCAACAACACCAGCGGAGTCGCAACTGCGTTGCCACCCTTTGGGGGGAAGGGTTAGGGGAGGAAGTGGGAGAGGAGAGAGGAGAAGGGAGAGGAGGTGGGCCTCCGGCGCTCTCAGTGACCGAACGAAACGCAATAATGCAAGCACTGTTACTTCACGTGGGTTTTCTATGAGAGGGTGGACTAAACCGGACGAGCCGACCCATTCATGCTAAAACCAGTAATAGTTTCAGCGTGGCTCTACCACCATAAATTAATTAAATATTTTTTTTGAAAATTCACATCACATTTTTTTATTGAGCAACGATAGAAGTAGAGTTTAGAATCAACTTAAAAGATATATTTCTAAAGTGATTTTTAAATTACCTAACTTTACAGCCATTTACCACAATGGCCACGTCAAAAAATGTACTAGCTTATTTTTCCTTCCTTTCTTTACCTTCTTATGTGACCGTTATGACTTCGACTATAATACGATGTGAAGTATGAATGGTTTTAGTGAAACTTAGCTAATGGATAAATACGAAGGGCAAGATTCAAGTATTCATTCGAAAGATAAGTGAAAGGAAAGCCAAAATAGATAATAATACAACATTCAATACAGTTCATTGTGAAGCAATAGGCCGGGGAAATGCCCTGAGGAAACTAGTTCCATACAAAATAGATAGTGAGATTGAATAGAATTGCAATAAAAAGTGTGCAAGGCCCATTGTGAGGCAAGCTGGCCTTGGACGGGATCCCTGCGGGATTGACGCTCACGCGGGAGCTACGTGATACTACGTGGGTGGTTATATACCTTTGCGCATATCTACAATATTTCCAATACATATATGTACCGAAAGAATAGAGATTCGTTTTGATTGAGGTCTGATTAAAAAGAGGAAATTCAATTACATTACGTATAAGGTTAATGCAACTTTCGAATAGTTATTGATCCGTCGTACAATGTGGAAGGTAAGTGTAAAAGAATGTAGGGAAGTGGGTAAGGTTAGTCATAAAAAGGTATGTCGTAAAATTGTAATTGAAATATAATGTTTATTATCAAACTTCGTTCTATTTTGTATTCCCAGTACACTATTGATTTATATGAAGGTAATATTCTAAGAAAGGGTAAATCTACGGTAAGATTTTAATACAAAATTATTACGTTTTCGACTGACGCAAATGTTCATAATATGTATTCATTCCGTAAACCCACAGATTAGAAAACTGTTTGTACTTTTCGTAGTGTTGACATTGAAGACATGTGCCAGTAGTATATTTTAGATGGTGAGTGTAAATATTACTTTTATAGGTCGATATCGTTGTTGGATAAAAAATGCATTTTATACAATTCTAGTTAAGTTTCAAATACGAAAGCATGGTCAATTATCGTCGGATGCCTTAAAAACATAATTATTTCGATGAAATTATATATAATGTTGTCCCACCCTGATAATGATTAAAAAAAACATTTACAAATTATATAATTAAACCTTCTCATGAATTACTTTACCTACTGGTGAAAACTGCATTAAAATCCGCTCAGTAGTATTTGAGCGAACAGACAGACGTGGCAGGAGAGTTTGTTTTATAATATGTAGTGTTTATCTATTAATAGTGTAGGTAATTAAAACAGTTGCAATTGCGAAAGAGGGTGTAATTTTTGCGTATATAGCAACGTGCTATGTATGGGATCCACTTGAAGTCCAGGAGTCCCATGAGATCTGTAAAGGCCTCACAAACGTGCAATCATTATTAATATTATAAGTTTAGCCATTTTATTGAAGTTTCATTACATAATATATAATATTATTATTTTATTTTATTATTATTATTATTTTATTATACTTTAATAATGGATTACAGTAACATGTAGAAATATATGGAATAATCCTCGTCAAACTTTTTGATCGCTTCGAATATAGTTGCGCAGAACATAAATTTAGTTATAATAATATTTTAACTTTGATTTCTATTAAACTCTTGGCTATATTACGCACAAACACAAACCTGCAGCTGTGTTCAAAGCGGCCACAAAGTTTTAAGAGGACTTTATAGACAATCATGTATCGTTATTTACAGAAAATGTATTTATTATTATCGCTTTCATATAAATTTGATTTGTTCTTTCTGAGTTTAACTTTTCAATAACAATATTTCGCATAAACCCGTGAATAAAATGAATAATCAAAAATTACAACCGAGAACATTTGCCGCGTAATCAGTCTCAACAATGTAATATAATTTAACGGTTAAACAAATTAAAAGTGTTCCCGAGCGTTTACAAATAGAAAAACTTCAGAAACTTCACGAGTATACAAAATCAATTTCTTCATTGATTTCATTTTCATGATAAAATGTCTTGTAAAGCAATTAAGTTATAATTAATTTAAAGAGATAATTATATATCACTGCATTCGATAAGATATATATCGTATTGTAGTGTATTCGTTATAGTATTTGCCCGCAGATTCACTCGCGTTAATGTAGATTTGATCTATCCCTCGGGAGCAGTGGTATTTTATATATGAAACCTTATTCCGTGGTAATCGCTGTGAGGTTTAAGCATGAAAGTGTAAAAAAAAAGAAAGTCACATTCCACGTTTATAAAATTATGTTGGGATTATCACCGTAATATCTGAATAATTTTTTTTCTATACTTCATAGCTTTTATCGTTTGACTACAATCAATGGGGTCTAAGATTGTAAACATGCTAAACTTAAACGGTGTTATTACAAAAACTTAAATATATCCTTTAAAAAGGTTTCGAATTAAATGCACCGCGTTCGCTCGAGGCAAGTTCGCGTTATCCTTTTTCGCAAGTCTAACCTTTTCTTTTTATAGTCGAGAAATCCTTCATTCGATACACCTCGCACTGCCGGGGGATAACGAGATGGTTATGCGAGACTCCTACTGGCTAAAACTCCACTGCCGCCTAGCGCGTATTTGTGGATTAGGGAACCGGGGTGACGGAAGCAAACTCCGGGGATACCAAAGCGAGACAAAAGAGCAAGATGGCGAACATTCAGCGACCGCGGTGCATTTAATCCGAAACCATTTTAAAGCAAGTAATCAAGCAACTTTTTTCTAATAACACCGAAAGAGACTAGCTTTCAAAAGGACACACCGACAGGTACTTGGCGATAGATTTTCAACTTAGCTAACTAGCCAGGAAGACTTAAATAACCCTACCACGATGCAATGGAAATCATACGTCACGTTGTTTTCCTTTACTGAAAACTCCGATTCAGTTGCAAGGATTCGAAGCTACACCCATCGCTTCGAAACACATTACTAAGTCTAATAGTCTTAGTCTTCGAGACATTAAATTTAAGACATATCCGAATACTCCTTATGTAAGCTATACATATTAAATAATGGAATCCAATAAGGCTTCTTTTGCGATTAAATATTTAAAGCAGGCGAGGGTTGCACATTTTAAACATGTATAAAGAAGCCTACTTAAATCTCAACGTGATATTAAATTACATCTCGATTCTACACGCGAAATATAAACCCCGTATTATAAATTTTAATAAGTTCCAAGACTGTGTATATCGCTTGCATTCATTTTTTCTTAAAGACGTTTACGCATGGACTGCGGGAATTTAGAATATTTTATCCCTTGGCTTTTTATTACATTTTGCTGTGCATATTTTATTACATTAACTCCAATAACTTGTATCTATACGAGTTTGTTTATGATAGAAAAAAATACGGGCAACAAGCTCCGTTGCTTTTAATTTGATGCGTTCTTCAATAATAAAAATAAAACTTATTTAGAATTTTTCGTTGATTGCGTAGAAAGCCGGGTTTTTTTACGAGTACATCTATTTTTTAGTATGCCTTGTAGCCTAAACTGACGGATTTGGACATATGAGTTGTTATTTGGTAATATTTAAGTGAGAAGCTTATGAATATATAAAGAAATGAAAAGTAAAAGTTTTTTACTTATTAATACTCAACCGAATGTGCGACTTGTACATTAATATAAGTAAAAAAAATCAGTATTTATGCAGTAAGGGGTCGTGTTTTTCTTTATTAATAACTAGATATTGCCTTTTTCCCTAACGGGTAGCCATCCCGCCGGGCAGTTGAGGATAGGTTATGTCCAATTCGCACGGACTTAAAACCCCATGTTTTTTTTTTACATGGGCGATCCCTAACTGATACCCATCCCGGCGGGTAACTAAGGATAGGTTATGTCCGATTCGCATGGACTAAAACCCCATGGTGCATTCATACACGTTTTAGGAAGGGAAGCAGAGACTGGCGACTGGCACTGCGTCTGCTCTCCCGATGGACTAAAATTTCATGCTACTTTCTTACAACTTTTGGCCGGGAGAGTAGAGACTGCTTAATCGGCACTATGTCTGCGCCCGCGACAGGTGTTACCTCTAAGAGGGCCCGACTACGGTCTGAGGAGTTAAGATGGTAGGCGACTTCAAGGCGGAGTGGGTGAACTAGCTATTGCCTGAGGTTTTCTTAGCTATAAAGTAGGTTTGGCCTATCTCTCAGGAACGTCAATTGTTCCTGGATGAAAGGTACTTTATATCCTTTTGTGTACTCCTGACAACCTATATGCTAAATGCCACGATGATAGGGTGAGTAGTTAAGACGTAGAAGCATAACAGACAGACAAACAAACAAACAAGCTCTCATTCACATTTATAACATTCGCTAGTATTGGGAAGGTTTCTACTTGTATTAAATTCACAAACCAGGTACCAGTATATTGATGTTACAGTTTAAGTGAACATGTAAATAACTATATTTATAAGTTATCTAAGATCGATAAACTCCGTGTTGCTATAACTCTCTACTTCCAGGCGCTGGAATTTATTTTATTGTTAATATGTAGAATACTCTAATTTATCGCGGGCAAAGTCTCGTTACAGATTGTTAGTATTTTATAAATTTAATATATTATTATTCCCTTTAGCGCCTTAGCAATGCACATGCAAACGTATAACGCGTGACTCATTCGAAATAACTGCTGTATACCTATTTTGAGAACGTCTGGGAATCACTACAAGTGGAGATTGTTCGAAGTACTCTCATTTGTCTCTATATAAATCTTAGTCAATCGTATCTCTTACGACTCTGACAAAACACAAAGGTATTATTTTTCTTTCGCAATAAATATAGTAATAAGATACTCTCTACAATGATTAATCTTTTTGAATAATGCATGGACAGACGAGCGACGTTTTAAAAAAAACCTTAGGTCCATTGCTTTGTGAAATGTATAGAATTATATGGAAATATTGTTTTCGATCTTCGCTGAATGCGCGATAAATAATACGGTCCAAATAAACAGATATTCAATTCTCGAATGCAGAAGGGAGCGCGTTCATGGGTTCATGAATTGCTGATGTCAACTGTATTCTGTATAGTGGCGATTCCTTTGTACATAACGACGTTGCATTAATTTGTAATGATATATCTAACATTCTTGGTCGTAGTTTAGTTGGGGAAGTGTTTATAGTAATCTTGAAAGGGGTCGTGGCTGAACAGATATGTTTTATTGAAGGGCAAAAAGGGAGTCGTTCACCAGAAGGTTTCTGCGGATAATTGTGATACTATTATGTTAATTGACCAGGGTTAAATGTTCTCTTAAGTTCAAAGCCAGTTACTTAAATGCAAAAACGAACGTGCCGGCTTAATTGGATGTCGCGCGTGAATGGATATTTTCTATTAGTTTTATTTAGCTGAGAGATATTTATTACACCTCAGCTGGATATATTCAGCTCTATGGAAGCTTAACATGTTATGCTGCAATTGAGACTCAATATAAATTGATGTTTTGTTGTGATAATTGATTATATTTTGGACGTTATTGATATTAGAATAAAGGGTCGATTATTGTATGACGTGAACGTGACATAGCTTTGTATCGCATATGTACACTGGCTTTCAAGTGTTCTCAACACACCTATGGAGGTTTGGAGGTAGATTTTGGAATTTTATAGTTTTAGCTACCAAGTAGGCATTACAAGAACCCTTACTATACGTGGGTTAATACCACCCAATGCTTTTCTTCACCTAAAATGATGCTCATAGAACATTCGTCTGTTATAGCGATGCCCGTACACAATATAACTGAACTATAATTGTTTTATAAATAGTTTGAATCTTAACTAATACTGCAAAAGCGAAAGAGAGTTGGTTTGTCCGTTACGTTTTACGCTTTAATTATTCAACCGATCCTCATGAAATTGCTTACAATTTGGTCACGGCTTTATAGAAAGACATAGAATACCTATTATCCAGAAAAAAACATATTGTTTCTGAAGGATAGAGCAAATCTATATTAATACGAGAAAACTAGTACATTATATAATAGAAATAATGTTAAAAGAACCACTTTACACTACATCTACTTTAACTACTTCTTTCATACTTTATCTCATTCAAGATCGCGAACAATGTCGAGAATTTAAAACTAAACGGATATATTCGGATTACAAGAGGAACGATAAAAGTGACATTTTAACTATGGTCACGATTTAGTACGACAGTTGGGATGCTATCGGCACGTCCGCAGACATTAAATCTGGACCCCGGTGTTCTTCAGTTAGGTACTCGTTCGGCGCCGAATCTATATTGATGGCAGTAAAATGTAACAGGAGTTATGAGGGTGCAACGAGGCCTCGTCCGGTTTATCGGTGCCTGAGGCATTTTAAAGGTTTCCGAATATATTTACTTATATACAAAACCGATTTTATTGTCAGGGTTAGGTTTCCCTGAGGTATACTTGTATTTAACTAAAGCTGAAAATAAGAAAAGTGGTCTCTTGATAAAATCTCATACAGCAATTTTCACATACCTATTTCCGGAGTAATACAATAATTATTTTTAATTTAAAATCAGTAGAAGGAAATGAGCATTTAATTAATTTACTGATAAGTTAGTACGCTACTGTGGTCTCATTAAAGGACCTAAAATTGTACTCGAATCGCTATAGGATACGCTTCAGGAATATATCTAGTATTCGAACTTTGCCCTCTCAATACGTCCTTCATAATGCAATATATGTTCGTAAAAACTTAAAAAAACCAGATTTAATATTGACCGGCTTATTTTTTATATATCATAGGAGATAAACGAACAGGTGGGACACCTGGTGTTAAGTGATCACCGCCGTCCATAGACACTAGAAGCACCAGGGAAGTCGCAAGTGCGTTGCCGGCTTGTGTTTGGGGGAGGGGGGAGTAAAGAGGGAGTGGGGGAAGTAAGAGGGGGCGGGGAGGTGGCTATCCTGCGCTCACTAACCGAACGAAACGCAACGGTGCAAGCACTATTACTTCACGTCGGTTTTCTGTGACATGGTGGTACTACACTGGGCGAGCCGACCCATTCATACTGAAACCAGTAATAGCTTCAGCGTGTACCAAAAATAAACACAAGGACCAATAAAAGTTTTTTTGTGTATTAGTGTTAGGTTTTGTAATAACGTCGCAAAGCACATTCCAAATTCGCCGAATAATATTTTTTATACTTGGTTGCTTAATTGGTTATGTCGCCTAAGATGGGAAATCCCTAAACGTTGTAGGAAACTGGCTCTCAGGTGCAGCTATTGGAAACACACTTCTCGGTTTCTGGGGACAGATTTTCAATTTGAGAGTAGTTGAATTAGGTGGACATATTAAATAGTAATGTGTTGTCATCGCGGTGTTTTCCTTAGCCGATAATTCCAACTCGTTGAAAGGATTTGAACAAGTCTAATGACGCGTTGTCCACACTCGCTAAGTAAACCATCATGGCAATAAATTCAAGCAGGTTTTACTGTCAAAAGGTCATTATAGAGTGGCTCATTATATAAACGATAATGATGTCCGGAAATTACCCACTCTCTAAGCATCCGCTAAAATAATATTTAAACGTTTGTGGAACTACTGTAATTAAAAATATATATAAAAAAAAAACAGAAAATACTTGGTTAAGTTTCCTCTTAATAACAGAAACGTTTTCCAAACCAGCAGTATTATCTTAAAGTTTGTTATCTCAAGACCCAGACTCTATAAGAGCATTTTTGATTTTGACCTTGTATGTTATTGTCTATTATTAAATTGGAGCATAATAAAGCGATCTTTATATATTTACAAAAGAAAATATCTGAGTTTGATATACATAAATCGATTTCTCCGTATCTTTACATTTACGGCATCGCAATCCATCAATTTAACGAAGTAATATCCTACGATACTTCAATAGAACTGGTTAATCATTTCTGTTAAACCGCTGGTCGGTCTATGTCCAGATGGTATACAGCGCATGAGTTATTCAAAACCGGAGTTATTTTAAATAATTTATTATTGTTTACACACGAACACTGAGGGCCACGTGGTCCTTAAAATAGGATCAGTGTGTATGAATGTTAACATAATATTTACAAGCGAAACACGTAGTATGAAGTCTACGCGAGTATACAGACGGTTGGTACATTGAAAAGAACGAGTCGTCGGAAATTTTCTCATGATATGGCCGTGGGTGTGTAATGGCTTTGAAAATTCCGAGATTGTGTTTTTTATTCACTTCACTGGCTATTACGGAGGATAAAGTAAATTGAGTTAATTACAGTTACAAAATACTGTGCATGTTATGTCTTTGTTGTTTTTAATTATGATGTCGTTAGGAAAGGAGATTCGTTCGTAAATTAGTTCGTTTGTTCGTAGACAGTAATTATAAAATTAGATTGGAAAGTTTTTGAATCTGTTATCCATTTATGTAATTAACAGGACATGAATTCCAAAGATTAAAAGTATACTACACTTCGCCCATATATTTAATTGAAGAATACACAGTAAAATAAGACGCATGTAATGTAATTTTTTTTCCTCTATTTTACGTAGTATAAAAACGCTACAGTTTGAGCGTGAACTCAGTCTTTCAGTTGTTGGTTCAGTTTCGCTAAAACTTGTAAATATATCGATAATTTATTCTTTATCAGTATTACAGTAAAACTAACTATATATGACCAATTACGTCATGAGTTTAATTACTACTATTTTCGGCAGGTCACAATTTGATCTTTATCATATATGGTTCATCTTAGAATTTTTTTTGGATTTCTCAATTTACTAACTTTCAAATGACTAAAACTTTTGCTTCAGAACTTTACCATATAACCTACATCTGATATACTCGTACCTCATCAGAGTACTGTTCTTATGGCATGAATATTATAATCAAAATATACCTACGTTAGTATATCTTCTTACAAACTCGTATATAAAATTCTTGCTTGGCGTTGCTTTAAGGCTTCTCTTTTATTTTGTTTAGATAGGTGGTTAAATAAGGCTTTCCTAACTATACATGAAGTAATTCGCGATAGTTTTGTATTATATTTATTGGAAGTGAGTAAGTAATATGTATAGTGCACACGGTGCGTGTGAGATCAATAGATATATTGTTCAGTAGAACTTGGATGACCTTCGATAGGAGCATTACCCCGATTGAGTTCGCATTTATCCAGTACTGTGACATGTCTTTTAGTGGAGACATATCTACAATGTAAAGTAAGATACATAATACTAGTATATGTTGGTTTGTAAATAGAATATTAGGTTTCTTTTCATTTGACTAACACTAGGTCGCTTAAACCTTATGAATTACATCGAAACAATTTACTACATTATTGCATACTGTGAAAAACTGTGATAGTTTATGTTTATGTCCTACAGATTTACGATTTTTTTCTTTTACAAAAAAAGAAAAATATAATAGGTAGTTTGCGAAGCTAATGTAACTGATACAGTATGAATTCTAAATCAATTAAATAATGTAATTACATATTACTACCCTTTACAACACATCACTTTGATAAATATTTTAAAACATCACAGATTTAACATTAAGCTCACCAAAACTGGTTCGGCTAAATGACTGCACGGTACCTGATAGAAAGTACAGTACAGTCTATAAATAACGACGACTGTCATTGTTAAATAGCAACGGCAGTCATCGCTATAATGCCGACCTGCAAAAGTGCTTCTTCACGCCTCGTTTGAAGGACCTCATGTCATAAGAGGAAGGAAACACACTGGCTGGGAGACGATTCTACATCTTCACAATAAGACAAAAAAAGAGCTTTCGTACTTCTTCGTTCTCGCCGGGATGGTTGCTACTGTGAAACTGTGGAGACGTGTACCCACCCGTGTAGTTCACAAACACATAAGCAGAATTTACGATAATTTTTAGTTTTGATGAACTGTCAATCTCAATGCCCCTAATTGCTTGGACATTTCTGACAAACATCAATAAATACATTAAATCCATGGGAAACATAGGGCTGAAAGAAATGGGGTCTATCAAACTCTTCTAGAGGAAAGGGTCACAAAAAAGTAAGAGCTGTTAACAACATAGCAACTTGATATAAAACCGTTCACGATAATTTCCTTGTTTATGTGATTATTAAATACTAGTCGTATGCCCGTGAGGAAAGCATGGTTTTTTATACATTATTGCGTCGCCATTAACAGCTTTCTTTCCTTTTTTCTAACCGTTTTCTATTACTCATATTTACTCTTGGGTTTTTGTTCCATTTGATTTATTTTTTATTGTTGATTATAAATGAATTTATAATATGTTGGACGTCCGTATAAGGGTAAGAAAGTGATTGTAATATTCTGTTTTTCAATTTAGTTTTATGTTAGTATTTTGTAAGAGGTATATTTATCAGTTCTTTTGTATCTTGTTATTGTTTGTAGTATTAATGAGGGTGGCAGGTTCTATTTGAAAAAACCCTCAACAAAAATAAATAAATAATTTAAAAATATATATATTTACAACGCTTTTTGTTTTTTAATATAACGTATTATAATATGCTTTTCGTCTGTAAATACAAGCCTTAAATGAAATGAAAAATCAATAAAAAATTATACAGTATACGGAACGAAATAAAAAAAGATTCTTCTGTTGTTTTTTTTTTATAATTCTAAAATGGCGTATTTGTGTTATGAATGGGTGGACGATTTTGTATTTATAGTCAAATTTTTTTTTTTTTTCGAACTGACTACTCTATTAACCAAGCAAGGTCTTAACAGCTTCACCGGACTACCAAATAAATTATATTTTATGTTATTTCCTGGTTACTCAGCGCGACGTCCAACGACCCATATTAATAAGTAGTTGTGTGTTCAACGGATTTTTTTCAATGGTAACATTCCTGAAACTATCCGGTTTTATATTTTATTCATAATGTGTTATTTAGCTCTATATTTTGTAATATTGGTGGTGTTTTATGTAATATAGTTTGGTTACTCTGCACAAGTGAAGTGGATGGAAAAGTTCTAACAAGACGGCCACAATCTTTCTGGTTCATTGAAATGATCACATAAAGAATTGTAATACTATTACTTACACGACAATGGTAGTATTCATTTACTAGAAGATTGGTTGTCAAAAAAGATATAAATAGAATTTTTTTAAATCCCCTTAGGAGTGTTTTTACAATATTTCTTATTGATCAGCTGTGTTATACAAGAATCTGTGGAAATGTTTTGGTTCAAATCCCATGGATATCAATTGTGCACTGTGCACTGTTAATCGGTGTTGAATGTTATTAATTAGAAAATACTTTAAATATTTCATTTTGTTCCATAAATATAAATCCAGATACAAGGTTATTTTTTACTATGGACGGACCGTCATGCCATATTTATAAAAACGAAATGTAATATAGAACCATGCTACATTCTTCATTTATTTATATTTTCGAGGCAGCTCTTCTATTCCTACAATGAATATGGCCATGAATAATTTTAAAATGAGTAATCAGTTTTGTTTGATCCATCTGAGGAGATAAAATCTAAAGACGTAGACGGCTTTATTGTCTGTATTCGGAATTATAATGGTATTTATATGATAATGGTATATAATGTTATTATAATAAAATTGAAGCGTCTGTTGTTTGTTCGGGCTAATCTTTAAAATGGCGGAACCGATTTTAACGATATTTTACTGGCAAATAGCAGACTTTTCAAAGTATTGTCTAGACTACATATTATTACTTATTCCCATAAGGGCTAAGCAGTAATGATAAAATTGAACAGAGGCTATGTAAAATCGGTAACAGGCATAAGCATACAGGATAAGTAGAAATGACAAAATTAAAGAATAAAAGACATCCTATAACTAATCATTTCTTTGAAATGCATTCCAGAAAATAGTTTCAATTACATATAAAACTTACGCGAGTCTGACCCCTAATGCCAAAATATTGCCATCTATTTTTTTGGTCCATTAAAAGCATATGTTTACATTATAATATGGAATATTTGGAATAATATAATCAAGTTTATTATAACGTTTACATCCTATAGAATACGTTGGATCATGGTAAGATATATCACATGTGACGACATTTTGGCACCATCTTACTTTTCCATTATTCCATAAAGGGCTGACGCAACTGCTGCTTCAGCGGAGGACCTCGAGCGGTGCAAGTATCCTGTAATTACTAAAAACTACAGATTTATGTCATCTGGAGTTGAACTCCTAGGATCGTCGCCTTCGGTCGTCCGGTCGGTTAATCTCTGGTCAGAGGCTAAGCAATGCAATACGTATGACAACGTACGGCTTACTAGGTAAGTTTTCTTCTGACCGTGAATTAAATATCTTTCACTACTTTTGGTGTTTGTTTTTTTTTCATAAGAATTGAAACCTTATTAGTAGTCATAAAATTTCGATATATAATAAATGATACAGGTTCGATATACAGATATTTTAATAACATTTAAATATGATAGCTCATGCATTGCTGTTTCATTATAATTTCTTAACAATCGGTTTAGCGATATGGATGCCGCGTCATCTAGTGATGAAATAGAAAAATCGATAGAACGGAAATATTCTCTCTCTATCTTTACTAATACTATAAAGAGGTAAAGTTTGTGACGTAGGGGGTAATCTCAGGAACTACTGGTCCGAAATCTTTAAATGCTATATAGCTCGTTTATCGAGGAAGGCTATATATCATCACGCTAAGACTAATAGGAGCAGAGCACCAATGAAGAATATTTCAAAACCGGGGTTCTTTTCCTCTTGGGAGATTCCGCTGCGTGTGAGCGTTAGCCCAAAGTAACTATTCCACGCGAACGAAGTCGCGGGCGGAGGCTAGTTCTCAATATTTACACATATCAATATATCATAAAAATCCTAAAATAAATTTAAGTGTACCTACTTCAAGCGTAATCTCTCAAACGATGTCCAACTTTATAGATCTCAGATATACCAACATAAACTTGTAATATATAGAGAGGGAATAGATATATTGGAGGTGGATGTTAGTTTTATTTAACAGTAAGTATCTATATACTCCATATGTACAAGACCGCATTATGCGTAGTATCACAGCGGAAACAAAATGATAAATCTATGTCTTGCATTCAATGCGATTAATAAATTCAAACAGACGGATAAGCGTGAAACTAGCCAATTAGTAAACCACGATGTTCGTGTGCAATTACAACTATATTAATAAATCGGTTGTTCTGTGTGTACTTATATATAATTTTTTTCTAATTTCCAAAGACAATAATGTCGAATATTATATTTCTTTAAATATATCGGTCTGTTTCTTAGATTTATCACAAAAACGGTATGACCTCTTTTCTTAAAATAATTATATGCATAAAAGTGGTTAAAAAATACGAAAAGTATGTCATTTCAATTAAACATTACGTCTTAATAAGTAATTACTCTGCGAAGGCTTACTTGACGACGTACTATTCCTAAAGTACCTACTCATATAAAAACGGTGATTTAGCAGAAAGATGAATGTCACTACCCGAGATATGTATTCAAATGAAACATTTAAATAATCTATACTAATAATATTATAAAGAGGTAAGGTTTGTGAGTTTGTGACGTTGTAGGGAGTAATCTCAGGAACTACTGGTCCGATTTGAAAAATTCTTTCATTGTTATTTAGCCCATTTATCGAGGAAGGTTATAGGCTATATCATCACGCTAAGACCAATAGGAGTGGAACACCAATGAATAACTTTTCAAAATCGGGGTATTTTTTCCTCTTGAGAGCTTCCGCTGCGTGTTAGCGTTTGCCCAAAGTAACTATTCCACGCGAACAAAGTCGCGGGCAGAGGCTAGTACTTTATAATTAAAAACGAGTTTTTAATCATAATCATCCTTTCAAAACAATTATCAACAGCACTTAGAGAAAGAAACCATAGAAAACAAAAGGCTTCTAATACTCATAATAAGTAAGTTAATTTAAGTCTTTCATTAAATCCTATGACGACACATAATACTGTTGCATGCAAAAGTTTCTCTTCAAACAAATCCATCATCATTAGTTATTTTAAAAAAAGTTTATACAATATAAAGAGAGTACTTTATATAATTACGTACACCATAATCGTAGGTGCGATAATCTGGTAGATAAAACAAATGTGGATGTGAAAATATTAGCTGATGTATGACGAATCGTAAATGTTTAGATGCGAGTCTTGGTTTAAAAATAATTCGACACGCTTACATTTATGTTGTCAGGAAATAAGTATTAGAAAACACAAGCGTACATCAGCTGATGTCGTGAAAGTTTGATGGCAATACACAAATCTCTCTTTAGGTAAAATTCATGGAATTTTGTTTTTACTAACGTAAATTATTACGGAATGAATGTCTATATATAGGCAGAGGCAAAACAGTTAAACAGATCTTCCTCCTTGGTTCCTAACTGATTTTCTTTAGTAAGCTTTTGTATTGACAAGATTTAGGATTATGATAAAAAAATAATTTTAAAAGACTTTTTCTACCATCCTTGAGTCACAGACATCATTAATTGTACTGCACGCTTCTTACGTCTACAATTTACAATATTGATACACACACTCTTTGGCAAAAAAAACCTCAATAATATTGAAATTTAAAAAATTGTAAATTCATCATCTTCTTACCCTTATCCCACCTAAGTAGGGTCGGCACGACATGTTTTCCTTTTCCACGCTCGCCTATCAGATGTCATCTCAGTATTCACACCTTTTACACACTTATCATTTTTCACACAAACCATCCATTCCTTTTTCGGTCTTCCTCTACTCTTATATCCATCGACCGTCATACTCAAAGCTTTTCTACTTACATGGTTTTCATCTCTCCTCATGACATGCCCATACCATGCTAACCTATTACTCCTTAACTTCTCTATTACTGGTGCTATTTTCAAACTTCCTCTGATATATTCATTCCTAATCTTATCCATTCTAGTTACAACACACATCCACCTTAACATTCGCATCTCTGCCACATGTAGTTTTCTCTCATCCGTCTCTCTCGTCGCTCAGCACTCAGATGCGTACAACATTACTGGCCTTATAATAATTTCATACACCTTTACTTTCAGTTTCAAGGGCATTCGTTAAAAAATCATGAATTATGGTCAATTTTCCATCACTGGACGTTAACTAGTTTTATTAAGAATATTCTGTGTTTCAAATTTTATGAATTTATTTGAATTTACTTCGAAAAAATTAACAAAGTATGAACACATGTCCTAATTATTAAGATTTTAAATAGTGCAAAATGAATGTTTAAATAGAGTTTGTTGATTAAAATCGTTGATGTAATGTCAATGGTAAAAATATACAGATTTTCTTTAGGAATATGTAAAATGGTTATTATTAAAATTAAGGCCCACCTCCCCTCCCCTCTCCTCTTCCTCCCCTAACCATCCCCCCCAAAGAGTGGCAACGCACTTGCGACTCCTCTGGTGTTGTTAGTGTCCATGGACGGTGGTGATCACTTAACATCAGGTGACCCACATGTTCGTTTGCCACCTTTGACATAAAAAAAAAACTTGATAATTGTTATCGACTTGAAACATGTCATCAACGTTAGTTTTACGATATATTCTGTTCCCTATGAAGAGCGTTTCAATAACGCTTCGAGAATAAATCACTAGTGGTCCAGATGACGCCCATTTACTAAATTCTGCATAAACACTACGAGGTATTACCGAGAAAATGCGGAACTTTGCAGTTTGAATTTATGGTTAATAAATACTCTTCGATATTATCGAGACTCAAATAAAATATGTGTATAGTTATATTAATATCATTTGATACTAGCTTTTGCTCTCGACTTCGCTCGCGTTTATACAGATCTAAGTTATTTCTCCTTACTTTTTTTCTCGATGAATGGTACCTAGACAATATGTGTGGAAAATTTCATGATTATCGTAAGTTTTTAAGGCACGCAAAAAACACCCTCATATTCACATTTACAATATTAATAAGGGTTATTTTCGCTATATTAGATGTTGTATTTATTTTTAGTTGTGTCATTTTTACTTCTTTTCCTTTTCATTGTAAATGCGTGATTTTATTACTCTATACATATGTTTTCTTAAATATAAATTCATATTTCAATGTAAATTATATTATTAAATATAGAAAATGATTTATACCATTTATATATACATACAATGTTATAGATCAATATAATTTTTATAGAACCTAACATTTGTTCTAAGCTAACGTTATAATTACATATTCATATTTTAATACTATAACAACTTATTATTTCTGGAAAAGCTCATTCATAATACTATTGATTTCTAGAAAATCTTCCAAACTATGAGTTATTGTTTAAAATGATTTTAAGCTCTTCTTTAAGCTTAAATGGGAATAACTCTGGTAATATAGAATTATTATTCAACTAAATAGATTCAATTTTAAATTTCGTGTTTTTTAATATACGAAAATACCGAAAAGTCTATTTAGGTATATTGAAAATAATTACTATTAATAGACGTTAGGTAAAACATTCAATAATCGGTTAGAATTGGTTTTAATATGTAAATTCATGTAATCCAGCCTCTATTCATAATCTTATTCCAGATAAAGGCCCAGTTTTAATTATTTAGAAGGGAACGCGTCGTACGATCCTAATAAAATACACATGTTACCAAAATTATGTAAATTCGGTAGTAAGATGTACCAAATGAGTAGGTAATTGAATTATATGTAATAAAAACAAACCCTAGATCAGATTCAAAGACAATTATGAGGCAGAATATGGAAGTATACTTGATTATCTAAGATCAGAGAATAACGATGCAGTTCCCAGGCCGTAATGGTTATCTCTTTCCTTATCCAAAGTATTTACAATAAAAAATGTTTGAATGAAAATGGAGTAAATTACACACATGCAATGAACGCGTACCGGTCGCTTAAGGATCATAACAGGAAGCAAGGCGACCGGTTCTATAAGACACTGGGGAATCAGAAATGCTTGGAAAAAACTAGGAGCTCGGATAACAGGATTTACTCAACGCGAAGACCCGCCCGATATGGTTAACGTTAGGTTATTTGGTATACCGTTAATGACTTTGTCCTTAACTGCAAATTTCTAGCACTGTACTTATTCATCCACATATGGGAAACACTACGGGCAACAGTAAAAAAACGTGTGTGTGTACTTATGTACTCGCCTTAGAAGTTATACTTCTTTGGCGTAACAAGATAAAAATCTTTTCACAATTTTTATCTTTCGCCTTATTCTACGTTTGTAGAAAAAACGACACTAACAATAGAAAAAGTTGACTATAGCTAACTTCAGGGTGTCGGTTTTTCGTGACGGTGTGCGCCCGCATCATAAAAATTTACTCTCATCATTTTTCCCTAACGCGCCAAAAGAAGTATAACTTCCAAAATTACAATAATATTAACTAATTCTAACATTGTAAATACGAAATAGACTTTGTTTACTACGTTTTCACTACCCGACTGATCATTATTAAAAACAAACACATCGTCAGGAGTTCAAAAAAACACATAAGGTACCTTTCATTAAAAAAAACTTTTCCCGAGGGATCTATCAAAACTATATTAATGCGAGCGAAGCCGCGGGCGTAAGCTAATTAAGAATGGATAATATAACGTGTTTATATACATATGTATAGTTAACACTTATAACTAATTATATAATTAATTCATTAATTAAAAAGAAAATTCAAATGTAGCATAGAATAAATGGAAAAATGAGAATTAACAAGCAAAAGAATGGAAATGGCTTTTAACGTAAAATTTGTCGTTGCGTGAAGATTCATTATTTTGTTGCCCGCATCAAACAAACCAGACTCGAAGCCTGGCTGTTTGTTCCGTGGTAATAAATTGTACAAAACAAAAGACAGTCTTTCAAACAATACTGCATGCGGTAACTTTGCGGTTTTTATACGATCCGGACAAATCGTATCATCAACGTAACATCCGTCAAAGTCATATGCCATATTCGCCGTAATATGAAACGCGAAATGTTGTCAGAAGAAATCCCATTTAATATTTATTCGTCGGCCACGTTGATTTTTTGCAAACCATTTTTTAAATATTTTGTAAATTTAACTACAATTTCGGAAAAAAGTCGGAATATACCAACAGATGCTTGGCGACAGATTTTCAACTTCAAGATGGTAGATAGCCCGTCGGACTTAGAAAAAGCCCTAGACCATGCTACGGTCTCATCACCACTCCATCAACAAAGCGATCATCGCTTCAAATTACATTATTTGTAAAAACAAATGTTAGTATACTTTATTTGCTTCGAAATGCTATTTTTGAATTTTATGTAATGCGGGACGATGTCAGTGACCGCACGTAATGCGATTCGTTGTGGATACCACAAGTGTGTATAAAATTGATTTATATGCGTCTATGTATGTTGAACTACTAAAAAGGTTATGGTATACTCAAAACTAGACGGTACGTCTGAATCTACTGTCCTTCGTGGCTCAAAGAATATTCACAAGTTAGTGTTTAGAGTGCATAACATTATTTTATTGTTCAATTTCCTCACATTGTTACAAACTGTAGACACCGTTACAAATAAACGTTTTTTTTTATTTATTTTCTGTTTATTTCACGTTATTGGTGTGCGTACCGCAACGTTGCGCGTATTATAATAATATATTTAACAATACAAAGCGTTATAGCGATGAATTATTACGGTAATGAATTATAATTATACGAGGAGGCACGGCCTCTGCTCTCTAATGACTTTAGCACAACATTACACTCGAACACAAATTACGAAGAAATGCGTAAACAGGTATAATAAGGGATTGTTGAGTTTTCACATTGTTAAATTACGGAACATATTCCGTGTATTATTATTATTTCAAACTTTTAACCGCTCGCAAGTTTGAGTACGTTAAGTGTACAATAGTTAAATTTGCCTAAACGCAGCTTTGTATTAGTAAAGGAATTCTTAAAATGGTATCAGTATTTGCAGAGATTTCTTTTTATAAAGTACTACACAAACCTTAACGTTAATTTCAGTATTATATTTATTACAATAGTTAAATAGCCTATAATCAATTGCCTAAACACTGCTTTCTATCAGTAAAGGATCTCTTAAAATGGTATTAGTATTTCCAGAGTTCTATTTTTACAAAGTAATTCACAAACTATTTAAAATAGTAGTACAGATGATAGATGTAATTGTTTTGCTCAAGAGAAATATTTATGAGCGATGATAGGCAATTAAGCGAACAATTACAGCAAAGATATAGATGACTGTCGCTGGCATATATCTAACCAGAAGCTATGCGATAGGGAAGATCGTATCAGTGTCTCGTTAACGCCGATGTTGTAAATTATAAAGCCCGCACCACAATCGGTAAGCTTGGGTTATAAATTGTAGCATTTATAGTAATAAATATATATCACTACACTGCTATAGGAATAGAATAAACAAATATTTCCAGAATAACACAGACAATGAAATATAATAAAATTAAATTGATACTTTATCTCGAATGAATAATAAAAGAAACCGCTTTGAAAACCAAGTATACAGTTTTCTATACATTTATTGATATTATTTTTACAACAAATATACATTTAAACTGATTCCGAACCACTTTCATGTATTATAAGAGTATTGCATTATCTAATTTATTATGTGTTTTATCGTTATTTATAATCAAAAGGCGAAAAAACAATTAATTTAATACATAAGGACAACAATTGCCTAGGTCGATCACAGCTTTTAGCTTTACCTGTATATTGCATGATAGAAACAGCAATGCCAATCATAAAAATACTGTTACGAGAGGCGTTATTGGTTAGAATATAGGGCTCAAAATAAGCACAGAAGGAAAACTTAGTCAAGCTTTGATGTCGTTCTGTACTGTAGTGTTGAATGACGTGTCCTTATTTCACTACGGTGTATTCACGTCATCGTCGTATGGATTGCTATGAAATGGACTTGTATAGAATATTGAGTGCACAGAATATAGGTAACGTAGTCATCTGTACACGACTGCTCAAAGAATTTTAGTCAACTGGAAAATACGCCTTATATTCAAATTTATTAGGACTTTATTAAAAACTTTTTCAAATCAGATTTACAGATAAATGCTTGAATGTGGTTAAAAAAATCGTGAGTTTTATTCTTTGCATTTTATTGTAGCGTTTGACCACAATCTCAGCTGATGTTAAGTTACGGTGTGACCTCAATGATAAACAAAAGCCTAAAACCCATAGAGTAACAAACCCGCGCGTAGTTAATAGAGTGTGCACAATCGGTTTTTAGTATGGGAACAGCGCGATCCGCGAGCCGTAAGTGTAAGCGGTTTCTTAATTCTATGCCTAAAGCCTAACTTTGTGAAACTAGCTCTCAAGCACAATTGACCAAGCACACACATGAATGTTTGGCGATTAAATTTCAACTTGACGATGGTAGTTAGCCTTTAGTCGAACTTTAAAAAAAATCCCTATAGAAGAACCTAGAGAAAAATTACTAATAAACAAATAATGATCAAAATAATAAATCGACAACTTCCGTGGAGATATTTCATCTACGGAACAAAGTGATTTTAATCATTTGTATAAATTCTAAAGCATTATAAGAAGCAATTGCAGTTCCAGTACAATCGACAAAGGAAACTATCATGAATCAAACATGAACAAATAGACGTTACGAAGTTTCTTGGTGCGTTTACAAGTACTAGTTTTATTTACCACAATAATTTGACCTGAAATTCATTGAATAAACAAAATGCATATATTTTATACTCAAAAATTTGGATGAGATTATTATACGGGTGATAAAACGCGAAAACAATTATTTATTGACTCTTCAATTTGTTTTCAACTAAGATTGAAAGCTCGATCGTATGCCACAGGCTACATACAATATTAATACCGACTATACTTAATTCGCTTTCACAAACTAACTTATCATATTTATCTCTATGTATATAGCTAAAGAGTTTATTATAAAGCTAATTACACTGTATTTTTTGTTTGAATGAACTATGAACTAAGTAATAAATAACGGTTTTGCATTTTATAGTTTATTTATTGAGAAAGGTTATCTAATATAACGCTATGACCTTTAAGAGTGAAGCAATTACCATACAACGTGTAGGTTAGAAAGTTTGCTTAGCGAGAAAGAAGCAATAGTACAGTTGCTGTCGCGACCACCATGCATATGGCGAAAAAGCCCGTCACAGTGATTCGCTTCTGCGGGTCGCGTTTCGGGATCAGCCTGTGCATATCCAGCTTTGTCCAGGCCGGCATGACAGCGGCGACTGGTGATGGATAGTGTGTCACTCGGTGGTCGCCATTGTTTTTGGATTGTACTGTGCTTACCATCAGGCACAGTGAAGTCATTTAGCCGAGCTACAATTTAAAAAAAAAGTACCTACATGTGCATTTCTTGGCGTGGCGCTGGAATCAAAAACGGATTGGTCGCCGTATGAGAACTGAGCATTACTGAGAAAGATCGAACAGTGAATGCCTATGCGAGCGAGATACCATGCTTCATGTCACATACATGTGATCGGCTCCCCACATTACAGTCGTGGTTTATAGATACGAAAACTGTTTAGTCTTTAGTTTTGTAGAGGATTTGTTCAAACCGAACATGCCACCGTCATCACTATTATAAGTAGAAAATATTTTTGTTTATAATGGAAAAATAAAAAAATACTTAACCGCTTTTAAAAACTGTTTCACCAATACAAACCAATACTAACCGTAACCTTTCACTAATATAAATATAAACTTACATTAACGCCAGAAAAGTAAAGTCTTACCTAAATACTCTGACAGTAATTATAAATTTTTAAAATTAATCTATGAATCAGTGACACTGTGTGCTATAGCTCGAATAGTAATGTCATAATTCGTAATTTCTCCAATATTGAAAGTGTTATAAATATGACCTCAAAGCAATAAATACGCATTAAACAGTTTAATATCTAAAAAGAGAAATGCACTCGAACATGGTTATACGTGTTTATAAAACTAGTTGTCTATAATCAAAGCATTATATGAACCATACAGGTATCAATTAGCGTTTCTACTTTTGTACAACCGTCCGGAAACTTTGCTTTATAGCGTGCAACTTCATGTACCCGCATCCCACGAGGTGTGCCGAGTCAATAACCTCTCTCTAGGAAGCCTATGGCTCAAATTAATAGCTTCCTTCGTCTTTGTACATTGTTGGTAGCTTTAATGTTCAACTTTATTTCTATAGAATATACCGCAAAGTCATTTCCTCCTTAAAACGAAGAAAATAGGTCCACGGTAAAATGAATGAATCGCTTATCATCAGAGTCTCAGGAATAATATTTATAAAAAATGATAAATTTCGTGTATACAAATAAATTGTGTCGTCCATTATTCCAACTGTTACTTTTAGTGCAATGAAATACGGTAAAGCGATATGTTTCATATCAATTTTGAATCACTTCGAACAACACTTGAGGAATTATATAGGTCAGTCGTGCATTACTCAAAAACTACTGGATAGATTTCGATCATTGTTTTTATAAATTTTACTTCTATAATAACGATAAATCATAGATAATTGAATGCAAAAATATACTTAACTTACAAAATTTCTATGTAAACAATGTTATTTGTTTACTTCCCTTCTCCTGCGTACACCTCTTGCCCCAATTCACGCATCGCGGAATATGTAGGTCGGTTATAAAAATTTAATTTCTTAAAACATTTTTAAGTTTATATTAAATTGAAGATGCCATCATAATTAGATTTTCGAATAAGGCCCAACTACTGCTGGCTATATGACTATTATTTGTTGTTTTGTCTATAAAGGATATAATTGTCAGGACGAAGAAATGTTTGAGAAATCGTATGGAAATGTACAAATTTTGGGATAAAATCTGCATATAAAAAGAGAGACAAAAAAATATTGAAAAATTGAAGTTCAGTTGTTCAGTTTTAACTGTATGTCATTATAGTATAGTCGTACTGTAAAGAGATCATATCATATTCTTCTTTAATTAACCCGTGCGAATCCGGGGCGTATAGGTAGTCATAAATAAATATGTGGGTCAATCAACTTTTTAGGCACTCCTTTTATGTTCTCAGTAACGATGCTTTTAAAAAAACATTAAATAATTTTATGCGAAAAATTACTTAGGATGTTTGAAAAAATAGATAAAACAATAATATTCTCATTATCTTATCAATTATTTGAATTTAAATACAGAGCAATTTCCATGGTAATGCAGTTGATGGAAAATAACATCCATATAAATAAATCGAGACCCTGAAACCAATTGTTAGTATTTGTTTTGCAATAACTTTAATAAATTATATAAGAACCTTGTGCTTACATATTTTATTTGCATAAAATATGAATCGCACTCTTATCTGAAGCATGGTAACATGCAATCGATTAATACGGGGTGTAAGGGGTGTCGAATAACATCTAAGACTTGAGACACTCAAGCCAACCTCACGTGGTGCACCCTGCTGAATAACGAACGAGGTAATGGCGAAAGCGGGGTGATAAGGTTTTACAGCCTGACTGGGTCGCAACCACCATGTATATGGCGAAAAGCCCTTTATAGTGATTCGCTTCTGCGGGTCGCGATTCGGGAACAGCCTGTGCATATCCAGCTGTTCGCAGGCCGGCATGACAACGGCGACTGGTGATGGATAGTGTGTCACCCGGTGGTCGCCATTGTTTTTGGATTGTACTGTGCTTACCATCAGGCAGAGTGCAGTCATTTTGCCGTGCTACAATAAAAATAAACAAATTCTTAAATTATCCCGAATACTGATTAAAAAATACATATTTTAAAGAGCTGTATATACGTCATAAGGGCGTCGAGAGCGCCTTGTTAAGACTTACCTAGCTAGCATATTTTTGACAGCTGCCCCGTCAATCCCCACGTATCTAGGCAACATATAACTATTTCACCACCGATATTTAGAATATGCCATTTTACTTCCCCATTTAATCTAAGACGGTGTGGCATTTTAATGTTACTTTACGTATGTGTGCGTTACCATGCCATTTGTTTTGTCAAAATATCACGTCAATATAGCTGTTTATTTATAATATCATTGTACAACACGGTCGCCGTTGCTTCAATTGACTGCAAGTGATTGAATGATTTTTTTTTCGAACTAACTACGCTATTGCGTCCTAGCAAGATCTTAACAGATTCACCGGACTACAAAGTGAATACGTTTTAAAGTAGTAAGTGAGTATATTCCTGTGTTATTGAGTAATTTTGTTGTGATTTCAATGTAGACTCTATGATATTAAGATCAATGAATGTAAATTAAATTGTATTCATATTAATCAGAAATTTCTGCTAAGTTATTTGCGAATATTTTTGGCTCAAAAAGTGTCTTAAAAGTTCACCCACGTCTCTATATTTTATACCTTTAACTTATACACGGTAAACATATTTAAAAATTTGTCGAAGGTTTATTAAAAATAAAACAAAAATTCTACTATGTATAATGTTTGTAGAATGGGGTTATTGGTTGCGGTCAATCCTAAACACCAAATAGCCAAGCATCTTTTGCAAAATACCGTAATATAAACCGATCCCTAAAGGTGTTTGTTTACTACTTTTATGATTATTTGTTAGCATCTTCGTGTGTAGAAAATGTTTTTCCACAAAATAAAAACATGAACAAAATATTTTGTCCACTAAATGATGTAAACGTAACAACAGTATTATGTAATGTTCTGAAATATAAAGATGCGACTCGCTACCAACGTATTTGTTGTGTTTCTGGGAATTAAATTCTAAAATGGCGGTAATGCATTACTGTAGATGACACCTATTTGTTACAAGAACATCTTCGTTGCGTATTTTGTGGAATGGATCCTTTTGTAGCAGTTCTATAAAACGCTTCTGCATAGTTTATGGATTATAATTTACTCTTTTATTAGAAGTTTATCGAATATTAATTTAAATAAATTAAATACATATTTGCTTTTTGTTTTGTTTTGGAGTTCTATGTTACTGAGTTGGGTTCAAACTCTTATCGATTCGTATATGTACCAATAAATCTAGGTGAAGGTTATTTGTTTACACTAATACATTTAGTAATGGGTTATCGAGTAACAATAATTTTGTGGTTAGGGTTGCCAAATTTATAAGTTGAGTTTTCGAAATTTACTTATAAATATGAGACAGCGCGGCGCGGCACGTCCCTGGTTGCAAACCAGATGCATATACATAGATTACGGGAGGCGTAGCGTTAAGCTCAATTATTATGTGATTTTACCTCTCTATCTTCTAAAAAAATTATTCTAAATATACAATTTTATAAAGTTTTAGTTCCTTATCCATAAATTATTTAAAGTAGTTGTAGTCGTTTAATTTCGGTTGCGAAGATATCGATTTAAATTTTGAGATTGCTTTAAATATAATACTTGGGTCGAGCGCTCTAATATCTAGAAACGGGACGTCTTGGTTCTCTCGGGACGGTAAGCAACCCTAGCTGCGACCCGCTGATATTTAATGTAATAATATAGACACCTTTACTACGTCTGGATTCATTCGGACGAACGTAATATTACTGATTGAGAAAATATATTTAGAATACATATAATATATATATATATATATTATCCGATACGAAATATATATAAGAGTTGTTGAGGTATGTATGCTTGGTACACATATATGTTTCAACAACTCATATATGTATGAATAGTTAGCTTAGCTTAGGTTAGCTCAGATAGATCGCGAATTGCATGTATCAGGCAACAGCCAAAGCCGAGGTGTGCCGCGCACCCTTGAGCTAGCTGTCAAAATAAAATCGGCTGATTGCCTTAAGCGCTCGCCTTAGTAGCCTTCTGCGAGATGACCTCCTCGCAGAAGGAGGCCATCGCTCTCCACGCCTGTTCGCTGCCGAGCATGGCCGAAACCACGCTCGGCAGCGATAAGTCCGCTCCCACGGCCGCCGCCAGGATACAGGACACTCAGACAGCGTGTGCTGCGACTCGTGGCAGGCGGCCGTCGGCTCCCTGCGTGCGATCCGGTGCAGGTACCACCCGAAACAACCGTGTCCGGTGAGTACCTGCACCAGTCGGAACGTCAGGGAGCCCCACTCCCTGGCAGTCCACTCCCGCAGGACCGGGCGGACGGCGTCCACTGTAAACCGCCCGAATCGCTCGTCCGCCAGGTCCTGCTGCCACCTTTCGACGGCGTCCCCCCTAAGACGCCGTCTCTCCGCCTCTACCTCCCTGGGAGCCGGAGGCTCCCCCTTCGTTTCCTCGCCGCCGTGAACTCGTACACGGCGGCGAGCACTCCTGCCTCCAGCTCCCAGGGCAGGGAGCCGGCGAGCGTGAAGGCCGCCGCCGAGGACACCGTCCGGCGGTCACCTTCCGCCGGGCGGACCGTGGGGGCGGCTCTACAAGGTTGATTAGCTTGAACGATCCCTTGCCGCCCCCACAAAACGGTCTGTCGGTACACCGTGGGGTTTTAGTCCGTGCGACTCGGACATAACCCACCCTCTCCCCCGGGAGGGTGGAGTATCCATAAGGGATTTCCCCACGTTAAAAAAAACGAATTGCATGTATCAGGCAACAGCAAAAGCCGAGGTGTGCCGTGCATCCTTGAGCCAGTTGTCAAAATAAAATCGGCTGAGTGCCTTAAGCGCTCGCCTTAGTAGTCCTGTGAAGCTGTTAAGACATTGCTTGGTCAATAACGTAGTCAGTTCGAAAAAAAAATTTAGAATACTATAACGTGTGAAAAACGATTTCATATTTTTTTATTATAGTGATAAAATCCTTAATATTAATTCTGACATACGAATAGAGAAGTTCAACATTTTCATTAGGGTATAGATTTATGACAGTAAAGTAAAACAGGTAATTAGACACTATATAACCGCGAAATCCCACTTCCGATTCATTCGTTTAAATACTTCTGATAGTTTTTACTAAGAGAACGCTTTGAAGTACCGATGTCGGACGTTGTTTGACGGATGGCCAAACAATGAACCTTCGTACACTCAACACCTCAGCTTTTTAACGTCTTTAACAGTGTGTCTGCCTCAAATGTTTGGATTTGGAAACAAATTGTGAAATATTCTTATCCTGTATTTACCTTTCGGAAGAGAAAGTCTGAACTCGGACCGAAAATATTTGCTCATCACCATTCAACGCATTAATGTATATTGTATTGTTTTAAATATTGTAAATTATTATTCTTTTTAAAAATGTATTGCATATAACTATTACTTCACATCGTTGAAATAATTTCAAACGAAAATCACAGATTCTGGAAATTTATTACTTGTTATATTGCTCAAGTGTTTGACTGTGCGAACTTGTTTAAATATTTGTTTTAGATTCGTTAAAGCTATGATGACTTAGTTTTTTGTACTATATCTGATGGTAAGCACAGTACAATCCAAAAACAATGGCGACCACCGAGAGACACACTATCCATCGCCGGTCGCCGCTGTCATGCCGGCCTCCGAAAAGCTGGATATGCACAGGCTGACCCCGAAACGCAACC
The DNA here is from genome assembly GCA_015888305.1 of Antheraea pernyi. Taxonomy (NCBI): domain Eukaryota; kingdom Metazoa; phylum Arthropoda; class Insecta; order Lepidoptera; family Saturniidae; genus Antheraea; species Antheraea pernyi. The sequence continues at coordinate 155,329 of MU159015.1, forward strand.
CACAGAAGCGAATCACTATGACGGGTTTTTTCGCCATATATATGGTGGTTGCGACCCAGTCAGGCTGTAGAACCCTACTACCCCGCTTTCGCCATTGCCTCGTTCGTTATTCAACAGGGTGCAGGTGAGGTTGGCTTGGGTGTCTCAAGTCTAATATGATGTTATTCGACACCCCTTACACCCCGAAAGCGTTGATAGCGTTTTCGGACAGAACGTCGATGGACGTAGGTTCCGATCTTTGTAATTCAATGGGAGCTTCAAGGAAAACATCGCGATAAAACTATAGCATGGTGGTAGGGTTGGTTATTTTCTAAGTCCGCCTGGTTAGATGAAAATCTATTACACCTGTTGGTATGTTTCGGCGACTACACTTGATAGCCAATCCACTCTAGGTTTTGACATGCTTAACATCTTAGACTACGTGGTCATTTAATATCAGATGAGATTATAGTGGAACGCTAAAATCTATAAAGTGTAAAAAAATGTTTACTCGTGTTTAATATAAGACTAGCAACCATGTGCGTCTTCAAACGCATTAGTACCAGTATGAAAATTATACTAATTATAATATAAAATTATATTATGGGTAATATACCTATTCGTAAATTATTTACTATTTACTAGCTTCTGCCCGCGACTTCGTCCGCATGGAATAGTTAGTTTGGGCTCACGTTAATACGCAGCGGAAGCTCTCAAAAGGAAAAAAAAACCCGATTTTGAAACATTCTTCATTGGTGCTCCGCACCTATTGGTATTAGCGCGATGACATATAGCATATAACCTTCCTCGATAAATGAGCTATATAACATTAAAAGAATTTTTGAAATCGGATCAGTACTTCCTGAGATTACCTCGTACAAACTTACAAACTTTACCTCTTTATAATATTACTAGCGGGACAGGCAGACGTTGTCCCACCTTGATTAAAAATAAATCCTTGACAAATTATATACCAAAACGTTTCCCATGAATCACTTTATCCACTGGTGAAAACTACATGAAAATCCGTTCAGTAGTTTTTGAGTTTATCGCGAACAGACAGACAGACGCGGTAGGGGACTTTATTTTATACTATGTAAGAATCATAATGATTATTGTAGTATATAGTAACCATGTTAGTAGTTCCATCGATTACTTCCCGCAAACAAATAAACTGTACCTTTTTATGTTAATAGTATAAATATAACTGTGACTGTAAATATAAATCTAATAATGTTCATTTAAATCCAGATGTTGAAAACATTAAAAATAGTACGGCAACTTGAAATAAACCACATGAGAAATGTTCGATCGTCATTGATTGACCTAATCACGTCAGTTTGGGTAACATAGTGGCTAATTAAAATGGTTTTAACGTTAAAAAAAGTTTAATACTTGTGAAGAAATTACATATTCGTATAAATATACAAGTCTTTTGTAGTTCGCGGTAACCAACTAAATGTTAATGTAAATCTTTTTATTTTTTTGTTTCCTCATTATCGTCAGTAATAATAATTTAGTTAGTACTACACAATAAAACATAGATTTAGTTCTGTGAAATGAAAATAGAGACATTTTACAATTTAAAAAGTTACATTTTATATTGTTCAAAATAATCGTATGCAAAATGAAAGCTTTGTAGATTTAATTTATATTCAAACAACATTATCGATGCCAAAATATCATGACTAAATCTCTGCCACGATCCCAATGATATAGAAATATAATTGCTCTAGGAACTAAACATACAACTTAGGTGGCGGTAGAGCCACGCTGATGCTACAACGTGTTTCAGCTTGAACGGGTCGGTTCGCCCGGGGTAATACCACCCTCTTACAGAAAATCAACGTGAAGTAACAGAGCTTGCATTGCTGCGTTTCGTTTGGTCAGTGAGAACGCCGGAGGCCCACCTAGGTCCCTTTCCCACTCCCCTCCCCTCCCCCCAAACACAGGCTGGCAACGCACTTGCGACTCCATTGGTGTTGCAAGTGTCTATGGACGGTGATGATCACTTAACATCAGGTGACCCATCTGTTCGTTTGCTTCTCATTACTTCATCATAAATAGTCTCAAAAAAACACAAAGAATACCGCGGGAAGAAACTAGCCTGGTAATAATTTCAAAAGACTTTTTTAAAGTGAGATTTTACATATGATATGGATCAAAAGAAGAATTCTACATCCTATGATCTAACATGACTCGTAATCCCATTTTTTTTTTATAGTTGTTATACGAGAATGTTCTCTGTTGTTATCTAGCAGTGTACAAATGTTGCGCATTAATAATAATGCTAAAACGGAAACTTATGCAATTTAAACGTAAAATCATTCATCACGTACACAAAACAAGGTTGTTAACCCGTTTACGTTACGCTCTGATACCGATTCTGTTAATGCTTCCCATTTCTATTCATTTCATTATCTAAATCCATTCACGAATGTTTTGAACGCGGGGTTCAACAATGTATCGCTTGAATAACATTATCTTCTTGTATTTCAATAACTATTTACAATTTCAATTATGTTGTTGATATGTTCAATTTAATGAAGATTCTTACCTCATTGGTGGACGTGTATTACGTTTGGCTTACATTGCATATAAGCGTGTATGTAACAATTTCGCTGAAATGGGTGAAATTCGACATCGCAATGCAATCGTACAGTGTCGGTTCCCGTGTGAATATTCAAGTTTCTCATAATATAAAATGATATAATGTGCACTTATAGGAATAAACATACTTATTTCTTTGTACAGTACGTTTAATAACTGTTTTGTATAATTTAAAAATAATTTCCCGAAATCATGAATGTCAAACTAATATCCACTTTTTTCGTATACAATTATTTGCAATTTACATTTATTATTAGCCGACAGTGGAACTCATTATCCGATGGTTAAATCTAACTTATTGCTTTGTTCATTGTGTTCATAATGTACGTACTTTTGTTTGATTTGGAGAAAAAAACGATCTACTTATTTAAGAGAGAATAAAAATTTCTATAAATTTAATGTTAAAGCGTTTTTTTGATAGTTTTTTAAACGTTACTCGGATTATTTTGTAAATACAAGTTTTCTTTGAACACGATATTCTTTTTTTTTATATCAAAAGGAGGCAAATGAACAGATGGGTCACCTGAGGTTAAGTGATCACCACCGTCCATAGACACTTGCAACACTAGGGGAGTCGCAAGTGCGTTGACAGCCTGTGTTGGTGGTGGTGGAGGTGGGGAAGGGGGGAGGAAGGGAAGGGGAAGGGGAAGGTAGTAGGGTCTCCGGCGCTCTCACTGACCGAACGAAACGCAACAATGCAAGCACTGTTACTTCACGTCGGTTTTCTTTGAGAGGGTGGTACTACTCCGGGCGAGTCGACCCATTCATGCTGAAACCAGTGATAGCTTCAGCTTGGCTCTACCGCCTACAAAATGAAAAAAAAAAAAAATATTTTCTAATTTATATTTACACTACGCTCAATAGAAATATGTGGCTTTAGTTTATGAATAAGGATTGTAAAAATAATCAGTTGAGATATAGTACTATGATAGAAAAAATGAAAACATACGAAACTAAATCATTAACAATTTACACTCAAATTAAACTAAATACAGTTTTATGACATTAAATTTTATCAAATGCAATAAGCTCATATAGCGAATTATATTGATAGTTAATACAAGACATTGCATAATCCATGAATTAGAAAAGCTGGTTATTTTAGTTGTCTCAAAAGTTGCTAGTTTGCCTCGTTTGTTCATATTTGGTACTCGTTCTGGGCTTCGAATTGCCTTTCTCACACTCGCCGTATCCAATGGCCCACCTATTGCAACTTTCGATAAATCTTGTCGGTTCATACCCTTATCAGTATTGAATCAGTTAAAATCGTTAACTATTTATTTATTTAACGCACGTTCATACTTTCAAGGATAAAATAAAATTACCGTGCTTTTAAAGAGACTTTACTATCCAATGAATTTCTTCAATAAGTAATATTTTGAAATAAATAACTATATAAAATTTGAACTGATCTATTTTAATAATTGAAAGAAGAACCAGTCTAAATAGGGCTCGCCATGTAGGTCTTCCGCACGCCCTACAAAATCTATTACATATATACTGTGTTCGCACTGGTGAATTATTGGTATTTTCAATTTTCAGTAGAAAATAGTAAGTCCGTTATATGTATAAATTTATATCAGAGTTTTTGGTTGTTTTTCTCTTCCTATTATATAAATTGACCTCTATTATATAATAACCTCTAAACTAGTCATTAGGATATAATTTAATATTTAAAAAAAAGTTATCATAAATCAAAGTCGCTCTTTACGTCCGTGTATTCCCTTAGTTCTTCTAAACATTGAAATCTTTCGGAAGGTTTATATATCCAATAAATATTAAATCTACATTATTTTAAAGAAATAGATGTATTGCAATGAAATCGTAAAAAATATCTTTCGGACGCTTACATTGCTAACGCTAGGTAAGCCTTATAAAATACATTTTTTTTATATCATAGGTGGCAAACGAACAGGTTGGTCACCTGATGTTAAGTGATCACCACCGTCCATAGACACTGGCAAGACCAGAAGAGTCGCAAGTGCGTTGCCAGCCTGTGTTTGGGAGAAGGAGGAGTGGGGAAGTGAGGGGGGAGAGGAGTTGGGTATCCGGCGCTCTCACTGACCTAACGAAACGCAACAATGCAAGTACTGTTACTTCAGGTCGGTTTTCTGTGAGAGGGTGGTACTACACCGGGCGAGCCGACTTGTTTATGCTGAAACCAGTAGTAGCTTCAGTGTCGCTCTACCACCTACACGGTAATGTACAACGACATTGTTGTAGTCCGGTGAAGCTGTAAAGACCTTGCCAGGTCAATAGCATAGTCAGTTCAAGAAAAAAAAAAACTAAATTTCTATCTCCTAAGGAAAACTCACAAACACAATTTTTATCGTTTAGATATTAAAATATATATATTTTACCTGCAAACTTGTTTTGACCCATATACTATTAATTGCTATCGAATGAAACATGTTAGTTACCTTGTCGATCTAATATAGATACAAATGCCCTTTACAACAGGCCATTTTTAATTAATTTTAATAATTTAAAAAAGTATCTAATATATATAGTTCCAAATCAGAATTAATTTTTATTTATTTTTGTCATCTATTAATGTCATGCATGCCTGTGATTGTAATTATTACACTGTACTTTTATGTTGTAATTGACCATATATGATTTTATCCATGTGTAATATTTATGTTGGTGGGATAATTAAAAAAATAAAAAGAAAATTTCAATTAATATCATAGATTTAAAATTAAGAGTATAATAAAAGTTGTTTGTGTGAAGAGACTTACAAAACTACTTTTACTGTGATGAAATCTAAATATCAGTGTCAAAACTTTGATCGGATAGTACATATATCCTAAATGCTTGAACACTTATGACGTCACATGAATAGGTTCACAGAACCTGTTCGAAGCGGGTAGAGTAATTAGGTATGCATCCTTTTTTTCAATAAAACGTTACTTTAAAATTGTATATTTTGTAATTCTAAAAATTCGTTACCCGATAGAAAGCCACGTTCTGACTGATGTTAGGCTATGTAATTAATGTTTTCTTTCAAACTAGCTGTACTCGTAGCTCTGTAGTTGAACCTAATGTAAACAACAGCGGCTAATAAAATTATCTGAATATATTAAGTCCATTTATTTAACGACTTTTCTCTCGTACGTATTTCATTAAAATTACAATAACTTTTGATAGAGTGAACCGATTTTAATGATACCAAGACTAAATGTTACTCAAGGATATGCTTTATTATTCTTTTGAGGTTTTATCGTGAACGCAATACTTTAGTAGTGATACGTGTTCATACAAACAGACAGACACTTCCAAAAATGAATGAAATATATTTTATTACTTATTTCAAGACACCTGCAACCATTTTTTTCACTAAAAAGTACACTTGGGGTGTAAGGGGTGTAGAATAACATCATTGAAACACCCAAGCCAACCTCACCGGCACGTGGTGCACCCTGCTGAATAACGAACGAGGCAATGGCGAAAGCGGGGTGGTAGGGTTTTACAACCTGACTGGGTCGCAGCCACCATGTATATGGCGAAAAAACCCGTTATAGTGATTCGCTTTATTTATCGCTTTATTCGCGCATATCCAGCTTTTCGCAGCGGCAACCGGCGATGGATAGTGTATCACTCGGTGGTCGCCGTTGTTTTTGGATTGTACTGTGCTTACCATCAGGCATAATGGCAGTCACTTTGCCGTGCTACAATAAAAAAAGAAAGGCACGTTAGATTTACATTCTTACTATATGTCTAAATTAACTTACTCTAAGACATCTGCAGTTGACTGTTACGTATAAAATAATATACCATTGTACTTGAATAACAATTTAGTCAAGTATAAAAAATAAAAAACATTAAACTGGTGTTGAATAATGTCACGAGACTTTTCGCCTAATTGAACACGTCAAACATAATTTTGTTGTCGGGTTCAACGAAAGGTCGCGACGACCACAATGCGATGGTCTATTTGATGATTTTAGTTTATCCTCGCTCCGTATATCTTGATGCTGTCAACTCGTCCGTCATGCTCGATTAACGATTTGAATGCTGTTTCGGTTTTTCGATCAGGATACCGTTCTTCAATCTAATATTATTAGAGTTTTTACATATACTAGTTTGAATCATTGAGGTTTACTTTTATACAATTATATCAGCCTAATTAATATTATAAATGCGACTTTGTTTGTTTCTTACGTATTTACGTAACTACGGAACCGATCCTAATTTTTTTTCCATACCCTTTTTAAGTGTACAGAAAAAGACATAGAGCCCTAGAATAAAAATATTGTTTGAGGATAGATCACTACTATCTACCAGCGATATTAACGTGAGTGAAGCGGCAAACAAAAGCTAGTATTTAATATATATTTAAGTTCCATGCAAAATTCCTTCCAGAATATATTTTACTAGCTTACCCGTGACCACTTCGTTGGGCGATAATAAGCATTATCAAATTACAACTTTTCTCTAGAACTCAATCATATATCTCTCATCGTTAAGGCAACATTCGTAAGAAACGTTTTCGTTCGACCATTTTTATATTACACCTTACAACCTCACAAACTTTACCTCTTTATAATATTAGTATAAATAATATAATTAGTTAAAAATAATATAATTAGTTAATAGTTATTTTGGGCTAAGACGCAGCGGAAGCTCTCAAAAAGAAAAACACCCGATTTTAAAACATTCTTCGTTGTTGCTCCGCTCCTATTGGTCTTATAGTGATAATATAGCCTATGACACTCACAAATAACGTGGCATTCTATTGGCAAAAGAATTTTCAATTTTTAAAAAGTAAAAGTTAAAGAATTATACCCCCTACAACGTCACAAACTTTACCTCTTTATAATATTAGTATAGATAACAATAAAATAATTTTAAAATTAAACTTTTCTAATAAAATATTATTTTACAATATAAAATAACAATTAGAGTAAATTAACTACTCTCTCAATAAGAACGTTTTTTCATTGTTTTTTAAAGAAACTAACTGCGAAAAGCAACGGTGCATTCGTAGTAGCTGATACTTCCAAGTAAAATGTTTTAATAAATCGTCAAGTAACAAGGCTATAACAGAAGCCGTTTCACCAAATCGGGATATAGGAATGAGGAGCGATTTATTTCTCTGGAAAAATGCGGACACGACGACTCAATGTCCCGACATTCAAGTCATTATCGAAAAAAGGTTCCGCTTGTGATATCTATTGACCGAGATTCGTGATGATTGGTATAAAAGAAGTGTGGACGCATTGTGTTCTGTAGTGAATTATAGAACTTATTACATATGAAAGAATGTTATGATTGTGAAGAATGAGATCGCCCACTCGATAAAAAATAAATAATCATATTTGTATACTTTATACTCAACTAGCTGTGTGCGTGTTTATAATTTTGTTGTTGGAATAAAGAATTATGTTGTAGTATAATGGATATTGCAAATATTCTCCACTAGCTTTTGTCCATGGCTTCGGTCGCTTTAATGTACATTTACCCTACTATCCTTCGGGACCATTGCTTTTTTCACCCTACATGCTTTTCATTATTCACGACAATGTGTATGTAAAATATCGTGATGATCCGTTCAGTAGTAAAGAACAAGGTAACAAGCAAACAAACAATCTCACTTTTGCATATTTTATACGATTAGTAGGGATGCTCAAATATCTACAAATACCAACTTTTATGCTGATCGGTTGTACGTGGAAGAATATTATACGAGAAGATGTCCCGCAACGCCATCTAGTGACGAATAATAGTAAATGGATATCATAAAAAAATCCGTGAGAAATTTATAACGATTTGTCACACCCATAATAGAAATAATAGAAAAGACAATAGAAGAGATAGAATAGAAATAGAAAAAAAATCCTAAAAGTCAACCGCAGCGCCACATACCGGGCCCAATTGTCAATCTAAACCATTCACGGATCCACTGGAAGACGCACATAAAATTTAATAAAAATCGGTTCAGCCGTTTAGGAGGAGTTCAGTGACATACACACGCACAGAAGAAATGTATATATAAAGATATATTTGGTTACACGAAGACACCAGAGTTAATAAAGTTAAATAATTATTAGTTTCTAGGAGTGTAAGGGGTGTCAAATAACATCTAAGACTTGAGACAACCAAGCCAACCTCACCTGCACGTGGTGCACCCTGCTGAATAACGAACGAGGCAATGGCGAAAGCGGGGTGGTAGGGTTTTACAGCCTGACTGGGTCGCAAACACCATGTATAAGGCGAAAAAGCCCGTCATAGTGATTCGCTTTTGCGAGTCGCGTTTCGGGATCAGCCTGTGCATATCCAGCTTTTCGCAGGCCGGCATGACAGCGGCGACCGGCGATGGATAGTATATCACTCGGTGGTCGCCGTTGTTTTTGGATTGTACTGTGCTTACCATCAGGCGCAGTGCAGTCATTTTGCCGTGCTAATATATAAAAAAAAAAGTGTGTAAAAATTATGGGAGGCTTTTGCTATATAATCTTTTTACTTAAGATAATAAAAGGTACGTTGATTTTTTCAATAAACATTACCTGTTTGCCAACGGCTATTACAGTGTCACCTCGGTAAAATACGTAATCATTTTACTTGGCAACTTGCAGTAGATAATGTAATATTTTTAATAGGAGCCCTTAGGGTCAGAATTCTATACACTTTAGTATAAAAACTTTATGGTTTTTAATAAACATAAAACTTATTATATTTATTCTTAGTTATTTTATACAGTTTATAACATACTATATTTTAGTTTCAAAATGTTACTTAATAATATGTACCTATGCATATAATGAAAATACATATCCTTTGATCAGCTCAAGACTACCCAAAATCTAAAATACTTTATTCAATTTAGGTGCTGAGAAGGCACTTATGAATGTCAAAATTATCACCGGTTCGGAAAGCAACCTAGTCATGGAGAAGATCCGGCAAGAAACTCAACCTGGTTTATCTGATCATCATATATATTTTTACAAACATATTTACTGCAAATGTAGGCATAGGGCTATAATAATAACTTTATTTGTACTAGTGGGCGCCCAGTGGTCGACATTCGACCATAGTTCATTGATTTTTTTAAGTTTAAATTTTATTAGGGTTAATATCATTGTTGAATGTAGAATGAAAAAGGGTAATTGGAACGTAAAAGTAAAATAATACATACAGTCGAGCATAGCAACCTCCTTCACAACCTTTTTTGAAGTCCTTTATTGACAGATGTCAAAATGTCTTTTTTATTTACATGTGTGTATATGTTGTGTAAAATTGAAGCAGTAGTGTAAGTAATGCATATTTTATTTTATTTAATGTACTTCTAATGCATTTTATATAAAATAAATAGCGTTTTGCACCTCTCCTCCATATAAACTTTAACTATGCCAAATTTCACGTTCATCCGTTTGCCCAATTCCGTTAAAAAGGGATACAAAGTTTAGGCTTCACGTATTAATATATATGATAATATACACAATGAACCTTCTGTAGGTTTATTTTACGACATACAGTATAGATACACATCTATGTCCGTTCGACGCGGCTTTTTCATAGACGCCTAACGAAGCGGGCAGGAATCAGCTAGTTCTTCTATATTAATAAATCTTTCACACTCTCTGCGTATTTAATTCTTTTTCCAGTTTATGACAGATACGAGTACCTATTATAATCATGAATATAACGTTTAGTTTTTTTTTCGCATTGGCTGCCCTAATCCTGCAGTCAAAACGGATATATAAGCTTTTGTAAAAAATATACACGGGAAGCTTATTAGAGTCCTCAATTCATAGATTGATAATAATTGCAAAAAACGTAGAAAAAGAAAATTAAAAAAATATGTTTGCTTATTCTCAAATGATTTTCAGGATATCAATCTTTATAAATGATTTTGTAGTTATGTATGTACGTTTATATTTTAAAGAAATCCTTATAGGACACTACATTATTCCTTAATGACATCCTAACTATACCTACTAATATTATAATTGTGAAGTCAATCGTCATGAATTTTTTTATAATCGTTGTCAGGGGTGCAGAAAAATGTTATTTTTCTTCAAAAATACTGTTCCCTAGAGATATGTCAAATCAATAACGCAAGCGGAGCCGTGGGTAAAAGCTAGTAAACTACATTTTACTGTTAGTAAGTTCAGTATGGTATTTAACGCGAACAAAATCGCAGTCAGTAGTAATAAAAAATTACAAAATAATGCTCATACGATAAATTAAGGAAATGTAACAATGAAAGAAACAAACGAGCCTTTTTATTCTTAAGTAATCTGGGCCATAAAATAGCTTCCTACGAAAACATAGCGACTGTTCCGAGAAAAACTTAACAAAAACCGCTGAGATGTAGGGCACGTTCCACAATCTTTTGTCATTCTTTATACAAAGGTTTTAGCTGCATACGAAACGAACGTAGGCCTATAAAAATCAAATAAATTATTTATCATATTACTCAAGTACTCCCGAGACACATTACAGGGCTTATCCCACATTAAAGACGATTAAAGCGTATCGTGTAGGCAACCGAAGTAGTTAAACGTCGATTACACGACTTTAGTACATGTCTATTTGGGGAAGAGAGTAATACTTTTTAAATATAAATTAATTTTAATTAATCACATGGCCAGTACTAAAAATAGAACAATATTAAAAGTCGTGTAAATATTTTTATAACCTGGCCTATGGTAACCCTGATTCTAAATAATATTATAAATGGGAATGTGAGTTTGTTTGCTACGATTTCATATCTTAATTATTCAATTGGTCATCATGGCATTTTGTATACAAATTTGTCACGGTACAGAAAAGGACAGAGCGCCTTTCATCCAGAAAAAAATACTGTCTCAGAGTGATAGTAAATAACTTCTATGACATTATTGTAAGCGAAGCCGTGGACGAAAGACAGTTTAAAAAATAAAAGAATTTAAATCTATACTTAATATATTATAAATCCGGAGGGTTTGTTTGTTTGTCTGGTTGAACGCGCTTATCTCAGGAATTACTGGTCCCATTTGTAAATTTATTTCAGTGTTAGATAGCTCGTTTATCGAGGAACGCTATACGCTATATATCATCACGCTAAGACTAATAGGAGCGGAGCACCAATGAAGAATGTTTCAAAATGGTTTTTCTTTTTCTTTTGAGAGATTCCGATGCTTGTTAGCATTAGCCCAACTATTCTACGTGGACGAAGTCGCGACCAGAAGCTAGTTTATTATATAACTAAGTGGTGCCCATGACTATGCTCTCGTATAAATGGTGTTATTGTTTAATGACAACTATGTATGTAATTTGTTTCGGTTTATTGTGATTGTCTTTTTTTTATTACTATGTTGTTACCACTACTTCATCTTTTCACCGATTTTAAGTTATCCCTTTTATATTGCATTGCATTCAATTGTCACTGCTTAACCCCCATGGAAGTGCGCAACGATGTGAATCCGCTGAAAGTCCTGAATCTGCATGTAAAATTTCATCGAAATCGGTTCCAAAATTTTAGAGTTTAGCTCGGACAAACAAGACCCACTTCAATTTTAATTGTATGTATAGATTTCTTTGTTCGCCGTTCATTGTTTGTTTATAAATACAAAAATAAGTATGTCTGTTATATTTGAACAACTTGAAATTGTAATTTTACGCTTTTCAAAATAGTTCTTTAAACTTACGAGGTTAAAACGTATTTTATTGTTACAAGAAACACAATAATTTGTGGCAATTCTTTTTAATATAACATAGGAGGCAAGCGAACAGGTGGGTCACCTGATGTTAAGTGATCACCACCGTCCATAGACACCTACAACACAAGAAGAGTCGTAAGAGCGTTGCCAGCCTGTGTTTGGGAAAAGGAGGAATGGAGAAGTGGGGAGGGGAGGGGAGTTGGATATCCGGCGCTCTCACTGACCAAACGAAACGCAACAATGCAAGTACTGTTATTTCACGTCTGTGTTTCTGTGGGTCGGGTGGTACTACCCCGGGCGAGCCGACCCATTCATGCTTGAAACCAGTAGTAGATTCAGCGTAGTTCTACCACCTACAATTCTATATGGCCTTGCTTAATTAGCCCTTGTTGTAGATAAAACTGTTTACAATGGTACAATAATAAACTGGGCTAACTTGTAATTCCTTAGCAGGTGATTCTGTTTGATTTCATTTTCGAAGCAAGTGAATATGAAGTGATACTTATATAAAATCGATTTCACGAATGAATTATACAGTACCATATATATTTATAGTTTTTTTTTTGGTATTTTTTTGTAACGTGGACGAAATCACGCGGTTGCCAGTTAATTACGGATATACGAGTACTTTTATACGCAAAGTTCCTAAATTCACATAAAATACATACCGTATTTTAAACAAAATTGCAGTTTATATTTCACTTCACAATTTGTATCCCGAATTATCTATATATATAATAATTATCCCGAATATAACATTATGTTTTGAGCAAAAATATTACCAAGTGAGTTCATTAAAATTTTATTGCAAACATGGTTAGGATAAGACAAATCGGTTTCGTTTATATTGAGACCAGGAGAACATCGCAACTAGCATTCGTTTCAAGCTTATTACCTATGTTTTACTGGAACTAACAACTCTGAGGACGATTATCTCACGTTGAATGTTAAGTACACAATTTATTTAATAACACTAAATTATCATTGCGGGTATATTTCCAAATGAAATCCTCTTGTATTCTGTACAACTATTCAATATTATGAACTAAAGCAAATTAGACACAATGATAATAGGAAGTAATTATGACTACCATTAAATGAATCATAATTTTATGTGTTTTGAGATACACAACACGCTTCAAATGGACGTGAGGATGTGATTGTTTTATATTAGTTTTAAGACGGCAATAAAACGAGCTACTTACAAACGTATACCGCATTACAATGTAGTGGTTATTATCATGAGTTCAAATACGTGTAACCGTTTCCAAATGGTTTATGAATAAAAAGTAACTTTTTTTTAAATTGAAATGCTTAAATAACTACGTTCGTTTATTAAAATAGTAGGCATGTGCTTATGACCAAATGATAGAAGTAAAAAGTTATAAATAATCACATGCTCATTAAAATTCATGCAGGTTATAAATAAATATATTAATTATAAGATAAATAATAGTAATATTTTTATAAATAATCACATGCTCATTAAAGTTCTTTTTTTTTCGAACTGACTACGCTATTGACCTAGCAAGGTCTTAACAGCTTCGCCGGACTACTCATTAAAGTTCATGCAGATTATGAATACATTAATTATAAGATAAATAATGGTAATATTTAAATACTAAAACATGTACGTTTGAATTTTTCACTGATTATATAAAAACATAAACTTATGATTTTATTTTACTTGCCTTTGCCCGTAGCTACGCTCACGTTAATGATAATTTATGATTATCGGTTGAGTAATTAGTCGTGAAAGCGTAACAATTCAAACATTCGAATTTATAATATTAGTTTAAAAGTTAAGATTATTATAACACGTCATAATAAAAACGTAATTATTGAACCCATTTTTTATATCATAGAAGACAAACGAATAGGAGGGTCACCTGATGTTAAGTGATCACCGCAGTTCATAAACACTAGCAACACCAGGGGGTTTGCAAGTGCGCTGCCAGCTTGTGTTTGGGGAGATGTGAGGTATGGAAGAGGGAGGGGGAGGGGGAGGCGAGGTGGGCTTCCGGCGGTCTCACTGACCGAACGAAACGCAACAATGCACTGTTACTTCACGTCAGATTTCTGTGAGAGGGTGGTAGTACCCCGAGCGGCCCGAACCATTCATGCTGAAACCAGTAATAGCTTTAACGTCGCTCTACCACCTACACCTGCCTAATACATCGATTTTTAGATAATACACGTAGTTGATGACGATTGGATCCGACTACACATAATTCCGTGCTTCAACAATACGAGCGCGTTTGATGTCGCGTGGAGCCGATTAAACCCGATTCAGCACTACTGACCCGAGCGTGACTGTTCACACGCAAAAATGTTTTTATGGTGACAGGATACGGCTTGATCGCAATAATCATAGTTGGTGTGACACACGTAGTAATACCACACTTAGTCGTGGTGCGTTCGAAGATTAGTCGTAGTATAAGCAGAATAGTGCGGTATCTTTCAATAGAGTCAATCGACGACAAGTTCAATCATCCATCTACGTCGGGTTCACCATCGACCAACGACCTTTTTTTAATTAATTCTTGTTGTTACACTAACGTTTTCTATTACATGACAATTAATTCTAAGCGGAAGTGCAAAATAACATCCACCCTAATACTTAATTAGATTTTCGCAAAGTAACGCGTACATCGATCAAACCTTCACAGTGACTCTCTTTTAGTTTGTCACGACGGTTTGAGATTTGCCAGTCCATATTTAGTTGTCAAGAAGCTTACAGGCAGTCATGTCAGTTACGACTGGCGATGGATTGAAATCTCTCGCTTGTCGCCTTTGTTTATTGATTACACAGGTACAGTGTATTATCTTTGTTGTGCTCTATTAAAAAGAAAAAACTTCATATTGAGCCTTATTAATACACCGGACTCACAGTGTGTAGAATACATGCACCTACTTCTAATTTCCATTCGTAAAATTATGCATTTCAAAACTTGCCGGTTTACGATGCGACCGTAATATTAAAGTAAATAAGTTACTGTAAGGGGAAATATACTAAACCCGTGTAACGTCACACTGAAGTGGCACTTGGTTTGCGGTTAAGCACTCGCCTATAATGCCTGTGGCCAGTGCTGTTAATCTCTCTGGGGCACTGTTGCCATCTAGCTAACTTGTTTTCCCCCGAACTTACAGCCAGATCCCCTTGAATTAGTTTTTTTTTAATAAAATCTTCTCAGGTTTTTGACTTTATTTGTGTGAGCTTTCTTTCATTAGAATCCTCTGAAGTAAAAAAAATTTTGTGCCATACAAAAAAAACACAGATCGGTATATAAATTACATATGATGTTTGAAGTGACGCTGATGCTATGGTAGTTTCTTGGTATACACTGCGTCAATTGGCATAGGCTCTAATCCTGTCATGGGCTACAAATTTTGGTGAAGAAAAATATCGCAATTAAACCACAGTAAGGGGGTTTTTAATACTTACTTGGATTACTACCACCTTCGAGGTAAAAATCTATCGTCAAGGTTAGTTTCGATAACTGCACTTGAAAGTCAGTGCCCCTGTAGGTTTAAATCATAACCAACATTACGCTACGCCATCATTTAACCTCACGTACTATTGCTGTCATACATTAGAAGATTAATAAAAAAACTGGGTAATTTTTTGCCAAGGCTACAAAACCCCCTGAATTTACGGGGGAAACCAAATGATCTGGCAATAATGTTCTCGGGAAGAGTGCATTAGTATGGTAATATACCAGTAGCTAGCGGCCGAAGTTGAACACAGTAATACAAGTTTACTGAAAGCGATACATATAAATGTGACACCTTATGACCGGTGTACAAGGCTTCCTTGTTCGTACGTAAAAGTACATTACAGACTCGTAGGATATGGTTGGACATTTGAATATGGCATGGTATTGACGGTATTTAATTTATGAATTACAGACAGCTCATGTACTCGTGAAAGCATTCTATTAAAAGGATTAGTTGATATAATTCAATTATTCTTGTTTTGGGATCATTATGGTAACAAATAATTAAAGATTGTTAATGTCTCATTACTGGTAAATGTTTGTTTAAGAGGGAAGTTATTGGAAAATTCTGGCGCGAAGAAATAGCAGTTTAATTTTTTCTCAAAAGACTATCACAGTATGAGAACATATAACAAGGATTCCCACAATTTTTGCCTTTAACGTTAGCCAATGATGTTATCAATAGTCTCTAATCTATGAATGTGGTATGGTATCTATAAAATATACCTTGGATCTAACCATACGGTCATCACGATCTGACAACGTTAATATAATAATTCATGCAGTTTCAATAAAGGAATTTCTTGCTTCTAAATATCAGCGATTCAATGATGGCAGTTGTCGTGAAAGTACTAAATTAAATATGAGTAACTTCGATATTTTCTCTACACTTGATTATATTTTTGGTAAGAACGTTAACTCAAAAAGCATCGAAAATAAAAGAAGAATTCACTCACACACACATACTCACATGCTCACGAGTGACCCTCTTTACTAAACCTTTTCATAAAATTAGTGGAGTTTGCGTTGGCGTCTGTGATACAGTCTCAAGACTAGTACGGACGTCAACGTGTACTTAAATTGGCGCCGTCAGTGACATTTTTTTTTAAAATTAATCCTTACAAACACTGTTAATATACCTATTATATGAATGACACAGTGATTTAAGAAGACATCTTTGCCGTTGCCGTCTCGTCTTTGTGAGTGGTGTATTCGAATCCCAAACAGCACGATTATTTATTTGATATAAAAATAATTGCTTCGAGCCTGGATATACTCTGTGTGCGTTAATTGTATGCAAGTATAGTCCCCTAAGAAATAAAGGTTGATCCCCAGGCGGCAGGTATCTAAAAAATTTAAGGAGCGAAATTTAAGTTAATTAGTTATTAGCCAATCTACACTACTACTTAAAAACGATAAAACAACTACCGCGAATAGCTCATATCAATCGAACTAATTTCGGTCCAAGATACCAAAACTAGTACCTACTATTTAATATTTCGTTGAATCAGGATGTCAATAATTGCAGTACCACTGACGAACGAGCAGATAATACCAACGGCAGCATTGACTTCTGGCCTTGATCCGTTAAAACTGGTTCCACATAATACACCTTATTTAATTCCATAGCTATAGTAGGTCTATTAAAATCTTTAAATTATTAAGTCATTCTTTGGTATACCGGTGTAGTTATAAATTCCTCGCCATCGAAAACCGGTATTACACCGATAATAACCTATGAGAGTTGCTCATTTCCGTTTCAAAACTCGAAGAACAAACGCTTCGTGGAGGCCGATATAGGTATACCTATTCTGAAAACAAATAAAATCGATTTATAGCTTCTTAGCACGATTGCAACTGGAAAGTCTTTATTGCGCGCGATCGAACTATGCAACTTATGATTCATGACTAGCTTCGGGCCCTTCGTCACTTGTGTGGTCCGTCCTATTCTATACATCAATATTCAGTACACTTTGCAATAACATATTCGATCAAGAGAAAATCTGATAAATTTTATGGCGAATATTTGAACGTCGTGCAATAAACTATTGCAATATATGCAATATAAACAATCATTAAAATATAGTTAATGATTTCAGTCACCAAGCAAATTAAGTATAAAAATAAATAAATAAATCCCCAACATCATTCTGAAACTACTTAAGCAAATTGAATTTTCACGCGTTCCTACTTTGTACACGGAGCTTGCAATTTGTCAGTCGCCTGGGGCTTTCTCAAAACGGCTGCTGTAAAATTGTTCATATCAGTAGTACAAATTTGTAAAAGAAATGTACTCTTAAGTTGGAATATCACTTTATTTTAAAGTAATAGGAATAAGACGTCACAATAAACTTGAAATTAATTTAATTATACAAACAAATATTAATGCCTTATTAGGTACAACTTTATTATTACATTTTTTGTGAAAAGTGAAACCGCGAGTAAAAGGTGTAGTATTGTAAAAATTGGATTGTTTTTTTTTCCAATAACATATGTACACGTACATATTTGAAAGTCATACAAAGTAAAATACCTATCGATAAAGCTTATCATATTGCGATGTATGGTTATGGTGACAGTATTCAGATTGTTTTAAACAGTAAATAACGTGCTTGTCTAACGCTAAGAGAATGCTTTTAAGGTATAAAAAGCGCTAAAGGCACTAAAAGTCAAACCTTTGAAGATATCGGGATATCGGTAACTGTTCCTTATCGCGACTAGCAAAAAAGCTTTTCCATGTCAAGAGCCGTCGATGCGGAAGGCCCTTTGTTCTTAGCGAAGGTGGGTTTGATAACTTGGCAAATGAATACGGCTGTTTTTAACTCCAATGGAGAGATTTAACTTTTCAGCTGTAACGATTCTAAGGTGTCAGGAAAAACTTAGTGTAATTAAATTAAAAGAATAGAAAAAAATACTCATAGTACATGTAATAATTGGTAAAATATTAGCATTTAAAATCTGAAATCATGTTTTGTTTAAAAATCAAGTTATGATTTGTATGAATCATACTTTTTTGTTCAAATTTTAATAGCGTCTGCTGTTTCGTTGGTTAATTAACAATGTTGAATTTAGTTTTGGTAAGCACAGTACAATTCAAAAACAATGGCGACCACCGAGTGACACACTATCGCCGGTTGCCGCTGTCATGCCGGCCTGCGAAAAGCTGGATATGCATAGGCTGATCCCGGAACGCGACCCGCAGAAGCGAATCACTATGACGGGCTTTTTCGCCATATACGTGGTGGTTGCGACCCAGTCGGGCTGTAAAACCCTACCACCCCGCTTTCGCCATTGCCTCGTTCGTTATTCAACAGGGTGCACCACGTGCAGGTGATGTTGGCTTGGATGTTTCTAGTTTTTTTGTAATTTCTTATCATTTTAAGCGTACGTATTAGAGTGTACTTTTTGATTGTACTTAAGTAGCTGGTACTCGCTATTTTTTTTGTTTCGATAGTTGGCTGTCTTTTATTTTCGAAATTGTAATTTTGTAGTTGCTATTCAAACTCTATGGGAAAATGTAATTATACTATAGTCTATGTAAAACTCCGCATAGTTCTTTATCTGACTGTGAGAATCTCGTCAAACCAATTCAGCCGTGTTGGTGATAAAACTAGACAAACAACAGAACTTTTATTTGTATGTGTATACAGAGATTACTATTTTTTACTATTACATATATGTTTATTACATACAATAGATAACGTATTCATGTAAAAGCTCCTGGTGTACAATCACCATAATTTTCTTTTACATTTCACGGAAGAGATAAGTATAAACCACGCCCTTGTCCACTTATCACTTACGCGAAGCCTGTTATACAAACAGAACTAAAGGTACAAGTTCTTGTGAACTCGCAGACATGCTGTGGATGCGTTTCTTCAATTCACAAGTAATTTAGCACATACGTCACGGAATGTGTTACTTGTACAAACAAGATATAACGTATTTTTACTATAATATGATTTATTTTAGTTATCGTATGAGTGTCAGGTTGTGAACACAATTGAATAAACAAAACCACTTGATAAATGTCTCTTAATACGATAATTATTCATAATTACCTTTATCACTGTTATGAATAATCTGTTTATTTATGTATGTTAATCTGAATTTATCACTGAGAATATACAATTATTGTTTAAAATTGATAAAGGTAGTTTAGTGTTGTTAGAGCCGGCCACTGTGGCTCAGTTATTATATCATTACATATTGATAAGAATTCATAATTGTTGTTTATGAAGAATTCATAATATGACCAATAAACATCACTTAACTAGCTCTATCATGAGAGTCGCTGATGAGGTAACATAACCAGGTCATACAGTATCTTAGCTTCCTCCGAGCAGGGTTCAGCCAAGATGCTGTGACAAATACCTATGTTCTGGCAACTACTTTTTATACTACTCACCAACGACTCTCTTTCCATTTCTTAGTACACTCCATCATCAAGTGATCCTCAATTTTTCTGTATACATCGCAGTTGGGAGATTCTGCTTTCCTCATTTGGTATGCAAAACATCTATATGGATAGTGCCCCGAACGGAGTCTTAAGGGTACCTTAACATATTGTCGGTTTAGGTTACATTCATTAAACCATGGTATATGAAGAGGCTGACATTGTATTGTTTTATAGCAGATACCTTTTTCCTTACTTCTCTCATCAAAATATTCTTTCCAATTAACCTTTCTTTCAATTTTAAGTAAAGATTATATTAGGAGAACTACGAGTTGCATTATTCTAAAAAGTAAAGATTATATTAGTATTTTTTAGAATAACGCAACGTATAGTTATTAATTCGAAATTTGAGTTAAATGAATATATGTATTTATTAATGTGCTTCAAATCAACACTAGTCCAACAGATATAATTTTTAAATACACACTGAAAATATTTTCTGTTCGATAGATGTAACTGAATTTTAACAAAAAAATCAATTTTAACGAAATGTGATTTTGCTGATCTGAGGGATCACGACCTTTATGAATAGAAGGTATAATATAAAGATAATGATAAGTCCAGGTATAAACGTTTCAACAGAGGTCAACGTGTGGTTGAAGCAATGTAGCTAACTTTTGCCGTCGTAGTTGTAAGCCTGTTTAAGAGTTATTGTTAATCGTTAACAGATCCTCATCACAAACTGATAAGCACTGTAACTAGACATAACTATGCTATTGTAACTGTAAGTAATAACATATGCAATATTGTTTATACAAAACTGCGGCCAACTAATGTAGAATCGACACAATTTGCAAAAAAAATGCAAGGAGAAAAAAAAAAACTAATGTAGAATCGACAAAATTTGCAAAAAAAAATGCAAGAAAAAAATTTTTTACTAAATTAATTAAATTACCGATTAACCGATATTATAATTATAATTCACCGATTAATTCAACGATTAATTTCACCGAGAATTCGAAAGAAAGAAGGAGAAAGAGAAAGGTATTATACACTACTCACTTGTGTATACGACTGTCGCCCCTGCGCATGTCTTGTGTAACACTTTTTCTTACGGTTTTACTATCAAATTTTTTTCAGTTCGGTTGCGCAGCAAAATCCCTATCTCCTCCAAGCCTGCCGTAAGGAACTTCGTTCCAAAAAGCTGATAACATTCTATAATTTTACTCACGTTTTACTTGATACACTATTTACTAAATTCCTAGTTATTATTTATTCACTATGAACACGCCGACTTCGTTCGGTCGATAGTTTTTACGTAATTTAAATCTATATATAATGAAAATACAATCATATCAAAACTACTGAACGTATCATAATGTTATACGCTAAATATCGCGCTAAAATCTATCCTCAAAACTTAATTCCAATAAAGACGCAGAATAATGTTCGCACATCTTTGTCATCTCCATAATAACTCAAAATAAACGTTTCCGAGTTCCTTTGATGTGTGTAAAAACCGCGGACCCTATCGTCACGTAGTCCAATAGTTAGTAACGCATGACGATAATGTCTTCTCGTACTAAATTTATTGAGACCATAGACGAAAACTTCGTGGTGATACACGCACGTATGGGAGTAAGATTATAAAACTATGACCATATGACACGGATTTTTTCGTAGACTAACTTATTTTCTGTATTTCATTGACCTTTTTCCACTTTTTTAATTGAAAGTTTATTTAATGCACGGCGAAATGGCCGATATCACCTAGTAAATCATGTAGATATTTTATCCTATGATATATCATATAAACAGGAAGACATTTAAATTTGCGATTTGTTTCCCAGCAGGGTTCTAGACTCGACGATGTCGGTTACATTACATATGTCCGTATCAGAATATTGTGCATGTGTTAAAATATACTACACCTCCACAAACCGCAGACTGAATGGAAAGTTATCTCTATTTCAATTGCAAGTGAGCTGATATTTAAAATCCGCCAATGTCGTATTTTATTCGTGGGGAGTTCCAGTTGACCGACCACCACTCTAACGAGGAGTGACGGCTCTAGGACACAATATGGTTGTCGGTTCAGGTGTGTTATTCTTGCTGGAAAGGAATGTCGGACTTACACTTTGCTCTTATTGTAATTTACAATTAAAAAAAAGCCTGTGTACTTTGGACACGCGTTAGAAGTTATACTTCTTAGGCGTAACAAGATATAAATCTTTTCAAAAATTTTATTTTTCGCCTTATTCCACGTTTGTAGAAAAACGACACTAACAATAGAAAAAGTTGATTATAGCTAACTTCAGGGCATGACGGTGTACGCGCGCATCGTAAAAATTTACTCTCATCATTTTTCCCTAACGCGCCAAATGAAGTATAACATCAAAAATTGTACTGCCTAGAAAGAACTCAGATAAAAGTTGAACATGTTTAATAATGACTATAGTTTCAAGCGATATTGAATATTATTATAGTATCTATCTAATTAAATTAGAAATTTAGAAAGCCATTTTACTATGGCCGAGTACTTTCTACTATAAAATTAGTTTTTTTTTTTTATCGTAGCACGGCAAAGTGACTTTACTGTGCCTGATGGTGAGCACAGTATAATCTAAAAACAATGGCGACCACCGAGAGACACACTATCCCTCACCGGTCGCCGCTGTCATGCCGGCTTGCATAAATGTCTCTTCACGTTACGCTTGAAGGACCCCATATTATAGGAAGGAGGGAACACACTGGCCGGGAGATTGTTCCACAGCTTCAAGGTACGTCAGAGATAAGAAGTTGCGAACGTTTTAGTTCGTGCCCAGATAGTTTATAGGTAGTTTAACATCGGGACGCCTATGTACATAAAGAAAGCGGTCAAAAGTTAAAGAGATAATTGCCAGCACAGGAAATTAAAGCCATTTAGTAAGTGGGACAATGTAATGTGGTCCCTTGATACGAATACAAGAGTATGTTTGTATGGCTGACGTGCCTTATGGACTTATCTAAGAACATATCTCACGATTTCGAAAATATTCCACTTGTCATACAGACTGAAACGTAGTTACGACTTAAAAGTGTCTGGGAACGAATTCAACGATAACATCTTTAGAATATTACGTAGATCTGCAAAAATAAAATGAATATCTCTTGATCTCTCAGGAGTAATTACAGAATTGTTTTTTAAGCAACATATAATGGATCTACCGATCATTGTAGTGAATTAATACCAAGTACTCGTAATTAATCGTAATTTTACATGTACATTTCATAAATCCATGAAATTAGGAATAAAATTCTATATTGGTATCAGTTATTGTCATCGGCATAGTGGAACATGTTTGGTGTGAAATCTCTTTACTACACTTATTGTTGGCAAATAATTAGGTGGCCGTGTTTGGCTGACTGCAAGCCGTCTGCGAGACTTGTTAGTCACGATTGTGAGATGATACAAATGTTCTGTATTTTCTCAACTTAGACTAACATAAGTGCTCGTAGTTTTCAATTCCTTTGTTAAATTAAATAGTCGTTAGGTTTATTGAACGCCCTAAATTAATCATACATTTCTACACTGGAATTAAAACGTAATCTTCCTCTGCCTTCACTGAACAAAGGACAGATACATCAAGAACCCATCTTTTAATTGTAATACTCTTGGCATTCTGAGAAATATTTGAGTTTATACCAAACTAGCTCATTAGTGCCGGAGGCCCAGTTAAGGTTAGACCGGACAGACTGTCAAAAGTCCCGCGATCTCGTATTACACCGTTAAAGGTGGTAGATAGGACACCGTCGGGTTTTAGTATCATAAAACTGCATTGATATAAAAAAATACCCTTTCACTTTTTATTTCTATCGCTAACACTATCTGTCGTGCATTTCAGACAAAGACCTGAGAGCAACGAACTGCACTTTTTACGAAAACAGCTACAATTCTGATAACCATCAATTATACGATGACTATAACTATTAACATGATTTTTTTGAGTTATAAGAATATTGAACTACGATATTTTGATTGATTGAAAATTAAAATAGGTGTATTATTATGTACAACCTCTCAGCATATGTTCAACGTTCATTTGTTACTATTTAACTTAACAATGTCGGTATGTATCTTACTGTATTTCAAAGCAGCTTTAGTTTGAAGCGTTGGCTAATTTACTTTTATGAGTTAGGAGATTACGTGCCAACAATTGAATGCGTTATAGCTATGCTCATATAAAGGAATAAAACGTTATAACATTGATATACAAAAAAAGAGTTATTCAAATTAATCCCTTCCTCTCCTTTTCACACCCGAACCACGCGCGTTGGTTTTCGGAGCCACAGTTTTACGGTAACTCCTATCTGGGCACGAACTAAAAAGTTCGCTACATCTTATTTTTGCCGTACCGTGAAGCTGTGGAACAATCTCCCGGCTAGTGTGTCCCCTCCCTCCTATAACATGGGGTCCTTCAAGCGTAACGTGAAGAGACATTTACGCAGGCCGGCATGACAACGACTACCGCCGGAGAAGGGCGTAACTCTTGGTGGTCGCCGTTGTTTTTGGATTGTACTGTGCTTACCATCAGGAACAGTGCAGTCACTTTGCCGCGCTACAATAAAAAAAAAATCCCAAGATGCACACTTAACGTCTCACAGCCGGCACACAAAAATGAGTGCATAATTTTGGATTATGCACTCATTTTAGAGTCTCGCGTCGTTTGCATCCTTATAAAAACAACTTTAAATCATTCAGGTAAGGTTGAATTTGCAAAATCATAAGTTTATCACATAACTATAACCGCGTATGTATATTGGAGAGTTTTGCGTGACGGTTTTGAGCGCTACATTTATTCGCGACTGTGTGTTTTATTGAGACACCCAAGCCAACCTCATCTGCACGTGGTGCAGCCTGCTGATTAACGAACGAGGCAATGGCGAAAGCGGGGTTTTACAGCCTGACTGGGTCGCAACCAACCACCATGTATATGGCGAAAAAGCCCGTCATAGTGATTCGCTTCTGCGGGTCGCGTTTCGGGATCAGCCTGTGCATATCCAGCCTTTCGCAGGCGGCATGACAGTGGCGAACGGCGATGGATACTGTGTCACTCGGTGGTCGCCATTGTTTTCGGATTGTACTGTGTTTACCATAGTAAAGTAACATTGCCATGCTAAAAAAAATGATATTCTACTTCAGTTTAACAATCGCAAATCAACGTTATTTTTATTACTTTGTAATAATTTATAAACATCAAAAAAAAATGTAATATGATTTATTGAATGAGCAAAATATGATACGTGCGAATAACATGATCGTGCATAGATGTATTTGCAATGGTATTGTTTCTGTCTTAGTTTTTATAAAGCTAATTGTATTCGTATGAATCTCTGACGCATTTGTTTTAAAGGTCATTATAGAGTGTACCAAAAAAAGAGTTCACCACATCTTTTGTTGTAATTGCAAAAAATGATGTTAAAGTTTTTCCTGATGGTGCCATTTTTATAATGAACAACAATAAGTACAAATTATTATCATTATCTTTGATATTTCTTTTACACTTATATACATTACCGTAAATTATGTAAATTGTAGTTAAACAGAACTCGGTGAATCTTAATGGTAATTTTATGGTTTTCATTAAATAAAAACTAAGAAAAACATGTTTTTTAGTTGTCAACATTCTATAAAAGGACAACTTTCCATAAAAGTAACCTCGACAAACTTGGTAACTGTTTTATAAAAAGTCATTGTAACTTCTGGTCATGACTTTCTTCCAGACTTATTTGGTAGTGTTATTTTTTTACGCATTGTTCAACATTTCATTACGGTTCCTGTTTACATGGACAAAGCTAACAGATAAAAAAAAGTGGAAATCAATTTAATATTTGAGAATAACGATATTGATTTGTTTTATTGGAAAATGTGTTTTTATTGAAGTGAAAAATTCTTTTGGCGCGTTGAGTGGTATTTTTAGCTGGAGATAAATTTAAAATTTGGCGTCATGACATGCTAGTAAGCGTGACCGGTCGTATTGCATTTGCGCGGCTTGCATCAGACTAGCGAGCCGTTATAGGGGCCTGTGTACATCTAATATGGATATTTTGTATTAAAATTGTGCAGCCCATCATATATCCATTATAAACCGTATAAAAATGTATATAATTATTGTTCGGCCTGCCAATAGATGCGTAAACCAGACTAATGATATAATTTCAATTAACAAATTATGAGATTTAAATAATTCACACTATAATGAATTTGAAAAGTCAAAACAGAACACAGTTATACTATTGAATTATGTTTTTACTTCTGTCCGAATTCATTACGGCTGCCTCGATTTTATTAAATCTCTCTTCTAACAAAGTATTTGTAGAAACAGATGAACTTATTGTGTAGTATTCGTATTACGGATATGTGAATTGTCACGGATTGCGTGACTAAAACTCATCGCGGTTGATCTACCGAGGTCGACGGGCCAATATTTGGCGGAGCTGTGCCAAGGCCGGTCCCAAACGTGGTACCTACTTTTAAACCTGTATCTCATTATAATTCCAGTGCGAGATTATATCGCATTAAATAATTGATCGACATGTTACAAAACCGAAGCTTTATCGTGTAATATCGTGAATGCTTTGCTTCAACGACCTGCAATATTAAATTTATCTGTTACTCAAAACAAATGGACATACCATTCATTGTTATGTTTAAGTGATATCATTTGTTTAATAAGATACAATAACCCACCTTTATTAACAATGGCCTCGAATATTTAAAGACACAAGTGTTTAACCTCGAAGTTGTATCTCCAGTAATCTTGTAAATGCAAAAAAAAATTAACTACAGCATAAAAACATAACCACGATGCATTAATGTTTCCACCCACTGGTTTTATTCATAATTTTAATAAGAATAATATAATTTTGATTATGTTTATTCATTATAATTATTTAGTTGTTTCTTCAAAGGGAGTAGTAATTCAGATTATTATTCAAAAGGTAAAAACCATATACACATTATAACAAATCGTAGGTGATGAAGCATATTATGTGAACAACAAAAAAAGATCTTTGATTTTGTAGTAATAACATAATAAATTGATACTTTTTACATTTCGTGCTGAAGTCTTCATTAAACTATTGAGTAGTACTAAGTAGAGTATTTAAAAATGGTAATTTCCAAGTTACATACTTTATTTATTAGCTTAGGTATTTATCGAAGTTTTACCGCCTGACTGGGTCGCAACCACCATGTATATGGCGAAAAAGCCCGTCATAGTGATTCGCTTCTGCGGGTCGCGTTTCGGGATCAGCCTGTGCATATCCAGTTTTTAGTAGGCCGGCATGACAGCGGCGACCGGTGATGGACTGTGTGTCACTCGGTGGTCGCCATTGTTTTTGGATTGTACTGTGCTTACCATCAGGCACAGTGAAGTCATTTTGCCGTGGTACAATAAAAAATATATTTTGTTTTAATATCAAATTACATAAATTTTATTTGTGCTTAATCAGTGAAAGCATTTGTTATTGTTGATCGAAGATTTGACTGCATGATTAGAAGCAGACACAGATTATTGTTTTGTGTCTGGGTAAACTTTGTATCCGTCAAATGTATATTTTTAAACTACCCTCTCTAACACAGGGATTGATCTTTAGTTTAAGAGCTGTCTTTCAACTGCCTTACTTAATTTAATCTGGATTAGCAGTATCCTTTGTATTACCTTAGGGTTGCTTGTGACATGCCGTGAATTATTTGTCTGTGATTTTAAAATGCCCTGATTATATTTTGGGTTTTAAAATCTTTATATTAGATCGGTAACATGAACCGTGCCCTTATCTAATAAAAGAAACTAAAGAAAATCTAATTACCATTACTTGAATGTCATTCACTCTATTTGCGTGTTTATAGTATATTACGATACTGCGTGATTTTACTACAACTGAAATGTTCGTTCTAGGAATTCAATATGCAAGTCCTGTTTTTAAAAATCTGGCAATGGCAACCCTACATTGGACTATTTCATTCTTATGACCAAACTCACTTTAAACGAAAGTGTTATCATTGTATGCATCAAGTGTATACGATATTTAGTATCATATTACGAAAAGCATAAACATTCTCCAATGTTTGGGTATAGAATGTCAGAGAACGTGACTGGGTATTCGTGAGGAAACAATAATTGGTATTGTTATTTCAGCAGGTGTAGTTCCTAGGCACGGTCTAGAGCTTGAATAACATTAACAGCACATCTGTATCTAAATACGGAATTAATAGAATCTATACTGATATTATAAAGAGGGAGAAAGGATTTTGTATGTTGGTTTATATAAATAAACTCCGGAACCATTGCACTGATTTGATAAATTCTTTCATTATTTGAAAGGTGCATTACTCCAGATGGCCATATTATATACACAAATTATGTAAAACAATCAGGATATTTGACAGCTAAGTCGAAAAATAGTCAGCCTTATCAGAGCCTCTATTACTTGTATTGCGTTATTAGTTAAAGTTACGCGAAAAAAATGTATAGCTGAATTGTCCCTTATAACAAAATGTATAAAAAAATCGGTGAAAACACACTAAGAATAAGTTATAGTTACAATTTTATACAAGAAAATGTTAATCAAATGTAGTCTAACAAAACACAATCAGTTTTATGAGAGCTTCCCTGGATTCACACGGTAGCAGTTCACGTACCAAGTGCACCCAGACGAAGCTAGGGCCGGCCACTAGTTATACTATAAAGGTGCGATAGGAAAGTGTTTCTGGAACTAGCAAATAAATGCCTAGCCCTATCACACTTTCCCAGGCTGTGGAAGATCGCTCATGTCATAATACTTAGGAAACCAGGAAAAGAGGACTACACCATCGCGAAATCTTACCGCCCCATAGGACTGTTACCGGTCCTAGGGAAAATTGTAGAGAAGTTGGTTGTGGGCCGTCTGCAATGGCATCTCCTTCCAGCCCTAAATCGTAGACAATATGGTTTCATGCCACATCGCAGCACTGAGGACGCCCTGTATGACCTGGTGGAACACATCAAGACCGGAATCGATGACAAAAAAGCAATGCTTGTAATTTCACTAGACATAGAGGGTGCATTCGATAACGCATGGTGGCCAACTCTAAAACATCAACTACAGGTCAAGCAAACACCCAGGAACCTGTACAGACTAGTGGGCTCCTACCTCCAAGATCGTAAAATCACCATCAACTATGCGAGAGAAGCATATGAAAAAGGGATGTCAAAAGGCTGTGTCCAAGGATCCATCACTGCTCGATCTAATCGCAAAGGAGGGGGTATACTGTCAAGCCTTCGCAGATGATGTTGTCATTGTAATATCCAACCAAAAAACGGTACCCATGGAAGAAACTGCAAACAATATCCTACAGCAGGTATCAGAATGGGGGGTTCGAAACAAGCTAAAGTTTGCACCAAATAAAACAAATGCCATGGTGATAACCAAAAAGCGTAAATTCGATCCACCCAATCTGTATTTAAACGGCATCAAGTTAAACCTGGTGACCGAAATAAAAATCCTGGGTCTGATCCTTGACCAAAAGCTCACCTTCAATCAACATATAGCGGCAGTCTGCAAAAAAGCAGCGAGCATCTACAAACAACTAGCATGTGCCGCGAAGGTAACTTGGGGCTTAAATAGTGAGATAACAAGGACAATATACGTGTCAGTAATAGAGCCCATCATCATGTACGCAGCGGCCGTATGGTCAGAAAAAACGCATCTCACCGGCATCGTAAAGCAGCTAAATGCTATCCAAAGAGGCTTTGCGCAAAAAGTATGCAGGGCATACCGCACAGTCTCCCTCACATCAGCGCTCGTGCTATCCGGATTACTCCCACTAGACCTGAGGATAAGAGAGGCCGCTGCCTTATACAAGGTTAAACGGGGAATATCACAGGACTATTTACCACCTGGGACAAATTTGGAGAAAATCACGAACTTTGCAGAAAACCCACACCCAGCGGAATTCACTACAATAGAGTATTCCCCGCATGAGAATCTAAACTCCGAAACAACTATCCTTAACCAAACCACCGGTACAAAAATTTATACTGATGGCAGCAAGATTGAAGGAACAGTAGGAGCATCAGTCAGTTATTGGGAAGGAAACAAGGAAACGAAGTTCTCACAATACAGCCTGCACCCAGCATGTACGGTATTTCAAGCAGAACTATACGCGCTCTTACGAGCAACACAGATGGTCAAGCTCAGTGGCGAAACTGGGGTCTCGATATGGAGCGATTCTAGATCAGCCCTAGACCTAGTGAGTAACTCAAAGCTGTCGCACCCATTACAGAGAGCAGTACGAGACTGCATAGAAGAAATACGGGAAACTGACAGGGATATTCAACTATTTTGGCTAAGAGCTCACGTCGGAACTGTCGGGAATGAGCGAGCAGATGAGCTTGCAAAATCGGCAGCACTGAAAGGCGCGCCTTACGACTACGAAAAAATCCCAGTGTCTTATGTCAAAAGAAAGATCAGAGAGGAGTCAGTTCAGATATGACACGACCGATATAACTCCTCCAGCACAGGCGTGATCACAAAGACCCTCCTCCCGGACATATCCAAGGCTTACCGGTTGACGAGGAAAGTGAAGTGGTCCGCTACTCATGTGCAGATGTTGACAGGACATGGAGGAATAGCAGAATATCTCCACAGATTTAGGCTAAAGGACGATCCAAACTGTGTGTGTGACCCCCAAGAGAGGGAGACAGTGTGGCACTTACTACTCGAATGCCCAAGATTTTCGGCCGCCAGGCAGGATCTCCAAACGCAATTGGACATTACTCTTAACCTGCCAAACCTGCATGCCATCCTAGCAGAAAATGATAGCAGGCCCACATTCCTCCAATTTGCGGAGAAGATATTCCACATAGCGGCCAAGGCAAACAAAAGCTGCACACCGGCGCAACCTCTACAGACGCCCACAATATCGATCAATAATCCTAATCCTATACTCGGGCCTCAACTTACGCAACACTTGTCAGTGGGGCAACTTCTGGCATACGGCGATAGAGGCGTACCAGGAATCAGAACCCGAGGAGTGGCCCTCTTCATGGACAACAACTACGAAACCCTCGGCATAAGCTTCTGCATAGTAAACCCCCGGAGTCGCATTGCGGTCTCGCCCGGTCTTGCCAAGCTGATAAACGGGAGCACATCCAGAATAGCAATGAAGCGAAAAACCTTTGACGCTTTGCCAGTGACCATGGTAGCGGGTCTCACATGCAGGCTAGTGCGAATCAAAAACAAGATTATAGCACTGCTTGCATGGGCAAACAAAACGCCATTCTCACAGGCATGTATATTGCTATCCCGAATCGGTGACGTGGGATCAAGCGAACATATAACATCTCGCAGAATTAGTGTCGACGCTATGGCAGTCGCATACGAGAAGGGCGAGGTAGCCGATTTACTGGGCTGCATAAACGCATCGATGCACCATGAAATAGTTGCTTACGAGGACAGAGGCGCTTGTCTGGACTTCTTACTGCACAGAAAGACTCCCGGTAAAAACCCTACTTACAACACAGGGAAACCTATTTTTGACCTCGGGTACGCTGAGCAAAGCGGAGCCGAACGCTTACAAGCAAAAATAACAGCCGAACGAGCAGAGGCCGCAAAAACATCTGGAGAAGGAAAACCCGACAGAAGTTCATCCTCAACAATAACACAAATATTGATGTCCCAAACCCATAGACATACCAGAAATACACAACAGGAAGCGATAGACCGTCTTCGGAGGAGAGTTCCAAAGGTCAAATTTAAGCCGCAGTTACAGAAAACCAGAGCGGACATGGGGCAAGTCATCCCACCCATCCAAATTCCTGTCTCGGGACCACTGGATCATATGGAAAATGCTATACTCGAGTTCAAAGCCATACTCGAAGCCACGATTAAAGTAAACACACTGACGTGTACACAAATCCTAGAGGCCCACCATCTGGGACTCGTGGACTTGAGAGATGCTAGACTAGAGGAAGCGGAAGCGGCCATCTATAACAACGACACTGCCCAAGTCATAGCAGGAGTAATGACGGGTAGCTACATGACCGCTTACAATTCCACCAGCGGTTTCGTACTAAGGAAAGAAAATGAGACACGGGAAGCAACTCAACCTCAGAAGTTCGAAGCGCCCCCGGAGGATCCAATCGTAGTAGTCGCTCGGTGCACAAGAATCATGCTTGAAGAAAAGATTCTCGAGAGGGTAAAAACCACCTCGAGGTTTCTAAATCCAGCAGTGGCGGAAAGCACCAAGATGACACCCAAGATCAAATGGACGAACGGGGTCCCAGGCTGTGGAAAGACTACGTGGTTAATTAAAAACTTCGATGTGGAGAAGGACGCTGTGGCGACCACCACAACCGAGGCGGCAAAAGACTTACAGGAGAAACTGGTGCAGGCACACGGCAAAAAAGCCGAAAAGCGGGTGCGCACCAGGGCGTCAACACTGGTAAATGGTTTCAGAGAGCACGATAAGCGTCCAAGGTTAATCGTGGATGAAGCGCTCATGAACCATTTCGGGACCATCCTGACTGCCGGCCGGCTGGCGGAAGCAAGCGAAATTCTCCTCATCGGAGATGTCAACCAACTACCCTACATTGATCGGGAAAACTTATTTCGGATGGCTTATAGCAGACCAACGGCCGTAGCTGGTATTGACCAACAGCTCACTTGTACATACAGGAACCCGATGGATGTAGCCTATGCACTGAGTCAAGTATACGACGGTATATACTCACCGAAACCGATAGTGAGATCTCTGAGCATAAAGGGCTATCAGGGCGAACAAATATCCTCACACACCCCCGACACTCTCTTCCTGGTACACACACAAGAAGAGAAAAAAGCCCTGATAAACAAGGGCTACGGGGCAGGGGAAGGATCGCGTGTTCTGACAGTCCACGAATCTCAGGGATTGACCTTCAAATCGGTGGTGATCCTGCAAACAAAGGGCAGAAGGATGCAAATCCACGATAGTGTTTCACATGCTATAGTGGCAATATCCAGACACACTCACACCTGTGTCTACTATACCGACGTGACTGATGACGCGGTTAGTAGGTTCATCCATCGGGCCATGGACGCTCCGGCGCGGCATATTGTGGATTATAACTTAAAGATGGCGATAGGGGACCGAAATGAAACCGCCATAAAGGCAATAACGTCAAAAACAGTTAAATAAATATATATATATATATAAAAAAAACTACCCAATAGATGCTCACAAATACGATTTTTAACATACATATTAAATAAAACTTTAGCAAAAAAATGGTGCGGACCGAGAGTCTGCAGATAAGAGAAAAAAAAAAGAAAGGTGCACTCAAAACATGCCTATTTAAACAATGTTAATAT
The DNA here is from genome assembly GCA_015888305.1 of Antheraea pernyi. Taxonomy (NCBI): domain Eukaryota; kingdom Metazoa; phylum Arthropoda; class Insecta; order Lepidoptera; family Saturniidae; genus Antheraea; species Antheraea pernyi. Next base: position 188,829 of record MU159015.1, read on the forward strand.
TAGATTAAATACATATTGAATTGAATTAAATTAGATTGTATTGGAATTATAAAAGATTGCACAACAAAAAAACGTTATAAAATACTAGATTAATCTAGCACATACATTAAATTGCTGTTTATACGGTCTAATATCCGATAAAACGGAATGGGTTTTAATGAGATTTCAGGCAAAAAAGAACTTCCTAAAGTATCATGTAGATTACATATTATTATACTTTTCTACAGGGACTAATTAGTAATGACAAAATTACCAATAAACATTTAAAAGGTAGCCAAATAAACACGCAATTCCCATAAGATAATAGAACCGTTTTCACTAAAATGAATTCGCGAGCTTTAGTTAGTTACAAATAATTATTATCATCTGATTCTTATTACATACTAACATGTATTGAAGTTTTTTTTTACTTTATTTTTTGGAACCAATCTTTTAGATTATTACTGCCATTGTCGAGTAGTTAATACTATTACAAGTTAGTGTCGTGTGATCATTTCAATGTCAATGGTAATGTTCCAACAAGGTGGTGGCTCCCTTGTTACAACTTTCCAACGAATTTTTGCGGCATCTCAGAATTCATGGTCCGTGGTATTATTTTCCATTCACATAACATATGCACAATAAACAAACTATATTACATAAAACACCACCAATTTTACACAATATAGAGACAAGTAACACAAGATTATAAATAAAATATAAAATTCACTACATGCCAGACTAAAATCCCGCCAAAAACTACCCGTGCATTGAAGTTATATTTTGTCAACGAAAACGATTATAGATATACCCCCTTTTCAATAATAATATATTTGAACTATCATCGTTTTAGTGAGTATCATTATGGAACACGAACCCGAAAATCTCATAAAAGAATACTATATTTAAAGATCTCTAAGACCATAATAATCATGAATAACAATGGCGGTCACGCAAACGGTGATTTGTCGTATCTAGTACTAACCACTACCCACATTCAGAATATTTATGCGCATTTAGTGAACCGTTGTCGTGCCCTACAATTTTTCACATTCAATGCTCATTTTTAATAACAAAATCTCTCAGACTACGTCATCATCTTGAACTAATGTAGCGGGCACGAATCTTTGTTCCACTTTATATTTGAAATACTTTATATCGCATATTTTTCATTTTATTATTGAATTGGAAATATTATTAGTTTTCCGTGTTTTATTTGGAAATGTCGTTTTAGACTCTTGAACTAGCTAATACCCGTGATTTAATAGTTTATTACATTTCAATATTCTTTATGTATACATGAAAAAATGTGAGCACTACACCGCTTGTTTCCACTTCACCACGGCAATAAAATATGAGATATCTAAGCAATATTTTTAGTACAATAATAAAGTATATTACTTTATATGAACAAACAAGTAAGATTTTCGTAAAAAAAAATGTTGCAGGTTTCTAGGAATAAGTAATAAAATATATTTCAATGATTTTTTCAAATGTCTGTCTGTCTGTTTGTATGGACACGCGTGCATCACTGCTAAAGTATTGGGTTCACAATAAAACCTCACAAGAAAATAGCAAAATACAGCATATCTTCGAGAATAACTTAGTTTTTGTTTCATTAAAATCGGTTCAATCTATCAAAAGTTATTGTAACTTGAATGACGGCTCGAGTTAAGAGAAAAGAGGATGAGTAAATGTACTTAATATGCATCAGGCAACAACCCAAGCCGAGTCACTGCAACAACACTACACACATCACCTCCACACACGTGCACGCTCACACGCTTACACATAAAGTGGATGGGTTTTTCTTTTTTTTTCCCGTATCGAACTGTAATAGTTTAGAATCTTTTCCAATACAAAATACACATAAGAGTTCTTGAGATATGTATGCTTGGTACACATATATGTTTCAACAACTCATATATGTATGAATAGTTTAGCTTAACTTAGGTTAGCTTTGATAGGTCGCGAATTGCATGAAAAGGCAACAGCCAAGCCGAGGTGTGCCGTGCACCCTTGAGCTAGTTGTCAAATAAAATCGGCTGAGTGCCTTATGCGCTCGCCTTAGTAGTACGGTGAAGCTGTTAATTGCTAGGTCAATAGCGTAGTCAGTTCGAAAAAAAAAAGACAATACATGCATATGATTTTATCAGTCACAGTTTTTTTGACATTAGGTTCCACGCGAACGGAGTCGTGTGCACGTTAGTAGTTAGTCGTTATATTTCCACGGTATAATATTAGTGGTTTTATTTTAAGACTGAAATGCAAATTAGTTTATTACCATAATACTCGTAAGTAAGCATTTTAATCGCTAAGCACTGATGTATTCATTAATATTACTATGCATATTCATGACCAGACTATGAAGATATTAAATGTTATGTTAAAAGATTTCAAAAGCTGGTTATATCCTATGAATATTACAAGACAGGAGTAGCGCGTAAATAGTTTCAGGACGTTACCCTTGTCAATGCTTGCCGCTAGCTTTTCACTTGCGTAAGTTACGACTCTATTGTTCTAAATACCGCTTCCTCTACAGACTTGACGCGGTGTCTTTTACTCAAATGATAACATTATAAAACTGTTATAAATCACTGTCACTCTTGGGGACAAGTTACAGACCTCGCCAATATTTTTGGCCGCTCTGAATATAGCTGACAAGTTCGGGTTTGCTCGTAATAAAGTCGAGTGTTTAATACAAAACTAGGTTAAAAGTGTTATGATAGAAATCGAAAATTGGTATTTATTTATTTATACGTAGCTGGTCCCGATTATATACATCTATACTAATGTTATAAAGTTGAAGGGTTTGGTTGTTTGGTGGAACGCGCTAATCTCGGGAACTACTGGTCCGTTTTTTTTTATAGTAGCCCGGCAAAATGACTGCACTATGCCTGATGGTAAGCACAGCACAATCCGAAAACAATGGCGACCACCGAGTGACACACTATCCATCGCCGGTCGCCGCTGTCATGCCGGCTTGCGTAAAGCTGGATATGCAAAGGCTGGTCCTGAAAGGTGACCCGCAGAAGCGAATCACTATGACGGGTTTTTTCGCCATATACATGGTGGTTGCAACCCAGTCAGGCTGTAGAACCCTACCATCCCGCATTCTTAGATAGCTCATTTATCGAGGAAGGCTATAGGCTATATATCATTACGCTAAGACCAATAGGAGCGGAGCACTAATGAAGAATGTTTCAAAATAGTTTTTCTTTTTGAGAGCCTTCGCTGCGTTTTAGCGTTAACCCAAAGTAACTATTACACGCGGACGAAGTCACGGGAACAGCTAGTATAATATAATACATATTTATACTTAAATTTGTGTTCTGCGCAACCAATTTCAGAACGGTCAAAAAGTTTGGCGCAGATTGTTTTTACAATAAAATTTGTATTACAGCAATACACGTCACACGTCACTTGATTATTTATCGAAGCGTAAAGTTTTTTAAGTTTTAGGCAAATTGAACAGTGATTTAAAGCGAACCGTCACGCTCGGATCGGTGACACTGAATCGGGTTTATTCGGCTCCAGTCGTCACCAACCTCGTTTACTGTCTCATAAGAAGTGCATCATTCCATTAATTACGTATTATAATAATAACATAATATTATTTAGGTGTTGTATGTAATCAATGTAGTGTTTCAAGTGGATATATTGTGCGTATACAGTTAGTACTTAATACATTATTTAAAAGTTGTCACTTCTATCGTGTGGTCAGAAATACTCTTTGCTGGTTAGTTTGAAAGCACTGCCGCTAAACATATTATTTTTTTATGGTTTAATTATTATTCCATTAACTTGGTATATATAATTGATAAATTGATTACCTACTTCAAATAAAGCTTTGAAGATGTGATATCGGAATAGAGAAACGTTTCATTTGCGAATGGATACTAATTAATTCAACAGGAATCAGTAATTGGAAAATCCTTTTCAAAGTGTACCATTGTAGAATATTGGAAATAATTGGACCCTTTACTGAGGAAATGAGACTCGTTCTGAATCTTTAAACAAACCCAAAGGACCATTGTCATTAAAAAGGGATGAGAATATTTTATGTAAAATTAAGGACACGCGTTGTGTCTGAAGACTTACTAATTTGTTATTTTATTTGAATTTGCATATTATTTTATCCTGAATTAAAATGTAATGTATGGATGCTATAATGTTTATAGATGTAGAATACATGAGAGATAAGTAATTTTGAAAAGTTTGAACAAAGAAAAGAACACGAACATTCAGTTCTGGTGGTAGAGCCACGCTGCAATTATTACTGATTACAGCATGAATGGGTCGGCTCGCCCCCAGTACTACCACCCTCTCATAGAAAACCGACGTGAAGTAACAGTGCTTGCATTGTTGCGTTTCGTTCGGTCAGTGAGAGTGCCGGAGACCCACCTCCCCTCCCCTCTCCTCTCGCTCCCCTAACCCTTCCCCCCAAAGAGTGGCAACGCACTTGCGACTCCTCTGGTGTTGTTAGAGTCCATGGACGGTGGTGATCACATAACATTAAGTGACCCACATGTTCGTTTGCCACTTATAACAAAAAAAAATACAAAAAAAAATTCTCACATAGCGTGAGTTCTGCTGGCCTGAAGGCCCTTGACATCTTTACCGGGTTTTATGGCAAGCTCTCCGCTAAAGTAGCAACTAGCGCCAAGGATCCCAGATTGGTGCAGCCCTGGATTGGGCTGTTACTGTGCCAACATTTTTTTGCTAATTTACCGTAAATATCAATTCGAGGTAGCTTTGCAATTGCCTTATTATAACTTATATGTGTTATTTATTCCATAATACAAATGTATACAACTTATAACATTATTATTTTATTACATAGTATAAAATAAAGTCCCCTACCGCGTCTGTCTGTCTGTTCGCGATAAACTCAAAAATGACTGAACGCATTTTCATGCGGTTTTCACCAGTGGGTACAGTGATTCATGGGAAACGTTTTGGTATATACTTTGTCAAGGATGTTTTTATAATCAGGACGGGACATCGTCTGCCGGGTTCGCTAGTATACTCACATTTAAATTACTAGCAGGTTCCCCCGCACGTTTCTTGGTCATTATAATAAATGGCAAATAAAATCCAAAAAATTGGTTATCTGTAATGTTGGTTTATGGACGATAATTTTACGTGGTACTGTCATAAGAAAACATTGATTAAAAAATTGCATATAAAAATTGTATGAATTGAATTGAATTATTCTATAATTATAGATATAGATAGATGCTATATACAAGCCAAACGTTTACGCCGATCGCGCCTGCCTATCGCTTGTTTCGCGCTCTCGCTTTCACGCTGGGCTCAGGCGGAACGTGACAATGATTCATGCTTTTTTCCTGCGTGCAGCGGGCGATCATCGATTTAAAAGACGTTATCAGGTGAACACTAAGTACCTTACAACCATCTACTACAAATTCCGTATCGAATGGTTATAGTCTTACACCATTAGGTTTAGTACTTTTAATGTGATTAATCCCCAAAGGAGCTCTATTTTCATCATACATTATAAGCCTACGTTCTTTTATTATTTCAACGGCGATACACGAAGCATACTTATCGAAAATACTCTCATGTCTCGACTACCACTTCATACAATTCATACTCATGACAGGAAGTTTTGAGTGTACACGGAGAAACGACTTATCCGGTTCGGCAGCCGGGCAAAGGACACTTTGCGATCCGGAAGAGCCACTATGTTAGCCACAGAGTGCCGATGACATCATACAATAAACGTTACGTCACTTTCCTTCATCTCCGTGTATGGAATTACAAATTATATTTGAAGGACTAATGGGTATTTGTGTAACATTGACTTACAAGATTATTATTGAGATGTTCACAATTTTAGCAATACACAAAGAGACTCTAATTAAAATGACTTTTTATTGCAATCGTTCGCAAATGAATTAGGTCATGAAAATTAACAGACAATTATTCTGGAAATAGACATATCACAATGCTTACAAGGCAGGCCTCAGGCTAGTTAAATTTCCATTGTAAAGTATAATTAAAAATCCTTAATTACTCCATGATGACTGGATAAATAAGTCGCCAGAATTAAAGTCATTAATTAATTTAATACACTGACAGTATCGCTCAGAAATTTCGGAATGAGTGCCTCGTAATGGCGAATTTAATGTAGAGACTGACCTCGGGTTGAGCGAAAGACAGATTGAGAGTTGATTGAGAAGGTAAAGTTTTGATATTTAACATAATTACGTTGCAAAATTTAAAACAGAAAATAATTTAATGAAATTGACTTTTGGTAAATATTACCACTCTTTTTAAATCGAAACTAGATCGATAGATACTATCATGTAATATGTCTTTAAAAAATATATACTACTTTTTGGCTTGTATTGTATTACTACACCATGTATGCGAACTCTTTGTTACAAATAAACAAAGAAAGACTCATAGAGCGTGGGAACTCAAAACGATGAGCTTCTAAACTAGTCAGTGTCGAACTTTGTCGAATCGTTCGAATAATGACGTCAACCTTCCAGAGTTTTGCAACCTCCTTTATTGAGACTTATAAAAGCACACCGCGGCGTGTCCGAGTAGAATTCTATTCTAGATATCGGAGCGAATACGAAGTTAAATAAAAGGAAGAAATCTTGAAATGGACTGCGAACGAAACATTTTAAATGTGAGTGTAGTGTAATTGTGTGATAGTGATTTAATTTTCCTCTTTACGAGTACTAATAAATTTATGCGAAAATAAATTTCTGCTGATGCGGACGACATTTATTTTACCTAAGGACGTACCAATTTTAAGAAAGCGTAAACCTAGGTATTTACAGAGGATTAGTTATGTGATGTGTGATATAATAGCTTATTATACTCTTTCATTTATTAATGCCAATTAAATTAAGAAAAAAATGCAATACAGATTCTTTTGTATGATAACCCTTAGGAAGTAAAGTTCAATATCGTATAATTCTCTAAACGGTTTATTACATAAAACGATTCTATTTGCTGCAATCTGTGTACTAGTACACTTGGAAACAGACAAAATGTACGTTTCGCCCGCACCCTATCCGTCTGCCGGCATTCGTGACTTCCATTGATGCGCCTTTGAGATAAACCTACGATATTATTTACAAAATATAAATCCACGAAGGTTTTATATTTTACCGGTTATGTTACGATAAAATGGGGTCTGTTGGAAACTTCGGAGATAAAGGGAGTGATTCTTTGTATTTTACCTTTAAGTCTTTGTTTATCAATGTTAAGGATAATATTTGTAGAACAAAGAACATACGTTGGATGGGTTCTTGTTACTTATTTTTATTTTAAAGTTAATATTTATATTACAATTGACATTGTTACCGGAGAAGTTGTTATGGTTTTTCGTATTCTAAATATAAATGATAACTTTTGAACTGAAGTCTGATCTTTCGTGATGAGATCATGACATGGTGGTTGGGCTATATCTAAGCCCGCCTGACTAGCTACCATCGTATAGTTGACAATATGTAACCAAGCACCTATAATATGTTCCGGCAACGACACTTGAAACCTTTAGGTTTAACATGTTTAGTAATTTTAAACCATATCTTCACGTAACTATAATTGCGATTGTGATCAAATATATAATATATTTGAAAACTTGCTCATAATCCAACCTACTTATTAATGCACTACTTGTTGTTTCCGTGACATCGTTCTCCTGTAAATGGCTGTGTTATTTCATGGGGACTCTATATTTTATGCCTGGATTAATTGTCGGCTGTCTTTTACTTTTGAGTTCGTTATCGGTTTTAATTCATCTTCGTCAAAATCTATCATTACTACTTAGCCCTATAAAAAATCGTAAGGATATATAACCTTACATAATACTTTGAACAATCCTCTTTTTGCCAGTGAATCTCGCATGAAAATGTGTTCAACCATTTCGGAGCTTAGTCCGTATAATGAATAATTATTTCAATCTTATTGATACGTATATATGGATATAAATTTAATAAAACGCCCTGTCTAAGTTATCAAAGGTTGCAAGGAGTATCCAAGAGCAATTTGTTTCGCAATAACCCGTGGCCCCATCTGCACTAATGAAGGGTCAGTGGATAGTCGGACCTTAATTAAGATGAACATTTTCTTAGTAGCGTCAGCGTCATTTTGTTCTCAAGTAGTTGGGTAACATGTGTCAGGATGTTTAGAAAGTTTTGTAGATTGAACTAATGCGTAGTAAAAAAGGATAAAATACAATTTTCAGAGGAAACTTTTTGAAAATATTTTTATCTTGTTACATAGAAGAAGTATAACTTCTAACGCGTGTATACACTTTTTTTTTAAGTTTCTCGATTACTAATCGATAATCGATAAACAGCCGTATAGCAATGCTTATGGACAAACTGATGTTTGACAATTACTTTTGTAACAGGCTAAAGTAAATGTTTGATGAAATATAAAGTTTAAAATTGTATTACCTTAAGTGAGAGATCAACAAGTAATTGTCGTGATTTTAATTACGAACATATAAATATTTTTAAGTGTTATTTTTAAGGTTATGTCTACATTATTATACGGGATTACCTTTAGATGAGCAGCAAGTTTATATTATGGCAACACTTACCTGAAAAAAAAAACATTTTATTAATATCTTGAACATACATTTTCATTGCTTAGTATTTTTTCAATCAGTAATATAGTAATTAGAGATCATTACTACAATAACTAATATGTATACGTAGTCCGGTGAAGCTGTTAAGACCTTGCTTGGTCAATAGCGTAGTCAGTTCGAAAAAAAAAAAAAATGTATGCGTTAGCTAGTACGCAATGGTTAATAAATAACTAAAGATATCGTTATTCTGCTGTTGATTATCTTTTATTCGTTACAATGATTGAGAACGACAATGGTCAGCGGTAGTCCGGTGAAGCTGTGAAGACCCTGCCAGGTCAATAGCGTAGACAGATCGAGAAAAAAAGAAAAAAAAAGACAATGGTCTGCTGTTGTTATCTCAACGTACGAATAAACAAGAATTACACGACAATCAATAGGAATGAAAGGGAGATACTTTGAGTCCCTCACACGATACATGATACGAACAAGAAGTATTCATTCATTCCCGTATTATTGATAAAAAAAAAACAGCAAATTATCCAACAGCAGAATAAGTGATACTATTTATTAAACAAGGTTATTGTAAAATAACACAATAGAGCTGTAGTTATTTTTTGCAATCTATAGTACTAGTAAGGGTATTAAAAACAAAATTGAAACTTTATCAAAATCAAAAACGCTTTATTCAATTTAGGCCCTAAGAAGGCACTTATGAACGTCAAAGCTACCACCGGTTCGGAAAACAACCCAGTCATAGAGAAGAACCGGCAAGAAACTTATCTTTCTCTAAGATTCGACTTTTCATTAAGTACTGGGCAATATTAAATGTACAACAACATACGAAGAAATTAATCAAGCACGCTTCATGATTTCAATAATTTAATTCGACATATATCACATGGCTTATTCCAAGTAAACGTAAAGGCAGACCCCACAAATTGTAAAGAGGCCCTTATGAACAATTTCATATTTAATTGTGAATTTCAAATATGTAATCTGTGGGTTCGACTTACAGTATATTATTAAATTTATATCGGTTTATTATGTCGCTGTATAAATTGTTTACGACGACGAAAAGGCAATGAGGCCGGCCATTGTGGTCAATAACGGATAATTGAAAAATGCTTAACAAATTCGATTGTGAAGTGATGCGAGAGCACTGGGGTGACTTACACTCGGAATAATATAGTATTAGATATATTTGTATGAGCGATAATATATTTTCTTTTGTTAACGACAAGCTATCGCCCGCTGCTTCATTCGTACCAGAATATTTTTGATAAATTATGTGTTTTATCTGAATTGTCTTTCTCCTTTGTTACTAGGGCTCTTCGAAAAAGCTTAATGTTATATCTCAGTATTCCGTTATGAAAATCACAAAAACCTATATTAAACTAGCTTTGTCCGTTGATGTGCTCGCATTGCTGAAGATTGGACTGGCCCCTTGGGAAACAGTACTTTTTTTCAGCATGGAAGTTGCCATATATCTAATAACGTGCATGCAAAATTTCATAAACATTGCTTGAGAATTTTAGGCGTGAAACCTTAACAAACAAACAAAGTCACATTCGCTTTTACTTATATTATTTATGGTACAATAATTTTTTGAACTGATTCGCATGCCACCTATTGTACAGTGACGTTACTATTCGAGTAATCTTAATCGTACCTTCATAATTGCCAACAGTAGCTGTGAAAAGCACAAAAAACGGTGCTTACGTATATAATGGACCGCGCTGGATGACCGCTGCATCGGCTGGCTTGCGTGAGAGAGAGTGGGTTATGTCCTTCTCGCACGGACTTAAGCCCCAGGGTGTACATCTGCCGCTATAGTTGGGGCGACACGAGATCTCTATAGACTTCATCGTGCCGCCCTAGGGGTTGGCCCAGCAGCAAAAGCGCCGCCGCCAGGCCCCGTCTTGTTAGGAGACAGCCATGTACACACCAGCCGTCTCCTCCGTCCGCCGGACTTGTGCAACGGAACGATGGGACCCCCGACCCATCTTCCCTAATCCGGTGATGGTGAGAGAAGGCTGACAAACTGTCGCCTCCTCCTGCCTGTCCTCCGTTGGCGAAGACGGTCACTTTGAGGGTCCGGCGGAGACGGTCACTTTGAGGGTCCTTTTCACGGACCCTTTCCGCCGCCTTCTTCTGCGAGACGACTTCCTCGCAGAAGGAGGCCATAGTATTCCACACATCTTCGCCGCCAAGCATGGCCGCAACCACGCTCAGCAGCATGAGGTCTTGTCCTAACGCTGCAGCCAGAGTGCGACGTTGGTCCTCCCACGCAGCACACTCAGATAGGTGTGTTGGTTTTTCACAAACCTAAAAAACTTTTTCACAAACTTAAAAATCATCATTTTTTTTATTCAAGAAGGTACAGTAGTAGTAGTACAGTAGTATTATCTTTAAGTATCGACAATTATAAGTTCGTTTACATATTTTACTCTCGTCCGGTGTTATGCCAAAGCATCAGTATGTATAGAAGGTAATTAATTAAATAAATAATCCCTTTATATTCCGCCCGCAGCGGAGCAGTAGAGCGTGTAAAATGTTGGCCGATCGTAATAGGAATGCAATGATAAGTGAATAGGGCCTAATTAAATGTTGAGGTCGGTGATAGATAATACCGGCTGCCAGCGCAGTGCACGAAGCTGAGGGCACAGATTAACAATATAAGGGTTCGAGAGTGTTCAACAGATGTTCACTCGTATTGGGGACATATGCTTATTATTTGCGAATGGCAACTAATTGTGTGTCAAATTCCAACAATGGCATTGATCTTGAATCGATAGTCCTATTATAACACATTTATAGTTATCAGCTTTAGATGTAAACTATGTATGTATTTGGTACAGTTCCGACAACGGCATCCAGTGCAAAACCGTATAAGTTTCAAATTTGCATTAAGTATGTACACGACAAATAGACGAATAACTCAATATTACGCTAACCGGTTTCGATGATTCATTTTTTATTGAAAAGGATGTACTTCAAGGGTAGTTTGATGAGAGTTTGGTTAGGTTCTGATTATGGGATCCGTGGCAACGTAAGAAAACTTTCAAGAAACGAGCCTACTTCTTTCTTAAGGGCCGGCAACGCATCTGTGTTTCCTCTCGTGTCGCAATTGTCCATGGGCGGCCGTGATCACTTACCATCAGGTGACCCGTATGTTCGTTTGCCACCAATATTATAAAAAAAAATCTTCAATTCTTAGGAGCTTTATTGTACATATGTTCGTTGCTGTGTTGCAACATGACGCAAGCATTGTAATTACATTACTTAAGGTGTATAATGTGTGAAGCGATGGTAGCCGAGTTGGTGGTAGAAACTATCGCGGATTACTGAAAAGGTTGCGTTCGTACCAAACGTTACTTATTGTACAACCAATTGAAACCATATCGCATACCATACCGATAGATACCATACCGCAAAAATGCGCATATTTTAATATACTTAAGGCGGAACGGAGTTCGCGGGCACTGCTAGTAAAATATATTTATGTACACTAAAAATGGAAAAATAAAGTAAATTTTCAAAAAAAAGTATTAACCGACTTCAATATCAATCAAAAACCCATAAGGCACTAAAAAGCGGAAAATAAATAGTTTATCAAAAATAAAACATATGAATATGTGTGCTACCTTGAGATGTATTGGAAGTCGTTGCCAACCAAACAAAAAATCATATCATCTACAGGTACAAAGTTTAAGTCCACTCTCGCGTCTCTGTAATACAAAAATTTTGGTTGGTACCGACTTCCAGTACATCTCTAGGTAGCACACATATTCATATGTTTTATTTTTGATAAACTATTTATTTTCCGCTTTTTAGTGCCTTATGGGTTTTTGATTGATATTGAAGTCGGTTAATACTTTTTTTTTGAAAATTTACTTTATTTTAAGTCTATTAATCAATCAAAGGTATGATAAGCTGCAAAATATCAATATTACGTGTACACGGGCCCCTATACTATGCGTCGCTAGTCTGACGCAAACCGCGCAAGCTCGGTGCCGTCGGTCACGTTTACTATCATGTCATGACGCGAAATTATAAATTTATCATCTGCCAAAAAAATAGCGCTGAACGCACCTAAAGAAGTTTTCACTTCAAAAATGTTATCGATTTCATTTATATTTAGGAGATATGAGATATACTACAAAATACCCGGGTTTTTCAATGAGACAGAAATGCATTTACTTACCTACTCCTCTCGTGTACTTAACTCACACCGTCCTTCCAAGTACAATAACTATTGATAGAGTAACCTGATTTTAATGAAATAAAGACTAAAAAGTACTCGAAGATATGCTTTATAATTTTTCACCACCACATAAACCTAGTACTTAAGCCGTGATACATGCACAAGGAAACAAAAGCAGTTTTTAATTATTTATTGTTGATAGCTTTTATTCTTTTATTAATAATGATAATCGATGACAAAAACCCGCCCTCCACGAGTACTATATAGTCACGTAATACGTGTATTGCAAACGAAAGGAGGGAAGGCATCTGGCGTACATCAAAAAGCTATTTCACAACTGATAAGCGTGATAACACGCGCGCCTACTAATGCACCGCCCCTTGCATTAAATTACATTAAAGTCGTTCAAATAATGATTACATTGTGATGCTGCGAAGGGGGATTATTGTACGAAACGATCATTACGGCCTAAAACATTTACTTTTCAATTCATTCACGCAGTTATTTGCCCGCACGTGTTCGCGACAAATTACCTAAAGAAAAAGAGACACCTGATCACGACGACAAACAAATTTTATCTCTCTACTAATTACTTTGACATAAAGACTTTTATATAATGAAAAAAAGAAGCAGTTGAGTGACAATATGATTTTGTTACTGGTTAGTAATAAGTTAAAAAAAAGTGATTCCGTCGGTTTCCGAATTCTTCGCACGTTTCTTTGTTCGTGGGGCACAGTTCTAACAGACCGAAACCAAGTAGCGTGAATAAACGATGTGCCCGCACATCACGAACGCATTATGTTTAATTCAGAGAACGCTAAATTTAATACACAAAATGTGGCTTTAATAACATTAGTCCTCCCAAATTGTTTTTGTAATTAACTGCTAATACAAGAAATGAGGCGTTGATGCTTTGTTATTAATTAAAATCATGAAAGATACTTTACTGGGTTGCGTGAAATATTTACGAGTTTTTTTTAATACTTTTATGTTGCGTTAAAATTATGACACGTGCTATGGACAGCTGTTACGATAAAATGTATAAAATAAGAGAGACATTGAACCGTGTGATGTGTGTATTATTTATTCACTTTGGAACGATACTCGATCAGCTATCATCTGCTTCTCTTCCATTGTTCGTGTTATGAATGTGAGCGTCCGACAGCCACACGGTATGTCGAGTTTTTATGTTGCAACTGTTATGTTTTTAATGGATTTCTATTATTACGATTTTTTTTTGTTTAGCTTTATAGAATCGTCTGAATTTTATCGGACATCATGAATATATAGAAATTTGACCAAAAAACTTATGATAAAATGTATATATTCTGAAGAAGCATGTTTTTTAATACTTCGTTTATGGTTTAATTATCTTTATTGGCCTATGAATTTTGTTTCATATTATTTACAAGTAGAGTAATCTGTTTATTTACCTAAGTAAATAAAAAATGAAGGTGCCTTACAAGTCACATTTTGTTGCAATTATTGTATGTGCATATGAATGATACATATTTTAAAGAACAGTTTAAAAGTAATTAATAAATATTTGATGGTCATATGACTATCTAATGACGTAAGCATATGCGCGTAAATAATATTTGTTTATATAAACAGAATTATGCGTTTGAGTGTTTTTGTGGAGTTAATAATGATGAAATTATTTTATTAATTATTGCAACGAGCAATTAGTTATAGTCTGAATAAGGTTTTTTTAAATTGTGTTTGTATAATAAATGTTCTAAATTATTGTTAATAAATTGAAATCAACAGTTAATGAATTAGTTTAAAAATAAAATTGGAAAAACACTAAGAAAGGAGTCCTAATAACTTACCGTAAAAACCAAAATTGAATGCACTATATAAAGAGACGATAACAAACGATTATTCTGACATTAAATTAATCATTAACTATAAACTACGCATCCGTCCTTAAATAAATGGAGCGCGGTTGATTAAACAGAATACGAACTTTCCTAATCATAACTTGAATTCAATATTGCGGATCCGGGGCCACCTCATCGCCTCTGGCAACGAATCTTTCCTTAACGTTTCTCGAATCTTAAGGGTGGCCTGTTTATTTTCCGGTTCGGCTCTCTTGCCACTATATATTTGGAAAACACGGATTATACAGTAATATTGACATTCTTTGAAAAGGGATTAACGGATTCTAATTTATCCTCTCAAATAAATTAAAGTTCGTGTAAAGCAAATAAACTTTCGAAAATATTATTATTTGCGATAAAAATAATCGTCTATAAATAGAAAAAGTGAATTGATTTAACAGTGTTCCAATAATCGTTATTAATTTCAATCGTATTAATTTTTTTTTTTATAAATAAAATGCAGAATGTATTTTTGAAATCTGAAAGTGAGTTAGTTCTAAAGCCAGGTTTTCTATCTTTTATGGGCACACGCTTTGCCTCGATCTCATCTGATTGTAAGTGAAAATGACCTTAGTAGTCCGGTGAAGCTGTTAATACCATGCGATAACTGGATAGTTCCATAATTGTCGAAGAAAAAGAAGTGAAAATGAGGTCGCCGATGGATCGCGCTTACCCAGATGATTATTCGCTCTCCTCTTGAACACTCCAAAGCTATAAGGTGACAGGAAGACAATCGCTAGGAGTGAATTCGACTTCTTAGCCGTACATATATCAAATACGGAGACAAATCTTTACAGTAACAACCATGTAGTGAAATAAAATTGAGTATTTGTAAGTCAATATTTTCGAAGACTTCCATACGGTGTGACTTACTTTTTATAAAGAAGTTTTTGAATCCAAACACAATAGAGACTCAATAAACAAAAGCACATAATAAAGAATTAAGGACAAGGTACCATTGAATTGTGAATAATCAGGTGTGTCGTAAAATGTGCTCTAACTGTGGATAATAAAACTAAACAACTGTATTTCAGACTACATCGTAATGTTAATTTACAATTACGTAGGCCTATAACAAGTTACCGAAGAAGATCTATTGTGACGGGCTCGTACAAGTTCGTGAAGAACCGATGCCGCAATCAAGATCTTTGCCGTTAAATGCGAATTACGTTACATAAAAGGCTTCACTCGTTAAGGAAAAACAAATAAATTAACTTGAATAGGCACTTCAAGCGCTGTTAATATAAAGTTTGGGTAATATTTCATTATTACGGTTACGTGTTATGCGTATAAGAGCTAAAGTTTCTATATTGTTTCCGATTCTTAACTTTTATGCGAAATGGAATCGTTACTTTACTGGGTAGGTACTTTACTTACACTATAAGAAGCATTGTAAGTACCAACTAAGTCGTACCCTACTTTGTCTTTGTTATTGCAAAAGACAGACTAATGTGTGCTATCACACCGTGCTCTTTCACAGATGTATTATGTTTACCACTATATAAACACACCCAGTTTAATATAATAAAGGCCTAAGGCGGTTATTTTGAATGCGGAGCATACTTATTCAAATCCATTGTTTTGCAATCGCTTCTCACGTTTATTTAATGCTAAATATTATACGTAAGACATTTTTATAATCTATACAAATAAATAAATATACTTATTCTTTGTTCGGCTACTCTGTTATTGTCTTCTTCTTCTTCCTAGCGTTTTTCCGGCCTGGTACCAGAGTCCGCTTTCTTACTAAACTTCCTCCACTTTGCCCGATCTTCGGCATCCTTCTGTGTGAGGTTATTTTCCTTTAGGTCCGCTTTTACCATGTCCAACCAGCGTTTCTTGGGCCTGCCACGAGACCTTGGGCCTTGTACAGTTATGTTGAGGCATCTATTTCCGACGTAGTCTGGATGCTTACGACTTATGTGGCCGTACCAGCGGAGTCGACTCTCCTGCAGCTTGTCTGCGATGTCACGGACTCCAAGGCTACCACGGATGTGTTCGTTTCGAATGCGTCTAGGCTTTTTATTATTTTTTGCTACATATTTTTACGTTTTATCACAAGAGATTTAGGATAAAATTTAACTTAGCTGCATTGATATATATACTCGTATATATATAAACCCTTTTTTTATACGCCGGTTTTTTTATGAAGTCGGTGAAAAGGTCAAATAGTATCAAGTAAATCATCAATTATATCAATTAGTTGATAAAAAACACTTTAACACAAGAATGAAGTCAGAGACATTAGCTAGTTTTTAATTAATTTCGAAAACTTGCTTTGTCAAATGCGATACTTTTCATATCCATATTGAAACTTTTCATTTACATTATATCTGTGAAATGCTATTCAATAGTAATACTACCTAGGTACATTATTTTTCCTTATTCATTCTGCTTAAACATTTGTAGCAAAATCACGCCACTTCCTGGAACCATCTTAACGAGTTTAAAAAACAATGTGAGCATATTTATATCTTTCACTATCATGATACGCGAATGTTGTTTCAGACGTATATTGGAAGCCACTCACGTCGTTAAAAGCTTTATATATCTCGCTTCCTTTCAAAATGTTTGATGGTATATCATATAACTGTAGAATAATGCGCGTAGTCACATTAAAAACTAAGAGTCAATGAGACTGAAAGTTTTATAATTGGTGAAGTAGTAGGTACGTGACAGCTTAAAACACCGCTTTGTAGTAGTATCCCATAAACGGTCAACTAACTATCGAGTTCAAGATCGTTTGGGAGTATATCACCGGCTGTTTGTTTTGTATGCCGTGAGAGCCGCGGGCGCCGGTTGCGTTTGTTCAATAGTTCTATTCCCTTACAACAGAATAAGTAGACCTGAATATGGTACATAATACAAAAATCCTTACCTATGTAATCTCTACTTCTACGCTATAGTATAAAAATGATTAAAATTTCAATGCATGTTTATCGGGAGACATTGAAAGTGAAATAAATTTTTACTTCCTTTGATACGAGTTTATTTGCCGATGTAAAGAAAAGGAGCGCATTAAACTGAAATATAAATCATATAAAAGTCGAAAAGTTCAACCCACGTCTTTAAGGAAGTAAGTGTTAGTCTTTTTTTGATTAAGTGTGATTTGAGAACAGAAGTTCAAAGGTGAACAAAGAAGTACAATTGGGTACACCTTCTTTCCTGATTTGGAATATATTATAAAACTCAATATTGTGAAAACGGTAGATGTGCCTGTCTTTCTTTCGATGGCAGACTTATAACGGTGTTATTACAAAAAAGTTAAATACTTGCTTTAAAAAGGTTTCGCACTAAACGCACTGCGCTCGCCCGTGGCAAGATCGCGTTATCCTTTTCGCAGGTCTAACCTAACGTAACCAAAGCGAGACAAAAGAGCAAGATGGCGAACATTCAGCGACCGCGGTGTATTTAATTCGAAACCTTTTTAAAGCAAGTATTCAATGCGTATTTAACTTTTTTGTAATAATACCCCTATTTTGCCGTATCTAGTAGTTGATGTTCACAATGCTTACTAAGCAATAATATTAATTACTTACTGTACTTCAAAGCAAGTCACCTCTAGGTTAAGCGTATTCACCATCAGAGAGCATATCGGCATTTAATATTAGATGAAATTGTGGTCAAACGCTAAAACCTATAAGGTATAAAAAGGAAACATTTACAGTAATGAAGGGCGAACAATCACTAAATAATTTGGACAGCATCTGTCTATATAAATATACTATTATTTCATTTATATTAAGGAATAATGATGTGCTCGCTTATTAGGTGCCAGAAACCAAGTCAATCTGATAACGTGATTTCATTAAACTTGTTTAGAAGTCCGATCAGTGATTAATGTATGACACGTTCCGTTTATTAGCATACTACTTGTGGATGATTGATTGCTTTATAGTAGTGGGTATTTCGAAAAAGGGAACAACAAAGGAAACTGGATTCCGATCACGTATCTGTAACTATTCCAGTTGTTTTAATCCAACGGTAAGAAACTTCAATAGCACCGCCCGGCGTCTGGTTTCTATATCCGAACGTTGAAAGGGATCGAAAAAATAACATTACCTATGATGATGAATATATTTCGTTGTGGTTCACTATTTATTTTATAGAAATCAAGGGATTATGCAATTATATACGTACCAGATGAGCACAAGCAATAAGTAAAATGATAGAAATTAAAAATAAATATATCAACGTTAAAAAATGGTTCGAAAGCTTGTTAACGCGAAAAAGAAACGTAATGAATTTTATTAATTGCGAATGACAGTCACTTCTGAACATTATAATCATTCACATAATGATATATCTTAGCGGAGCTTTAAAAACTATAATTTAGTTTACATGTTTTTTTTATTTGGATAATCACTAATTTGTATTATGAAAAAAACCTATTTTTTCATAAAAAATGCTCTTAGTAAGTTTAAAATGATTTAATAGTTAGTATTATTGTCATTTGATTTTAGGTAGCATTGTCATACAAATATTTTCAAAAAAATGTAATTTGCTATACCTATAATTTGTTGTAAAATGTAATTCATTTTAAGAAGGAACACATTTTATTTTTAAATAAAAGCTGAAGAAGAATCTATTTTCGTTAGATTTCATGGTTATATATTGGATTACTATCCTCCTTTGTTAACATTTTTAGACATTTCACACGTTCTTATATCCTTTAGAGCATTCGCTGGCTACGACTGCATCTGTTAAAGTGAGAACATAAAATAAAATGGTTGGAATGTCAGTGCGCATAAATGACCTCTACAACCCGATGCTAAATAACATCAGACCTTTGATATTTAAACAAAGGATGTACAACACTTACCCTTTTGGCATACATAAGGTTTCAGTTTTAATAAAAGGCCTTTTGTAAGATCCTATAGAATAATGTACTTGTAAACACGGAGACGGCCTTCTCTAACGTAAGTTCAAAGTAACACAGTGACAGCAGATGTTCGTATAGCAGCTGCTAAAACGGCGAACGTGTCTTGAAATGGTTAGTAAGGTGGTAGGGATTTTACAAATATGAAATTTTAATGTATTTTAATTATGTTTTCCACGTCAAAATGTAAACTTGAACATATAGTCATATAGTATCATGTCGAGTAAAAAAAGGCTGTTGCTTTAATATTTTTTAATTTACAATTTTTTTTTAACTGACTACGCTATTGACCTAGCAACATCTTAACAGCTTCACTGGACTATAATAGCCGGTATTCACGGTTTTGTATCCGTAAAACTCGTTTTATTGTTTCATATGTATGATAACTCAGTAGTAAGCATGTTTGGACATCGCGTCGATCGACATAGGTTCGAATCCTCATTCAAATTTTTCGATGAAGGAAAACGTGACGGAACCAACTATAGGACGGTGTTATGGCTTTTTTTCTAAGTCCGCCTGGCTAATTACCACTCCTCAATTGGGAACCTGTCGCCAAGCACCTATGGGTATGTTTCGGCAGTTGCACTTGAGAGTCAGTCCGTCTAGGTTTATTATCTTGGACCACAACGTCATTCAACGTCAGGTGAAATTGTGGTCACATCCTTTTTTTTTTTTCGAACTGACTACGCTATTGACCTATTTGCCGTGTGGTGCCGGTAGAGTAGAATAGCACCACCCCTATATCTTCCCGTGGGTATCGTAAAAGGCGATTAAGGGAGTGTGAGTAGTACTGACTCCTTGTACTTTCTCACTGTGATACTGTACCATCCGTCTAAGTCCTTCTCCGGTCGTAACGGTCTCCGTTCCACTGGGTCCAGAAGAATAAGGACGAGTATGTGCACCTGTGTCTTGCGCGTACATTTGTGCACCTTAATATATCCTGCGCATATGACCGCTTCTAATACTGGACTCCGAGTACGCAAAAGTCCTGTGGCGATGGGTAAAGGTAGAGAGGTCTAGCCTGATGCAAGCTAGACTTTGTCTGATACCTGCATACAGGCGGTCCCGGGGGTGTGAGTACACGCCGTGGTCGTTTCAGCGCTGCACATTTGGGGCGACAGCGCGGGTTCGGCAGCACTCGGGATGACAAAGCAGCCCTGTTTAGGGAGGCACTGCTTTCCCCGCTCAGCCGGGGAGGGGGCTAGAAAAGGTGCCCTAAAAAATGCTCGTCCCAACTTGGTAGATGGTAGTAACCGCGGCTATCATCGCATCATTCAAATCGTGGTCGACGTCGCAAACATAATTTCAAAAGAACACCTATTATGACATTCGGTGCGTGGAACGTGAGAACGCTTCTTGATCGAGATGGCAACGCCTGCCCTGATCGTAAAACCGCCATAGTAGCTCGGGAACTTCATCGCTATAACGTGGATGTGGCTGCTCTCAGCGAAACACACCTTCCCGATGAAGGAGAGCTGGTGGAAGTAGGTGGCGGTTACACTTTCTTCTGGAAAGGTACCGCTACCTCCGAATCTCGACGATCAGGTGTGGGATTTGCCATCAAAAATCACTTAACAAAGCGTTTAGAGGAGTACCCTGTACATATCTCAGACCGTGTTACCACACTGCGCCTTCACCTGGACAAAGACAACTACCTTAATGTCATCAGTGTCTATGCTCCAACGCTTGACAAGTCTGATGACATCAAGGATAAGTTCTATGAGGAAGTGACTCATTGCCTCCATAGCATAAACGCCAAAGAGCAGGTTTTATTGCTGGGCGATTTCAATGCCAGGGTTGGTCGGGACTATGAGGCTTGGCCTGGAGTTCTGGGTAGACATGGAGTTGGCAACATGAACAGCAATGGTCAGTTGCTGCTCAGTCTTTGTGCTCAATACGGACTGGCAATTACGAACACTATGTTTAGACTTGCCGCCAAGTACAAGACAACATGGATGCACCCAAGATCCAAGCATTGGCATTTGATTGACTATGCAATCGTGAGGCAAAAAGATATCAGCCAAGTGCAAGTCACTCGCGTCATGCGTGGTGCGCACTGTTGGTCTGATCACCGACTTATTGTCACTAAGCTGCGAATCCGCCTCTATCACCCACGTAGATCTCCTATAAAAAAGCTTGCGTCTTTGAACGTGGATAAGCTAAAAGATCTTACGGTTAGGGTGAACTACGCTGAAGCCCTGTCTAAAAAGCTGTTGCCAGTTAATGAGGTAGGTGATGTTGTTGCTGCCTGGGAAACTTTGTCATCTCACATCATGGATACCGCTTCAACTGAACTGGGTTCAAAATTACATCGCAACGAAGACTGGTTTGATAAAAATGATGAAGTCCTACGGGCAGCATTCGACAAACACCGAGATCTCCTGCGACAACACAAACGACGAAGTGGAAGCGTTGCGGTTATTAAAGCTAGTGACCTCGAATTGCGCAAGCTGTCTCGAAACATGAAAGACAAGTGGTGGCAGGACAAAGCTAGGTACATGCAATGGCTCACTGACACAAACCAGCTGGGAGAGTTCTACGGTGAGGTACGTAAGCTGATTGGTACATCCTACCACGCAAGGGTGCCTTTAAGGTCTCTAGACGGTAGTCGCCTGTTGACGAGCAAGGAGGATGTACTAAAGCGCTGGGCGGAGCACTTCAATACTCTGCTAAATGTGGATCGATCAGCTGATCTACAAAGCATCGGTTTAATGCCTCAGCTCCCTTTTGCTTTTGAGCTGGACGAGCCTCTGTCGCGTGACGAGGTTGTTACTGCCATCAGACAGCAACAAAACAAACGGGCGGTTGGCATTGACTTCATACCGGGAGAGCTGATAAAGTACGG
The DNA here is from genome assembly GCA_015888305.1 of Antheraea pernyi. NCBI lineage: Eukaryota > Metazoa > Arthropoda > Insecta > Lepidoptera > Saturniidae > Antheraea > Antheraea pernyi. The sequence goes on from MU159015.1 coordinate 211,200, forward strand.
TGGAGAGGAGTTGCACACGTTGGTGTGGGAACTATTCGTTCGCATGTGGGAGGAGGAGCGCGTCCCTGATACCTTTAAAGTATCGCGCATAAGCACTCTCTATAAGAACAAAGGTGAACGATCTGACTGCAACTCTCATCGCGGTATTTCTCTCCTTACAGTCCCCGGAAAGGTCTTTGCTAGAGTTCTCTTAAACCGCCTAAAGAACTTGTCTGAAAAGATTCTGCCAGAAACCCAGTTTGGCTTCCGACCAGACCGAGGAACATGCGAAGCTATATTTTCTGTGCGTCAACTGCAAGAAAAGAGCAGAGAACAGGGTCGTCAGCTTTACCTTTGCTTTGTTGACCTGGAAAAGGCTTTCGACAGCGTGCCTCGGGAAGCTCTATGGTTGGTGCTAGGTAAGCTCGGGTGCACGGAAAAGTTTGTGAGACTTCTCAGACTCCTGCATGACAACATGCAATGCTGCGTTGGCGTAGACGGTGAACAGACAGACGTCTTCCCCGTTACCTGTGGGGTGAAGCAAGGGTGCGTTATAGCGCCTACTCTGTTTGCCTTATACTTTGCGGTGGTAGTTAGAGAAGTCATACAAACAGTTTCTCAAGGAGTCCGCATCCGCTTCCGCACAGACGGCAGCCTTTTCAACTTGGCTAGACTTAAGGCTCGCACTAAAGTCTCACACGCTCTGATCACTGAGATCATGTATGCTGATGACTTGTGCTTCCTAGCAGAATCCCTAGACGGCCTGCAACAGCTGATGTCCGAATTCCACCAAGCCTGCCGTAAGTTTGGCCTGAAGATCAGTGTCAATAAGACGCAGGTGATGTCCCTGGACATACACGGTCACGAGACACTGAACATAAAACTTGGTGAGGATGTTCTGAAGCAGGTTGATAAATTTCGCTATCTGGGGAACACTGTAACATCTAAGTGTGACCTTGATGCTGAGATCAATAGCAGGCTGGGTGCCGCAGCTGCGGCATTTGGTAAGCTATGTTCCAAGGTCTTTTGCTCGCATGACCTTAAGTTGGCCACTAAAATATCGGTTTACATGGCAGTCGTGCTGCCAAACCTCCTATACTCCTCTGAGACGTGGTGTGTATACCGCCGTCATATTCGCACTCTGGATCGCTTCCACCTTAAATGCCTTCGTACTATCATGAAGATCAGATGGTCCGATAAAGTGCGAAATACTGAAGTTTTGCGACGAGCCAATGTTGGTGGCATTGAAGCCTATTTAATTCGTCGACAGCTTCGGTGGTGTGGTCATATATCGCGTATGGCGGAGGAAAGAGTGGCGAAGCGCATCTTCTACTCTGAACTGGAGGAGGGCAAGCGGAATCATGGTGGTCCCCTCCTTCGGTACAAGGATGTCCAAAAGCGGCACATGAAGAGATGCAATATAGAGCCCTCTTGTTGGGAACGTTTGGCAGCACAACGGCCAGAATGGCGCAGAATGGTGAACAGCCAAGTACGCGAGTTCGAGGCTCAGCGTAAAGCTGACCTTGATACCAAACGCGACCAGTTAAAGGCTCGCCCTCCTGCTGCCATAACATATCATTATGAGAACGGCGTACTCACGTGCCCTCAGTGTGCACGAAGTTTCGCCGCGAAGATAGGCTACATAAGCCATCTTCGAGCGCATCAGCGCCATTTGTAAGTTTAGGGGTCAAAGTGGTCGCCATGGCCGAAACCGGTCGGATCAATCAATCAATCAATTGACCTAGCAAGATCTTAACAGCTTAACCGGACTACTAAGGCGACTCTTAAGGCACTCAGCCGATTTTATTTGGGCAACTAGCTCCACGGTGCACGGCACTCCTCGGCTTGGACTGTTGCCTGATACATGCAATTCGCGACCTATCTGAGCTAACCTACATATTCATACTTATATGAGTTATTGAAACATATATGTGTACCAAGCATACATACCTCGACAACTCTTATATGTATTTTGTGTCGGTTAATTTTTCTAAACTATTTCAGTTAGATAAGGGAAAATGTACAACCCTTTCATGTGTAAGCATGAGTGCTTGCACGTGTGTGGTGGTGATATGTGTAATGTTCAGCAAACTCAAGGGCTCCACGCCGAGGGAACGGACCTAGGCTTGAGCCTCTATCGAGGGGGACCTAGTCTGGTGTGCGGGAACGAAATTTACCCCCAGAGTGGTCACATCCTAATACCTATAAAGCATTACATGTGACTATTTGACCGCTATAACTCTTTTAGTAATTTCAAGTTAGGTTAGTACGTACGCAAATGCGTACTCTGAAAAGACTTTTGCCAAGATCACAAGACTTGCCAGTAGAAGTCTTATCGAAGGCAGTTCAGCCATTTCGGATTTGAAACCTGACAAAAATGGGTAATTCAATTTTATTTATATGTACAGTATAGATTATATTGACATATTGCTCTGACTATATTATACATGCGTTTATTATTTGATATGATAATCTATAAAGTAAATACTATTTATGTTTATTTTATTAAAAAAACACATTTGTGTTGATCCATGCAGACTATTTATAAATCTTGAATCCTCATTTCAATTTTAAAAATTTATTAGACAGTGCAGAACGTAAAAATAAAAATGTAATTATTTATTCGTAGTAGAAGAATAAGTTACCTTAGTATTTCATTTATTGATTGAAATAATAACAGTTTATTATAAAAGCTAGATTTTTTTAAACGAATAGGGAAAGTTATGGTTACGCCTAATTGAGTTGTACAATTAGCATATTTAAATAAATTCAATTGTGTATTCACAATAGAACGTTTTACAGTAGCTGGCAAACCTAAATAACAAATAAAACGTACCGAGTCTCTATCTTACTGTAAAAATAGACATCGCGTAACTCAATTGTAAAAAACGAACAACATCCTAAGAGTATTTACGTTTGTAAGGTAATCATTAGAAAGTAAAGACGTATTTATTGTTACGTTTACAGTTTTTAAAGCTATAAATAAAACAGTTAATGAAGGGTGTGAATGCATGCTTCACCTCTCTTCACACCTTGCACGTACAGTGTCATGTAGTTTGATTACCTTAAGGAAGAATCTTGGCTATTTTCGTACGACGCGGAGTAACTAAGATTGGTTTATAGAATAAATTATTATGTGATTTCTATCAGAAGTTGGGAATATTTCCCGCGAGATCGCAAAACCCAATTAGATAATGTACTCTACGTAGAACAGAATCTTAATACTTGCTAAGTCTCGTGGTGCAGTGGTAGTAAACTTTATTAAAGAATCGAGATCGTGGATTGTTATCATTACATAGTATAAAATAAAATCCCCTACCGGGTCTGTCTGTATGTTCGCGATAAACTCAAAAACTACCGAACGGATTTTCATGCGGTTTTCACCGGTGGATAGAGTGATTGATGAGGAACGCCTTAGTGTCAAGGATTTTTTTTATTATCAGAGCGGAACAACGTCTGTCGGGCCCGCTAGTTAAATATGACAGTTATGTATAATTGTCCATATATTTAACGTACTGTTTAGTTACCACAAAACAAGCTATAATTAGTTTCCAATTTAATGACTATGTTGGTAATATAATCAAAAAAATGTAAATATAGACACAATATAAAAAGTTACGACAAGAAACAGTTTTTGCACATTAAATCTATGTTTATACTACAAGTTACACCGACTTTATATTTATTTATTTTATTTATTTAAACTTTATTGTACCCCAATTACATATATACATTTCAAAAAACATTTCATTTTTATATTGCATATAAAATAATTTTTATATAAAATAATAACGCTATTAAATAAACATTTATATTTTAAAATAGCAATTTTATCAAATAATAATAAATATAGTTTTTTTAAAGATATAATTTCATTCTATTCTCGTATAAAACGTAAAACGTATGTGTAATAAGACTAGCTTATATCCATGACTTCGTCTGCGTCGTTTATTACCATAACATACGTTTTATGTACAGAGGAGAAAACATAACCACCACACCGCTTGTTGCACTAACGAAAATAGCAATTTCTTTAAACCCTTATTACTTTATATGAAACTAGCTCACGCCCACGACTTCGTCTGAGTTTTCAGTAAAATGTATTATATGTACAACGTAAAAAAAAAATTGAAACTAAAAATTTACATACCTTCTCCTGCACGCACTGCACCGCTTGCATTATTTCCGTTTTACCGTGAACCTATTACTTTAACAGTGATGTGAGCACTAACAAACATACATATCTAGAAATGGTTTAAATGTTTTTAATTACTTATTCATAGTAACTCACAATTTTCACAAAAATTTGAAGAGTACAGATATGTTTACATTTACGTTTTTACAATATGTATAGAAGAAGCTATTATAGATAAGTGATTATAAGAGTGTATCAAAATACACAAAGTGTGTAGGAGGGTCAGCAGGGCTGTCGATGTGTACAGTTGACCTCGGATTGCCTACGCATATAACTGTACGTAATTTCATACATAAAAATAATCTCATAGAAGAATTTAACAACGTTACTTCCGCAAACCAGTCTTTATAAACCATCGAGCAACACCGCGAGAGACTCGTTAAAAAATTGAATACATTTGTTTTGTACGATAAAGAGGCGACTTTAAATAAGGTCTGTAGAACGTCGTGTATAATGAGAGCTTGTTCTACATCCTTCAAAAGACATGATGTAATCTCTGTAAAGCCGGTATAATAATCTCTGTAAAGACTATAGTACGTAACAACCACAGACTTACCGCATATAACGTAGCTTGAACAGCCGTTTAAAAATAATGACAGAAGGTAAATGAAGAACTTTTATGACACGATTCGAAGATAAATGACGCGGAGATTGCGAATCAGTTACTGTATAAGGATTTAACCATTTTTAAATTAATTGCTTCAAAAGTACACGTAGCGGTGAAATGAATTATATATATATATATATA